>CM068961.1:39767796-39780108 GCA_035128595.1 Eptatretus atami
ACGACAGGGACTTTCAGGAAGGAAAGCAGGGAATTTGAAGTCGGTGGGTTTGGGGTGGATTAGCAGGGGGAGAAAAGATCGTGGTTTTGGATTGGGGAAGATAAGAGGGTGGTGAACAGCTGTTTTGAAGACCTGGAGGGAAGAGTGGGATTGAACAGAGTGTGGGAGTTTATTCCAAAGGTGGGGGAAAAGAGGAATGAAAGAGTGAAGGTGGAGCAGTCATTCTTGATTTTGGTTAGTTTTACCAGAAGGGGGGGGTACTGGTGGACCTTGAGCAACCTGCAGAAATATGAGGGGAACATATCGCAGACAGAGCGGTGGGGGGGGGAGACCGAAGAGGAGACGGTAGAAGACAGTGAGACCACCGACCTGCCTGCGGTGAGAGAGTAAGAGACCCAAAGACAGCCTCATTGCGGGAGATACCACTGATCCTAAATGCCTTGGTTTCCACAGTGTGAAGCCGAGAAAGGTGAGAGGCGGGAGCACCAGCCAGGAGGAGAGAGCAGTGCTCCACCAGGCTGCAAACAAAAGCTTTGTATGTCGTCAGGAGCTCAGGTGTACCAAGAAAGGAGCTTGCATGACTGAGGATGCCGAGTTAGTGACTGGCTTTTGAGGCCAGCATGGAAATGTGGCTTTCCCAGGAAAGATTGTGGCAGATAGTGAGATCCAGAAGCTTTACTGAAAGGAATTCTTCAAGAGGATTTGCTTGCCGATATGAGGGATGACAGATGGGACGGTTTAGAGAGGGAGTATATCAGCAAAGAGATAAGAGGAATTTTCCAGAGAGTCGGAGAGATCATTGATGAAACCAGAAAAAGAAAAGGGCCAGAACGCTACCTTGAGGAACTCCAGCCTGCACAGGAAAGGGGTGAAAGAACTCCATTTAGGGGCCACACGTTGACTGCGACAGGAGAGGAAGTCTGCGAGCCATGAGTGGAGATGGCTTTTGATACCATAGGAAGAGAGTTTGGTGAGCAGAGCAGGGTGCCCGGTTGTATCGAAGGCATGCGATATTCAAGGGAGATGGCTCTGATTTCATGTCTGGTATTGAGGACCTCCATCCATTGTTGGGAGAGCAGAAAGCAGCATATCCAGGGGAGATTGACCTCATCTGAATCCAAATTGATGATCGGAAATCAAGCCATTGGTGAAGAGGACGAATTTAATGTTTGAAGCAATGATGGATTCCAGAACCTTGCTGATGATTGGGAGAAGGCCAATTTGTCTGTAGTTGCAGGGATCTGTTTTTGCACCTTTTTATGCAGAGCGGTAATGTTTGCTGATTTCTCAGCAGATGGCAGATGACCTTGAGTAAATGAGAGGGTGAATAGAACAGAGAGAGGGTGAGCAAGAGCAGAGAGCAGCTTTTTAGGACACGGGTTGATGTCTTCTGCCCGGTTGCAAAAATCTGAGTCGAGGTTACAACAAGCTCTCCACTTTGTCAGGAGAAAAGGACACAGAGTCCAGGGACAGCTGGGTGCGACTGGGTAAGTTGGGTGCAGAAAGTGATGGGTTTGCGACACACGATTTAGAAGCAAACACGGAGTTTAGGCATTCAACCTTTTCACATGCAGTGACAGCTGTGCGGCCATTTTAAATAAAGGAAGGGATGGAGGGGGAACGTACACAAGAAACAGACTTAACCAGATGCCACCAGGATTTGGAGGAAGGAGACAGTGAGACTTGAGATGAGAAAGATGTTGTTTCTGACCCTCCTGAGAGTAGACACACACTGTTCTCAGCTTTGTGGAAGGAACTGAGATTGCGGTTCATTTGCAATCGCCTTCCATGAGGCGAAGGCAAGTTGTTTCAGGACAACTGCCTCACCACAAGCTTCAGTGTACCATGGGCAGGAGGAAGGGTAGGACAACTGAAGACAAGAAGGGATAAATCTTTGCATGAGGGAGAGCAAGTTTCTTTGAAAGAATTTCCATGACTAGTTGATGTCGGAGGAAGTAGAGATGGGAGACCAGTCTTGAAGTTTGATAGCTGTTTGAAGACACTGCCAGTCGGCCTGAGTGAAATGCTTAGATTCAACAGCGCTGAAGTGGTTCTCTAATAACAGCCAGAGAGATGTCCAGTTTGACTAGCATGTGGTCAGATGAATCGATTTGGGTGGAGGAAGAACAACAGATATTTTCAGGGAACTTCAGCTCTTCCAAGGCATCCACGATGAAATTTGTTCATTTCTTTTTTTCATCTGTGGAGACCAACTGTCCTCATTCAGCTTTCCCTGGCACGTACGCACGTACGCACGCACGCACGCACGCACACACACACATACACACACACCTTTGTTCTTGACTGTCCAGTAACTAGCATGACCATGGTGTGTGCCTGGGTTAATTATTACATTGCCCATGATCTAAGCAGCCTTTCCTATCTTATTACCCTCACCAGAGGAGAGGGGATTGCATTTGGGTCCATTTGTCTGTCTGTCCACACATAATGGGCCAACGTAGATCACAATTTTTACACGTTATCTTTTTTCAACCGAGTACTTCTATAAAGTATGTATGGTACAATTACAATTCAAGTACGTCTATAAAATACATACTATAACACCGCACAAAATGAGTCCGAGAGAGAGTCTGCAACCTTTGATTGCTCTTTCTAGTTGTCTTTACATTAACTCAAGTACATAACCCCCCAAATCAAATGACAGGCTCATGAAACTTTGTAATATAATTAGGAAAATGAAAAGGGCGGTAATTCAAGTCTTAGTTTAAAAGTTGTAAAATAGACGAATGAAGATTATTTGGTTAAAACAGATGTTTATAAAATAAAAAAAACAAAAGCAAGCAAAATGTTACATATTTGTTATTGTCACATATATGTGTGTGATGGATGTATTTTTGTTTTTTGCAAAAGGAAGATTGTATTGTGAGAGCAAGATGCTTAAAAACAAAAAAAGGACTGAAGAGATAAAAGAAGAAAGGAGGAAAAGAAAAAGGAGTGAAAAAAAAAAGATAAGTGAAGTGCGCAAACTTTGTGCAAACAATGTTTGGCGTTCCTTACCCCAATGCATACGTTTGTCGCTTTCGCTAACTTTTCCGAGCACGTCATCATGTTGACTTGAGCACGGAATTCACATGAAAATGTTCGAGAAAATCTCAGCACAATGCGCACACTCTCGAGGAGTCGTCCAACAGGGATATGAGGACGGGAATGGGGGGTGGTGGGGGTAGGGTTGGCAGTCATGGGGGGGCATCCCATGGTCATTACCCCATCCATTAGCCTGAAACTCACGTCTTGGGACTCATTTAACCAGGCAAACAACAAGGTTTTCAAATACTAAGCAGGCTGATTGTTGAGTGAGCTTTTTGGGCCTGTAAAGCACCTCTCGAGAGATAAGTTTGTCTGATTGCTCGTTCTATCCCAGGGTGCGTTGCCAGGCACTGACATTTCGCAATGTTCAGGCTTATAATTAATGCGCCTTCGGGAGAGAGAGAGAGAGAGAGAGAGAGAGCCGACCTGCCTGGAATACAAGTTAAGCCTCCTCAATGTTCAGGAAACTCTTCAAACGAAGCGAAGATTGATATAAACGCACAAAAAATAATTACAATGACATGGCTGCTTTTGTTTGACGTTATTTTCTGAAGGTTGTTCCAACTCCGTTCCCATTATTCAGAGTGTGTGTAACAGGTTAAAGTTCTGAAACTTCAGAACCTCGGAAAAAAACAAGAAAAAACTTTTTTTGGAGAAAAAACTTCTCCACTTCTCGGAGGAGACTATGTTGATGGAGCCACTGTTACTGAGGTTAAAAAGTTGCATTGAAATGTTCCCACGGAATTGAATCAGCAGCACAGTAAATACTTGTTTGAATGACTAAGTGCTGGATTGGCAGCCTCACAAAAGGACTAAAATGGCATCACAAAAGGACTATAGAGTGAAACAAAATGACAATATCAGCATAATCAAAGGGCAATATAGCATGACAAAGTGTAACTGAAAAGCATCTGAAAATGCAAAGCTCGTCCTCTTACGCTTTGTACTCAAACGAAACGTGATGAAAACGACAGTCAAAAATTGTACATTTTATTCATTTGTGTTTTCCACAATCTCATAATAAAGGTTTGTTGAAGATTTGATGACAAAAGCTCAATTGGTAAAAATGTTATGGCCTGGACATCCACACTCGATCTCAATGGTAAACAAAGATTTCAATTAAAACGTATGGCTGGTCTACCACTTCACTGATAACGACATCCTGACAATTTCTTATTCCCCATTGGGAGTAGAATGAAATGTGCCAAGTTTCAAATTTTTCTGATCAGGGGTTTCAAAGAAATAATGCTTTAATTTTTTGCGTTTAATCCAAGATGGCTGCCATATCACGTAACCTATGATGACACAATTATAATTAAAATATTCTCCATGAGGGGCGGGGGGAGAGGGGGAGGGTTGCCCTGACCCTCAAAATGTTGTGTCAATCAGACAAGCATTTGCTAAGAAAAAGAAAGATAAAAATAATTTGCCAAAAATAATTGCGAAGAAAAAAAAGGCCAAAAAAGTGTCCAACAATAATCTATCTTAATTAGCATCTGTGTGTGTTCTGTGTGTCTGTGTCTGTGTGTTGTGTGTGTGTGTCTGTGTGTTCTGTGTGTCTGTGTGTTTGTGTTGTTTGTGTGTGTGTGTGTGTGTGTGTGTGTGTGTGTGTGTGTGTGTGTCTGCGACTGTGTTTCTCGACAACACTGGTCGATCTAATTGAAACTTGCCAGGAATATTGCTGGGGACCTGTGGATGTGCTTTTTCAAGGTTTGATATTAATCGGACAAGTGGTTCCAAGTTGTGGCCATTTATTTACCAAACCAATGACAGACACGGTGCTATGACGTCACGATTGACGTCACAATTCTTCTTCTTTTTTTTCTTTTTTTTTCACTCGGCACGCATGTACGGCACGCACGTACGGCACAAGAGCGAAGGAACGGCCTGTGTGTTGTTGTTTTGGCACGCGGTTTGAAATGTTTTTTTTTTTTTTTGGCATGTACAGCACGCACGTACGGGCACACTAGTAATAATAATAATAATACTAATAATAATAATAGTAAAGAGCTAAGTGAGCACAATAAGCTGAAAAAGAAGGTATATACGAATTGTGCTACTCATGGAAAACACATCTGGTTGCCATGGAACCTCTTTAGATGACGAACGTAAGTCGGACACAGTCTCACAGTCTGTACTATGTACCAATATGAAACGTGAAAGTTGAAACTTTGGGAGTTAGAGTGCGGACAGGAACGGACGGAGGAGGAGGGACAGACGACGGTATCACATATACGCCCGATATATATATATATATGTTATATATAATATATGTATATATATCGGGCGTATAATAAAACTAGAATGCAAGCAATAGTGAACAGGCTTCCAAGGTTGCTGTTAAGATATGGAGGGTTAGCCTAAATAAGTGTGGAAAGATGGCGCACAACTCGTGACTGATGATGTTATATTGAAAAAAAATTCCCCACGGGGGGGGGGTCAATCATACGTATGAAATTTCGCATCGATCCATTCACCGTTTCCGGAGAAAGATGTTTAAAGGTAATCCTTCAATCCTAGATGGCCACCGTACCATGTGACTGATGACGTCATAGTTCACAAATGGTTTTCCTCATTGGTGGGCGATAATACCTGTGAAGTATCGGATTGATCCGTTAAGTGGTTCTGGAGATATAGATTTTCAAATGTTTTTTCCTGATTGGACAAATAAACACTTTTTAGCAGTCAGAACTGCTGCTGAGTTCAATTCTGAAGCTTTATTTTTTTAATTCGGCTTAGTTTAAAAGATTCTCGAGGTTATGGCGTGTGTGGAAATGAAATAAAGCCAAGAATACTGGCATCTCCGGGCGTTTATAAGCATTGAAATGTACTCAGCGATTTGTAGCTATGACGAACAGGCATTCGATAATGACTGAGGAAAGTGAAAAAAAAAGCTTTATCTTTTAGAAATCGCTGCGTCCTGTTCCAAGTCATGTTCCAAGTCATCATGCCCAAGGAGTTGCTGCAGCTCTATCCAATAAGCTGACTCCAATGATAATTGAGGTAACACCGGTCAACGAGCGTATTTTGAGACGAAGGATTCATCACATCATCGCAGCGACACGCTGCTCCGGCGCATGCTCCCACACCTGAGCCAAGGCTGGATGTTGGCAAACTCAAGGATGAGAGGGCAGCAGAGGAGTTTGTGAACAGGCTTAGTGGGGATTTTGTGGGGTTTGGGTGCTTTGGGGAATCATGAGGAGTTGTGGAGTGCCTTCAAGACCACCGTCGCTGATGTTGCCGGTGGATGTCTTGGAACTCACAGTAGAGCAAAGAAGAATTTTGTCTCTCAAGGGACGCTGGATACCATTGACCAGAGTCGTAGGGCCAGGCTGAATGGCAAACATGAGCTGTTCAGGGAAATGAGGCGTAAAGCTGTACGTGCGCTGTGGGCGGACAAGGAGGCCTATGTGCGAGGAATCTGTGAGGGGGTAGAGCATCACCTGTGGTCAAGGGATTCTCGTCCTGCTTACAGGGGAATTCACGCATTGCGTTCGTCCAAGCCCGTCCCTCGGTGTACTACAGTGAGAGCGGAGGGAGGTGGGCTCTTGACAGAGGAGTCCAAAGTGAAGGACCGCTGGGCCGGTTACTTTGAGCTGCTGTATCAGGCTGATCCACCAGCTGTCGAGTTGGATATCAGGGGTGTTACAATCTCAATTGCTGACCCTCCAATCCACTGTAGTCCACCTTTGTTTGTATAAACACAGGCTGCGGTGAACCGATTGAAATGGAGTGAGGCTCCAGGGATCTGTGGCATCCATGCTGAACTTCTCAGGGCTGGTGGAAATGCTGCACTCGTGTTGTTGCATCCAGTTCTGTGCTCTGCCTGGAACACAGGCATCATCCCAACTGACTGGAAGAGGGGCCTTGTTGTCCTGCTCTGGAAAGGGAAGGGTGATCACCAAGACTGCAACAACTACTGAGGGGTGACTCTGCTCTCAGTGCCAGGCAAGGTCGTTGCTTGGATTATTCTTGATAGCGTTCGCCACCATCTGCTTGAGCATCAGCATCCAGCAGTCAGGCTTTACACCAAAGAGGTCAACGATCGACCGTATCCTTGCTCTTCGGGTCCTCACTGAACGCAGATGAGAGTTTCGGCAGGGGCTGCTTGCAGCCAATGTTGATCTCTGTAAAGCTTTCGATTCAGTGAATCAGGAGGCCCTCTAGAGGATTCTTGGTCTTCGTCGGGTGCCACCAAAACTGATCGATCTGATGTCTGAACTCTACTCTAGAACTGCGAGTGCTGTGAGATGTGGTGGTACCATCTCTGACTTATTTCCAGTTGTTACTGGAGTTCATCAGGGGTGTGTACTGCCCCCACACTTTTCGGCGCTTTTATGGACTGGATTCTGGGGATGATGTTGGAGATCTCAAGCTGCGGTGCATCGTTTGGGAATATCAAGATCTCTGACCTTGATTTCGCAGATGATGCAGTCATCTTACTGGAGATTCTAGATATCCTTTTGGGGGCCCTCGGGGTGCTAAATGAGGAGTTGGAGCCGCTGGGATTATGGGTTTCCTCGGTCAAAACTAAGATCCAGGCTTTCAATGACATCTTGGATGCTGCTGTCCTGTCTGTACCTGTTTGTGTTGAGGATGTTGAGGTCACTGAGAGATTCACTTTCCTTGGCAGTGATATTCATGTCTCTGCTGGCTGTGGGTCAGAGGTCAACAGACAACAGACGTGAGCCAGAGGTCATGGATTAACTGGATCATGGGGTGTGGCACTGCCGGTACCTGTGCGGGACGACGAAAGTCCGAGTCTTCAGGTCCTTGGTGCTTCCAAGTCTTACTCTATGGATGCGAGACTTGGACTCTGACCAGGGATCTGAGACGGAGACTATATGCAATGTTGTGCATTATCCAGAGATGCCAAAAGGATCTTCGTCAGAGTAACAGGTTCATCGAGTGAGTGAGTGCTGGAGTGCTGTGAGTGCTGAGGAGTATTTTCACAAAAACACATTTTTAATGTGAAAAAAACAGTTGGCTATGTTTTTGTTTTTGAATCACTCGTAGAGCCGAAACCTTTGTAGCCGTGTGAAAAGTGATATTCAACGATTGCCGCCAAAATCGTTCGTGGGAGTACAGATAGTGGAGCAGCAGGGGCCACCAAAAGAGGGAGATACCCACACCAGCAGTACCACATTTTCTAATGTGGTTTGTATTGACCACCTATCTTCCTGTACATGAAAACCAATGAATGCCAGCTGGGAAATGGTGGCATTCTGAGAAATGGGTCAATTAAGGTCTTGACCCCCTGAATTGGCAAATATTTACTAAAACGGCGTATAGTTTTTATAATTTTCATGTTACAATACCTTGATATACATCAAAACTGATCCTAAGACAATAGGCTATAACATGCAATAACAAAAAGAACATGTGGCTGAAAATAAGTAAGTACAGAACCAATTTATTACAAAATTTTGCCCCCAAAAATCCAAATTTTCATATTTTTCATATACTTTAGCATCACTCATCACATGCCATAATATAAAGTATCAAATATTAAGCATTAAAAGTTTCTCTAAGAGTCTGCTGCCAATTATTCATATATAATACATTTATTATCTTAAGTGTAAATCACATTTTCATCAACATTTTGTCCAACATGCTGAAAATACCTAGAAAATGGTATTATTCATTTCTATGGCATATGACCTTAACTGATTAATTTCATATTTATTAAGGGAAAATTTGTTTCAAATATTATATTGTCAACAAGGAATTTATATTTTGTTGATTGAGTATCAACAACACACAGGATGGATCCAGGACTTTGGTGTAATGGGGGGGGGGGTACAAATTCTTATATATCTATAAATATTTTTTGAAATTGGTAATTTTTCATGACTTGTTGAGTTGAATAATATTTCAAAGAATATTGAGGACTATAACGGCTGTTTGTACAAAACCTCCATCTTTGTGCATCCAAATGCAATCTTTCTAACAAAATTATGCAGTTACTAAGATAAATGCCAGGAAACTGTCAACTTATTGTGTCCATATATTATTGTTGATATCTAGTTGTCATCTGAGTCTGGAATTATCACTGTAAAATGCAGGACGAGTAATAGGATGTTGACATTGATTTATGTTGCCTCCACCAGTTAAGGCTCACAGGGTGCATGTCTGCTGTGCATGATTGGCCACTCTCAATCAGGAACACTCCACTGCAACTAGTATTGGGTGACAGTCACACAGAAGGTCATTTAACAACTCTGGGCAAGCTGGCTGACTTGACCATGTCTTTGAGGCTGGAGACCAAGTGCCACTGGGCTGATGTTCGAAGCCATTGCTGTGGCAATCAGGGTAATGGTTAGAGTAAGGTAATCAGTTGTCTCATGTATTAACTAGCTGAATAAGCAGAGTCGAAGTAGCATGCAGACTGAAACGTCTTCGTGGTGGTAGTTTCTTTCCCTGAGTGTTACCTTCTGGTCCAGCGTTCTGACACCTCGGGCTTCAATGAATGCACATTTGTTCTGCCATAACATGTAGCCAACAATCTTGTTGGCTGGCCATTTCTATATCTCCTTGTGAATAGTTTTGCTCATCAGATCCTAGGCAGACCCAAAGAGGCTGGATAACAATGCTTTCATCGACCATTTGATGATGTCAAAGTCGTCTTCAAACTTTGTCTCTTCTCCTCAGTAACTTCCTCAAACTTTTTTGACATCTCATATGCTTTCGGCAAAGCATCTCCTATGTTGTCCTTTGAAGAACAACAAGATCTGACTTTGCCGTGGTTGTGGCGTGAATGCAACAGCGGCCAATCTATTTATAAGTTTGTCTTTTGAGATTTAGGATGTGTTTGCAATTCTGGATGGTCCACTCCCTCGTTCAGCAAGTACTCCAAGAACCAGCTTTCTCAAGGTTGCTCTACGAAGAATATTGTCTGTGTTCAATATGGGAATGGATAACTCACTAGATTCAGTCTCCTCCTGCATGTGATCTGGGCGTGCAGCAAATTGCTGCTTTCTGTTCTTGACTTGCAGTGATAGTGCGACCACTGACATTAGTTTGAGCTGTAGCATGAACTTTTGTCTGTGTAACGAGCCTTCAATGGCAGCCAGATGACCATTGGGTACATTCCCTGATAGTCTGGTTTCATGTCATCATCTTGCTTAGCGTTGTGCAAGCTTGAAATGAACGTCGGGTGTGTACTTGTGGGATGCTCAGGGTCATCTTCACAGATGGACTCTACGCATGGGACCAAGTAATCGGTGCATATGAGCTGGCATAGGATCACTACAGATGAACGTGCGAGGATTTCCAGTCAAACTTCACAAACTGATGCCTTGGATTCTTGTTAAAGCGGTTGGGCACAGCCTCATCACTTCACCATCACCATTACCCAGCGTACTAGAATTACTTAACCATCATTCCAAAACTACAGTCAGATGTTATCACTGTTTTAATACTCTTCTGAATGTTGATGTTTGGCTTACATATGTTCATCTGCATTGTCTGGTGATACCTTGAACACCACTGTTCTAGAAATATATCAGATTCATGGGCCAAAAACAGTTCTGACTAACTGTAGTCTATTCACGTTGTCTGACATGCTGGAATAAGGCCGTAGTTTGTTAAGAACTGGAGTGACTGGCTGTTCCTTTGATGAAAAAGGATTTTGTGCAGGAAAAGAACTTTACTTATCATGTCCAATAGTATATACTCTCCTTAGCTTTCTTGCGCAATGGAGCAGGTTCAAATTCTGGCTCCATTATTGTAAAAATAATAGACATGTGTCAGTGCTGTTGAGTATCTTTGAGGACACTAAGCGACAAAATGTGATGCTTGCTGCAAGCGTTTAAAAATAGATTTTGGTCACCAAATAGGTTTGGCAAGAATAAGTCTATTTAATCACATAAATTGAAAATAATTTCAATGTAAATTCATAAGTATTTTAGACCTAGGGATAAACCCTATTGTAGGACCTTTATTCTGTTTAGGGGGGTTATTTTTCACAACACCATGTACCTTACATAAAATTTATGCAGTAATGACTTCCATTTTAGACAAATTCTCATGACAATACTATTTAACCCCAGCTCAACAGCCTGGAGGCAAATCATTCAGTATACCACATGTTTTTCCATCAGAAAATTTGCTACATGGTAATATATCTTCATAACACGATCTATCTCTATTCTCTTAATAAAACAATAGACCACACATGGCACTTCTTAAATATTTTCACAATTTTACACAGAGAAGCCAGGGGTGTACATCAAATGCTCGGCAGGTATGTGGTCCTCTATCTGCTCCTGCTCTAACCGTGTGATGAACCTATTTATAATCCACTCTGGAAACTCGATCCCTTCGAGTCTAGATGAGAAGTGCTATTTACTTAGCAGTGCCACATGATGGGAATCCTTTGGATGTGGGGAGCTATCTCAGGTTATCTTGCTGGGGGTATTCGGGATATCACTTCCTTTATAACTACTCCAATATTTTTGTCAGCGGGATATCTAAATTTTAGGTTGTTCAGGGTTGAGGCGGCACTTTTTTTTAGTGATATGTATTTAGTGATATTGAGTGAAGGGGAGGGTGTTAGTGAAATAAGGTTAATTGGTTAATCCTGGCACTCTCCACCCGCCCTGACCCGCCTGTCCAACAATTCTGGATCTATCCCTGTGTGTTATTGAGAAACTCATCAACAATTATAATTCCTTACAACAATATATTATTTCAAAGACATTTCATATGAAATTAAGGATCATTATGCATGAGTATACTATAATACCTTTTCAAGGTAAAATTATCAAGAACTTCCCTTGGACAAACGTAGATGAAAATATGATTTACCTTTAAGATAATAGAATATATTATATATGAATAATTGCAGCAGACTGTAGAGAAACTTTTTAATGCTTAATATTTGATACTTTTATATTATGCATGTGCTGAGTGATGCTAAAAGTAGACATAGGTATTTGTAACCCCCCCCCACCCCTTCCAAAAATTCTGTCTATCCCTGGTGTTATGACGAAAAACTCAACGACAACTAAATCACTTACAAACAATATATTATTTCAAGACATTCATATGGAATTAAGGATCATTATGCATGAGTATACTATAATACCTTTTCAAGGTAAAATTATCAAGAACTTCCCTTGGACAAACGTAGATGAAATATGAATTACCTTAGATCAATAGAATATATATATATGACATATTGCGCGACATGTAAGAGACTTTTTATCTTAATATTTGATCTTTTATATTATGATGTGCTGAGTGATGCTAAAATATTTTGAA
>CM068961.1:39780133-39794049 GCA_035128595.1 Eptatretus atami
ATTTGAAAAATGCGAAAATTTGGATTTTGGGGGCAAAATTTGTAATAAAATTGGTTCTGCACTTACAATTTTCAGCCACATGTTTTTTTTTGTTATTGCATGTTATAGCCTATTGTCTTAGGATCCGTTTGATGTATATCAAGGTATTGTAACATGAAAATTAATTATATAAACTATAGCCGTTTTAGTAAATATTGCCAAATTCAGGGGTCAACGACCTTAATTGACCTATTTCTCAGAATGCCACCATTTCCCAGACTGGCATCATCGGTTTTCATGTACAGGGATAGTAGGTGGTCAATAATAACCACATCAGAAAATGTGGTACTGCTGGTGTGGGTATCTCACTAAATAAGCCTCTTTTCTGGCCCCTGCTGCTCCACTAAGAAGTGTTTTAGCCCTCCATAAAATAAAATAAAAAATTTTTTTTGATTTATATTTCTAAATGTCAAATCGTCGTTATAACATTCGCGGGAAACGTCGGGTAATCTTGGTAAGTTTGAAATGAACCACAAACTGCATCACCAGGGTCACATGACTCAACAGGTGTCGCACACAACAGGTTGGAGGAACCTGGACACCACCTGCTGACGATGTCCGTCTGTGAACAGGATATCTCAACGAGTTACACACGGATCGGGACGAAACTTGGTGGCTGAGTTGAGTCGGTGACAAGAAGACGATTCAAGTTTTGCTTCAGGTCCGAATCCAGATCCGTCCTCTCCATGGGATACCAAGCGTAAACTGTTCACCTTGTGGAGGTGTGCGCTCTACTCTACCCAGGTGTGTGGGTCGAGTGCTGGTGTTGCCAACCTATGGCTGTCTGTCCGTGTTCTGCCCTTTTAATGTGCTGGGATGCAGCAGGAACCATTTTTATAGCCTTTGGTTTCGGGATTCGAACCGTCGACCTCCCACACTCGGAGCAGCCGCTCGAACCGTTTAATACTCTACCGAGGCTGGTTAGTGGTTAAAGTCTGGTTATCGGGTTGATAATTCTCCCTTTTCTTCTTGATAATCATTTGTTTTATTCTGCATTGTCAGGTTTGTTTACTCCACGTCATCTCTGAGGGAAAAGGGAAACAAAATACAACAACAACAACAAAAACAACAACAACAACAACTGCGTTTGGTTGAAAACTTTTCCAAAGCTTCAAACTTTCGGTCACGTGATGCGGGCTTGTGGCACGCGGACCCTGTCGGCTCGTGACGCCGTTGTTTACTCGGACATGTGCAGGTTCGTGAACATGGTGGTGGTGGTGGTGGTGCTAGTTATGGGACCTTGACATGAATGGTTACCGATGAGCCGACCACGTGCAACTTCCTCCGGGTTACTCACGAGCCTCACCTGGCTTCGTGCGGATCAAAACCCGTCCGGTGTCGCTCGCACTCTGCGCCGTCTGCTTTCTACTCCCCGAGGTAGGCACCGTCGTTCGACCTATGGTGGTGCTTAGGGTCGTCTTCTATACTTGTGGTGTGTTCCGGGGTTGTCGTGTTGTCTGGTGGTGTTCGGGGTTGTCCGTGTGCTAGGTGGTGTGGGTGTCGTGGGGCTGGTGATGTTTGGGGTGTGTCCGTGTGGCTGGTGGTGTCGGGGTTTGTCCTGTGCTTGCTGATGTTCGGGGTTGTCCGTGTGCTGGTGTGTTCGGGGTTGTCCGTGTTGCTGGTGGTGGTTTGGGGTTGTCCGTGTGCTGGTGATGTTTGTGGGTTTGCGTGTGCTGGTGGTGTTCGGGTTGTCCGTGTGCTGGTGGTTTTGGGGTTGTCCGTGTGTGGTGGTGTTGGGGTTGTCGTGTGCTGGTGGTGTGTTTGGGGTTGTCCGTGTGCTGGTGTTTCGGGGTTGTCGTGTGCTGGTGGTGTTGGGGTTGTCGTTGTGCTGGGGATGTTTGGTTTGGGGTTGTCCGTGTGCTGGTGGTGTTTCGGGGTTGTCCGTGTGCTGGTGATGTTCGGGGTTGTCCGTGTGGTGGTGTGTGTTCGGGGTTTGTCCGCTGTGCTGGTGGTGTTCGGGGTTGTCGTGTGCGGTTGGGTGATGTTTGGGTTGTCCGTGTGCTGGTGATGTTTGGGGTTGTTCGTGTGCTGGTGATGTTCGGGGTTGTCCGTGCTGTGGTTGTTCGGGGTTGTCCGTGTGCTGTTGTGTGGGTTTGTCGTGTGCTGGTGATGTTTGGGGTTGTCCGTGTGCTGGTGTGTTTGGGGTGTCGTGTGCTGGTGTTGGGGTGTTCGTGTGCTGGTGGTTTGGGTGTCCGGTGCTGTGTTGGGGTGTCGTGTTGCTGTGTGTTTGGGGTGTTCGTGTGCTGGTATTGTTTGGGTTGTTCGTGCTGGTGTATGTTTGGGTTGTCCGTGTGCTGGTGTGTTTGGGGTTGTCGTGTCTGGTGATGTTTGGGGTTGTTCGTGTGCTGGTGTGTTGGGGGTTGTTCGTGTGCTGTGTGTTTTGGTTGTTCGTTGCTGGTGTGTTTGGGTTGTTCGTGTGCTGGTGGTGTTTGGGTTGTCCGTGTGCTGGGTGTTGGGTTGTCGTTGCTGGTGGTGTTTGGGGTTGTCCGTGTGCTGGTGGTGTTTGGGGTTGTTCGTTGTGGCTGGTGAGTTTGGGGTTGTCCGTTTGCTGGGTGGTGTTTGGGTTGTTCGTGTGCTTGGTGTGTTGGGTTGTCGTGTGCTGGTGGTGTTTGGGTTGTCCGTGTGCTGGTGGTGTTCGGGGTTGTTCGTGTGCTGGTGGTGTTTGGGGTTGACTCAGGATATCTCAAAAAGTTGTGGACGGATTTGGATAAAACTTGGTGGACATGTTGGGTGTGTTGCAAGGACTAATTTATTTGATTCTAGTGAAGATCCCAATCCGGATCTGGTTACGAGGATTATTTAATTTTTAAAGCGATTCTTCACCATTGAGCGATGGGGCCAAAAACGATATCGTTCTGTATCGAATGATATTTCAAAAATGTATTGATTGGGCCTGATACGTTCTCATGGATCAGGCATTACGTGGCAGAGGTATGCGCTCTACCGAGTTCCCTTCTTGTTTATAGTGTGTTTGTGTTGTGAGGATGGTTCGAGAGGGATGAGTGAACAAACACCAACAGCACATTCACCTTTTGACGTGACCCTCTCACAGACATCACAATCACAACACATGTGAGCATGTACATGTAATCACTCATCCATACCTGAACAATCTACCAGTCCTGTCTTCTTCTTTGCCCTTAAGACCTTCTTGTCTTCACTCCAGTTGGTTTTGGTACTTTCTGACGCATTGTCCTGCTCTCACCCAATACATAAGAAATCTGATAAAAACTATGCTAATTATTGTGCCATTGCAGGTTGAACTTCTCTTTACCTCTCACCCCTCACCCCTTGTCAGTAGAACCATTATCTGAAATATAAATTATATCTGCTTCAATTGCAAACTGATTTGAGTGTTTTTTTTTTCTTTCAGAATCCGAACTGCTGGACAACGAAGAGATAAAAAATAATTTGCTCCGCATATTGGAAACATTCAGCGGTCATGCAGACATCGAAAAGGTAACCAGAGACAATGAAGGGACAGATACAAGCACAAAATGGTTACTTTTCCATCCCAACAAAAGTACTACAAAGAACAAGTAAAAACTAGAAAACCTGTGTAGTACTACAGTAATCTTTCGTATCCCATATACGCGCAGGTGAGTTTAAAAGGCAAAACGTAATGGGGTCAACTTCATTAGTAACAGTAATTAAGTGGGCTTTGTCCGATGAGATGATTCATTTGTCATTGTCCCACTTCCCTCAATACCTGGCTTCCAAACGAATGGATATAGCAAATGACCATCTTCAATGAATTCCTTTATTTTGGACTATTTGTCCACTAAACTCATGCACCGGATGGACATTTTTCTCTCCATTGAGTTTATGAAGGACAACCGTTGTTGTTCAGACCGAGTTGTAGGAAGGAAGTGATTATTTCCGCTAATACGAGATTTGCTATAAAACGTTGTTGTGTGAGAAACTTGAACATCGATGTGAAAGCACGAGCTTTTTAATCTTGTCCTATCGTGTACTTCTTTTGGCAGATGGCACTGTGCCTGCTGTGTCGTGTGTTGAATCCAGACCATTTTGTGCTGAACAAGTCGAGATGTAGTAACGCCGGTGACTTTGCAGGGCACTGTGCACCCAGGTTGGTCAATATTGCACAAAATGTTTTGAGATTGATATGTATGTGTAGTTGGTTGTTGTCTCCATATGCGGGGTTTCAGAAGGTGTAATGGAGTCCTCCGGGGTCTCGAAGTATCAACCTCCGTTTGGATAAGCCATCATGATTCATGGAGCAAGTTGCGGTTATTTTTTTGGTTTCAAAGTCTTGTTCTGAGGGTTCTTTTCATTTTCTTGATTTCTGTATTGTTTAGGCCAAAATTGCTGGGTCCAGAAACCTCAATTAGCGATGCCTTATTTTATTTTTGTATACCCAAGTACTCCATTCAGTCACAATGCAAAATGCTTTGTTTTCTATGTTTACGCTCGATGGGTCATCAGGTCGTACATGGGCGTTATTTGCTTGCTCTCAGCGATTACTATTGGTTCATGTTTCCATGAGTTTAATGGAACTTGGATATTGAAATTTCTACAGATGTGCCGGTGGATTACTCTGCATACCTTGTTGTGCCTTTGTGTGTACAGCTGTTCTGACATGAGTTTTTTTCCATCCCAATAGGAGGTGACTTGCTTTCAGGTTTCTACCTTGCAGAACCTACACCAGTCCGATTGACTCAGTCCCACCATTTTATTAAAGTTCTTGGTGTAGTGTCCTTGTTCTTGGGCATTTTTAATGATTCATTCTCCATCCCAGTTGAGCTGACCTCTTAACCATTCCAAAGAGCCTTTTTTGTCTACTACCAGTCTGTCCAACCTTTTTATTATTATTTTTTTTTACTGCATATTATTATATATCTCTGTTCTTTTATCGTTTCCCAGTTGTCGGTGTATACTTGTTGATATTTAGTTTTTTAAACTATTTTTCTTTTGTCTTGTTTTTTTTTCAATCATTGGGCCTGTTTTAATTACTGTTTTGGTTTCATGTGTGACGTCTTCTGCTTGCACCTGTCTTTGTAAACCTTTTGCTCTGTGTGTTCGGGTACATTTTCTGACTCGTTGTCTTTGTGTTTGAGTTCAAATTGGATTTGGTAGTCTGTTACACTTTTCACGTACTTGGCCAATGCTACTGCTGTTGCTCTGTGCACTTGGTTGAGCTCCATCAGGCGCGCTACCTCCTCGTCTTGGCAGGTACGTTCTCCTGATGCACCAATATATATACATGTATATATATATATATATATTTTTAATAACGCTTTGTGGATAGTGAGGAGTTTCCTAGTTTTGATGTCTCATTTATTGATTTCCACTTGTGACCAGTTTATTATGCCAAAGCTGTATTGGGATACTGCTACTACGAGTTGGTTTATGGCTTGGATTTTGTTCCTTGGAGAAAGGTATCTTTTTTTTCGTGATTATCCTTGTTCTCTGCAGGTATTTTTTGGTAATTGTTTTGTGCATTTGTTTGTGATGTGTCTACTCTGAGATATTTGTATGATGTTTCATTCTTTAGCTGCTGTATTTTTGTATTTCGGTCAATTTGTATGTTGCCCATTTTAGTTAGTTTCCCTTGTACAAATGTGTATTTGGCACACTTAACTCAGCCTAATAACATTTAAATGTTGTCAGAGTGCTGTTGCACTAATTTTAAGTTATTCTGCCAATTTTTCATCATTTCATGTGAAGTTCTTTCAATCATCCATGTACAGTAGATGTACATCAACTTATATGTCTCCTTGGACATTCTTCTATTGGTTGTTAGGGTGTATTTGTGTCCTGGCTCATCAATGGGGTTGCTCAGTGGGTCCATGGCCAGGCAAAATGGGAGCAGGGAAATGTTATCACCCTGAAAGATCTTGCGTCGTATCTTCACCCCTGGTATTTCAAGGGAATTACAAGGAAATCTAACGCAGGTGGAGGCCATTCAGCCTATCATGCCTGCGTGAACACCACACCAACCCATCTACACAAGATCCAAGGAAGAAAATGCAAATTAAAAGAAATTAATTATTAAAATTAATTAATTTACTTGTTTTTATTTTTATTTTAAGTTATTTATTTATTTATTTATTATTTTCTTTTTCTTCTTCCCCTCAAGGGAGGGGGCATGGGCTTGGTTAAAAACATACAACATACAACTACACAACACCCCTTGACGAGACCCCCACCAACAGCACTCCGTGCATATGCACACAATCACCCATCAATGTTCAAACTACCTAAACGTCCTGTCAACATCCTTATACCCCTCAATCTCCATAACTTCCAGGTACCTATCTAATTCTAATTTAAACTTATCTACTTTTTCTGCTGCCACTACCTTTCCAGGGAAACCATTCCATGCATTAACTACTCTCTGAGTAAAAGTCCCCAGCCTAACTACCGTCTTAACTCTCCTCTTCTTTACTCTCAGGTTATGACACCTGGTGCTATCACTGTCTACTCTGTTGAATAATTCATCTGCACTTATTTTATCAATACCTTTCATTATCTTAAACATCTCTATCATATCTCCTGGTAACCGCCTCCTTTCTGGTGAATAAAGCCCTGTCTCCTTTAGCCGCTCCTCATAGCTGAGTCTCGCTAGGCCCGGAATCAATCTAGTAGCCCTGCGCTGAACCCTCTCTTTGGCATCTATGTCCTTCCTGAACTGTGGTGACCAAAACTGCACACAATATTCTAGATGTGGCCCTCACTAAATTCCTGTACAACGTTAACACCACCGCTTTTGATGTGTAAATGATCCCCCTCCGAATACAACCTAAAACCATATTTGCTTTACCAACAGCTGCCTGGCATTGTGCTGCCTGCTTACCTCCTATATCCGGGATGTCAAATTTCCGCCGAAAGGCGGAAATCCGACTTTTTCATTGCGCAAGTTGGGTCCTGTGATTCGTTCAGATTTGCAATAAAAATCATGGGGGGGGGGTAGGGGTCTTCTCTATCCAGGTAGGGGCAAAGACTATGGGAAGCCTCAGTCAAAAACTCAGAAAGTTCGCTGAACAAGCCGCTGGCGAAACGCGGCATGCCCCGGCCTCCCGTCCAGACGAGACGCATGCCATACGGCTGTCTGAGAATCGTTAATTTATGCGCTAAACTTCCCGCGCTCTATCAGCGGTCCAATTTCACGGCGATAAACCAGCATCGAGGTTGCTACGCGACATCCCCGCCAATCTTTTATGAATGAACTCATTCACTACAGCTCGTACCTAGACCATATTAGGAACAGCATGACCTGATCATTCGAGTATCACGTGCCGTGTGAGTACCGTGATTGGTTAGAAGATTTTGGCATCCCATAATAGTAGGCTCTTAGTTTCTTTTGTACTATTCATGGCAGTGCATGGTATTGTGATTTAAATCGTCATGTCTGCATATCAACGACCTGATATCGTTGAACGCAACCCTGCATTAGAATCGGAAGCTAATCGTGTTGATAAGGAAGCCGTTTAAAGAACCGTTGGCGATGGGACTGGCTGGGAAAAAGGCCGATGACGGCGAGATCGTGGGGACGTTCGTGAGGAAACTCAAGACTGCTGGCCGTGCTGTTTGTATTATCTGCAACTCCGAGTTGGCTTACGGCAGTCGGGGATCGGTCGTTTTAACAAAGCATGCCACCACCGGCAAACATGTGAAGGCTGCCAAGGCAGTGAAAGGAAATTATCGTATTCCAGGTAAGCCCCCTCCCCGGCCCAAAAAGCCTATCATAACCCTATATCATAACGCCCACGGCCTTTGGCGCCTTAGAACACGTGCTCGAGTGCAGCGCCATTACGTACGGCAAAAATATAAACTAACATTAACCAAACGATCTTTGCGGACGCCTGCACGTGGGCATGGTGGACCATCTGTTTTTTGTCTTGTTCCCAGTGCCTAGCTAGGCCCCTTTTTGGCCTGGTCTGCTCAGAGGTCAAGGTTAAAGGTCAAATTGGGTGAACTCTTGATAATTTATCATAATGCAATTTATATTGGCTATCAAATGAAAGTGGTTTGGGTCAATTCCTTCACAAATAACAGAGATATTTCAATTTTGAATGTTCAGAATAAATGGAAAACTGAAGAAATTGCTGCACGAAATTGTCAATAACTCCTCTAATCGCTTGACTTTCAAAAACATTCATATTTCCTTGGAAAATGAATGTTTGAATTTCGAATTGCCATGACACCAGTTGGGTAAACTTCTCTGGTGCCGTCATGACTATTTTATGTCCTCTTTCAGGTTCAATGCCGGTTACAGCTGCTCAACACGAGACCATCACTAAACGGTTGCACCAGTCCAGGATCGAGTTACAACAGCTGAAGCATTGTGTGTGGATTCGTCTGTGAAAATTCATTGCCATTTACTCTGGTGCCAAAAGTGATCGAATTATCAAAAACTTTAGCTAAAGACCCAAAGGCTCTTGACTTATTATCAATGAATCGTGTGTCTGCCTCGTACAAGACAGGCATGGATTGGCAAGACACTGGAGGAAGAGACTCTGCAGCAGTTGAGACGTGCTTTTTCTCGCTGAACATTGATGAGTCTACCTCTGAGAGTCTCAAAAGGATTCTTGCGATTCTCGTGAGTTACTTCTGCGAAACTACCAAAACGGTTGTGGTGAAACATCTGGCATCTATTGATGTAGTCCACATGGATAGTAAATCTCTACATGATGAGATTGTTGCATTGTTTGAGGCAAAGGACATTCCATTTACCAACTTGATGTCTATGCTCTTGGATTCATGCAAGTCATGCGTGGCTCCAAGACTGGCTTTGAAACTCGCATCCGTGGAGAGAATGCCCCACACTTGTTAGACATTGATGGTGACACCTGCCACCATGCACATAATGCTGCAAAGGTATTCTGCAAACCATTTGGTGGTTGGTGTGAGTCATTATTCACATTACTTCACAATGATATGAAATGGTCTGTTGATCTGAGAGAACTGTATCAGGAGGTGTGTTACTCTCGTTGATGTCCAATTCAACATGCCTGAACGATTCATCAGCCATCGCTGGCTATCGGCCTACGGCTTGAGTGTGGATACTGTGCGTCAGCTTGATGCCCTCACAGTTTTCTACTATGGCTTCTTACCCAAGGACATCGCCCTCATATCAAGCACTGTGGCTGAAATCTATCACAGGAAATTGGTGACTGAAACTGCACAGGCCAGAATCCGAGAAATACATTCCACTCTTGGAAGAAGAATATGACCGAAGATGGAAAGAAAAACACAGAAATCTTGATCGTTTGTTCATTGTGAGAAAAAAGATGCGCCTCATCTTGGAGTTTATGTTGCAGTGTTACCTCTCTCAAGAAGTATGTAGTGCTGTTCCAAACAAGGTCTCCCATGATTCAACAAATCCATGACGAGATCTGTAGTCTCTGAAGGAGTTCCTAGCCTGCTATGTGAAGCCCAGGTGATTAATGATCTGTCCTACAAGGCTACAATCACTGCAAGTGGCCCAGGGAATGCCCAAAACTTGTTGAATGTTGAAGATATGTTCATGGGAAAAGCAAAGTCCATCTTGAACTGTCTTACATCCATCCAACACGACTGTCAAGGACTTCAAAACCAATCTGAAGGAAGCCTTTAGCACATGTGGGATGTACCTCTTGAAGAAGAAGATGCCGATACTGAATCCCATTCTCCGTGCAGCATCAGCTATTGACCCAACCTGTAGAGGCCATGATGGACTGTGAAGCTTATGTTGCGACTTCCAGACTTGATGACCAATGTCTTGAATGAGGAAGAGAAGGTGTGCCTATGACCTTGAGGTACGACAGTACCATGTAGATGCAACTTGGCTGCCCCAGAAGATGGATTGGCGAATTGATGGTGGGCAAACCAGGTCTTCAACAAGGACAAGTATACCTCGCTAAGTAAACTTGTGAAGGCACTTCTGTCTTGCTTCCATGGACCCCAAGTTGAAGGATCCTTCAATGTCATGGAGACGTTATTCATCCAAAACAGCAAGAGTTGCAACGGACATACAGTGCTATTCAGACTGTAAAATATTCACCTGAGGGCATCTGGAAAGTCAGCAGTGGAATACTTTAAGAGGGATGACCAAAGTTTGATCCGGTTAATGTTACTCTGGTCAAAACATGCGCACAGCCTACAAGTGGAAAAAAGAGGCTCAGTTGAAAGAGACAAGGAGAAAAAAGAGACTGAAGCTATGCTCTGAGTCAGAGAACACCACTAGTGCCACTAAGAGAGAAGGCGAAAGAACTTAGTATGCTGCAGCAAAGACTGCTAGACTGCCCATCAGAAGAATCTGATGAGGAAGTAGCCTGTCTTGTCTCGGATGTGTTTCTTGTTTCTGTCACAAATGCTGTTCCCTTTTAAATCTGGTTTGACTGTGACTACTTACTAGTAAATACTTGTTTATCGACTCTAGACATTGGGCTCTAAAACATTGTGATTGTTACGGAAACCAATTTCAGGAGGAGTATGCTGCTGACTGCTTTGATATTGCAGGACTGATTGTCTGACAAACATGACAAAAACAGACTTAAGTTGAAGGTTTTATTTTGATTTAGAGTAGTATAGGAACCCATAAAAATCATTTTTGGATGCTTCAAATCAATCCAAAGCTATCTTAGAATTAGAAAATTTTCTGGACGAGGGGGATACACCCCTTCGTGCCCCCTCGGGCTTCCCTCACTTCAGACTTTTTCCTATATTCTGTTGACATCCTGTATATTATTACCACCCCCAGATCCTTCTCCTGTGTTATACGCTCCAAAATTACCCCTTGCATCCTGTAATCTCTATTTTCATTGTTCTTTCCCATCCCAACACCTTGCACTCACTCAGGTTAAATTCCATCTGCCAGTGTTTTTGCCCAATCTATGCAAGTATCAATACTTTCCTGAATCTGATCACCATCCCCTCTGCTATCCACTCACCTCCAGCTTTGTATCATCTGCAAATTTTGGAAAGCTTACTCTTTACCCCATTATCCAAATCATTCATGGTAAATAATGAATAGTAATGGTCCGAGTACTGATCCCTGAGGTACCCCGCTACTTGCATCCTCCCACTCACAGCTACTCTTTGCTTCCTCCCACTAAGCCAGTTTGCAATCCCATTAGTGACCTGACCAGCCACACCACAAGCCCTCACTTTAGCTAACAACCTCCGATGTGGAACCTTATCAAATGCCTTCTTAAAGTCTAAATATACTATGTCCACTGCCTTTCCCTCATCCACCCAATCAGACACTGCTTCATGAAACTCTAAAAGATTTGTTTAACAGGGACTACCTTTGGTAAACCATGCTGACTAACCTTTAATTAGTTTGTATTTGTTTAAATGGTTCCTCATCCGGTGCTTAATTAATGTCTCCATCACCTTCCCCACAACTGAAGTCAAACTAACAGGTCTTTAGTTCCCCAATTCTTCTCTGGATCCTTTCTTAAATAATGTTGTTACATTTGCAACTCTCCAATCCTCCGGTTCCTGTCCTGACTCCAGGGAACTATTGAAAATATCCGTTAACATCTCGCTTACCTGCTCAGCCACCTCCATCAATACTCTCGGGTGCATATTATCTGGACCCGGAAACTTATCTACTCTTAGATTACCTCGCTGTTACTTTACTTCCTCCACTCCAACCTGGATGTTCTGTAAAAGCCCTTTGTCACCTCCTTGATAGATACTCTCAGCTATTGGCAATTCTCCTGACTTCTGTGTAAAAGTTGAAGAAAAATACCTGTTTAATAAGCCTACATCTCACTTTCATCACTAACACTCTCCCGGTGATATTCCTCAATGGGCCCACACTGGTCCTAACCTGTTTTTTTCCCCTGATATACTTAAAGAAAGCCTTGCTATTATGTTTAATATTCTTAAGCCAGTCCTTTCATACTCTCTTTTGGCTTGCTGAGTTATTTTCTTAACTTGCCTCTGTTTCCCAAAATTGAATGCGATGATGATAAGATTTCGATATTTGCTTCTGTATGTTGTAATATCGGTGTGCTATTCCAGTGTGTTTTATATATTTTTTTTTATCCTTGATCACAGGCTCATAATGGAACTGCCACTCACACACATCACACACATGGACGTACAGACGAGATAAACACAGCTACGAAGTTTGGGGAAAGTGCCGTCACTTCCCAGGATACTCTGAGTACCAGCGACGTCACAGCTCTGCCACCACATTTCTTACTACACTCAGTGGGGAATTTTCTCAGGAGGAATTTCTTCCTTCACATCAATGCCATGCTATGGGGATTGTCCATGCCTTTATCTATCTATAATTCCAGCAGTGTGTGTGTGTGTGTGTGTGTGTGTGTGTGTGTGTGTGTGTCTGTGTGTGTCTGTCTGTCTGTGTGTCTGTCTGTCTGTGTGTCTGTCTGTCTGTCTGTCTGTGACCACCGTTTCTCGACAACTGCCGGTCCGATCTGATTGAAACTTGCCAGGAATATTGCTGGGGACCCGCGGATGTGCCTTTTCAAGGTTTGATATTAATCGGACGAGCGGTTCCCAAGTTACGGCCATTTATCTGTCAACCAATGACAAGACACGGTGCTATGACGTCACGAATGACGTCACAATTAATATTTATTTATTTTTTGTTTTCACGATTGACATCACAATTCTTCTTCTTCGTTTGGTATGACGTCACAATCGACCCTGGGGACCTGAGTATGTGCCTTTTCAAGTTTTGATATTAATAGGACAAGCGGTTCCCAAGTTACGGCCATTTATCTGTCAACCAATGACAAGACACAGTGCTATGACGTCACATGACGTCACAATTAAATGTTATTATTTTTTTTGTTTTTTTTTGCACGATTGGTCACAATTCTTCTTCTTCTTCGTTTGCTATGACGTCACAATCGACGCTGGGGACCTGAGTATGTGCCTCTTCAAGTTTGATATCGTTCTTCATCGAGTGTGGGGGGAGAGAGGGGGGGCGAGCGAGTTGGGAGAGGGGGCAGAGAGGGGAGAGGGGGAGAGGGGGGCGAGAGAGAGGGGGCGTCAAATCTTCTTCTTCGTTTGATATGACGTCACAATTGACGCTGGGGACCTGAGTATGTTTCCCAGGTGTTCGCCAATTTGGCATTATGATACGGTTGGTCCGATCTAATAGAAACAATGCCCCAATCCAGTCGTCGTTTATGAGAGCGAAGGAACGAAGCTGCACATACGGGCCCGCACTAGTCCTTTTAAATGCTGAACATCAAGCGAGGAAGCAGCACATACCATTTTAAAAAAGTTGTTGGTGTGACTTCGCCGGCGTTTGAACTGCAGACCTCCCACACTCTCTGCAGACGCTCCAACCATTACACCACTGAGTCTGGCGTTCCATTGCTTTCTCGATCAGTTTGATTATTTGGGGGGTTGATCTTGTATACCTGCATGCATTTTATCATCCATGAATGTGGAACACTATCAAAAGCTGTTTTGTAGTCTATCCAGGCTGTGGACGAGTTATTCTCGTTTTACAGTTTTTGAGTATGGCCGTGTTTAGTAGGAGGTGATCTATTGTTCCAGAACATCTTCTCCTACATCCGTTCTCTTCTGCCTTTTGACCTCCTTGTGTTTGGTTGTGGTGCATAGGTTCTGTGATTATTTCCGTCAGAAGTTTGTATTGTCTTGGTCTATACTTATGAGGTAATTGGGTTTCTTCAGATTTTGAGATGACCATTCTGCTACATTCTTTGAGCCACTCATCCATTACCTTTTCCTCTTGGACAAGTTCGTTGAATGCTCGAGCACAGTGATTGTGGAGACCATCGAGTTGGTTGAGCCAAAACTCTGGAATTCCATCTGGGCTATGGCTTTTCAAATTTGTCAATTTATCAAGTTGTTTTTAAATTTTCTTCATGAATTATGACTGGAGGCATTTCCATTTGAAGTTGCTTTTTATTAGCCCTCCC
>CM068961.1:39794059-39828961 GCA_035128595.1 Eptatretus atami
GTTGGACTTAGTCCAAAACGGGGGCTTATGGATTTGGTCTCGAGCTTGGTGTCCGTGCGTGCGTTTGTGTGTGCGTCCGCAACCATATCTCGGACATGTATGGACCGATTTTATTCATACTTCACACAAAGCCAACACATGATTGTATACATATGTATGCCATGTTTTTTTTGTTTTTTTTTGACATTAAATCCAAGATGGCCGACCGGCGGCCTATTTAGTTGCAAAAAAAATACCTGCTGGTGAACACGTCCTCAACCATTTCTCGGACATGCATTTACCAATCTTGTTCAAACTTAGAACAAGATAAGGAATGATGGCTTACATGTGAACGTAATTTATTTTTGGAGAACAGATCCAAGATGGCTGACTGGTGGCCATTTTATTACTTAAACATTTCACCATCCATTTCTCTGACATGCATGTTCCGATTTTGTTCAAACTTGGCACAATCACAGTACATGATGGCACACACGTGCACCTCATTTTATTTTGCGATCTGATCAAAGATAGCCGACTGGTAGACTGGCAGTAATTTTAGTTGTAAAAAACCCGATGTTGAACACGTCCTCAACCATTTCTTAGACACGCATTTACCGATCTTGCTCAAACTTGGCACACATATAAGGAATGATGGCTTATATAAGCACGTCATGCTTTTTTGAGATCAGATCCAAGATGGCTGACTGGTGGCCATTTCCGTTGTAAAAAAAACCTGATGTTGAACACGTCTTCAACCATTTCTCGGACAAGCATTTACCGATGTTGTTCAAACTTGGCACACAGATAACGAATGATGGCCTACATACGCAATATCTTTTTTTTTTTCCAAGAACATATCCAATATGGCCGACTGGTGGCCATTTGTTACTTAAATGTGTCCCCAACCATTTTTCAGACATGCGAATGGTCTGCTTTTGTGATTTTGACCAGCTGTTAGCTGGATGTCAGGGGTGTTACAATCTCTATTGCTGACCCTCCAATCAACTGTGATCCACCTTCGTTTGTGGAAACACAGACTGCGGTGAACCAGTTAAAATGGGATAAAGCTCCTGGGATCTTGGCTTTCTTGCTAAACTTCTCAAGGCTGGTGGAAATGCTGTACCCGTGTGATTGCATGCAGTTCTGTGCTCTGCCTGGAACACAGGCATCATCCCAACTGATTGGAAAGGGCCTTGTGTCCCTCTCTGGAAAGGGAAGGGTGATCGCCAAGACTGCAACAACGACCGAGGGGCGACGCTGCTCAGTGCTGGGCAAGGTTTTTGCTCAGATAATTCTTGATAGGGTTCGCCACCATCTGCTAGAGCACCAGCATCCAGAGCAGTCAGGCTTTACACCAAAGAGGTCAACGATTGACCATATCCTTGCTCTTCGGGTCCTCACTGAACGCATACAAGAGTTTCGGCAGGGGCTGCTTGCAGCCGATGTTGATCTCTGCAAAGCATTCGATTCAGTGATTCGGGATGTTTCCCTGGAGGATTCTTGGTCTTCATGTTTGGTGCTGCCAAAACTGAACAATCTGAAGTCTGAACTGAACTATATTCTGGTACTGAGAGTGCTGTGAGATGTGGTGGTACCTGGTACAGAGTGATCATAAGAGAGTGCTGAGAGTGCTGTGAGATGTGGTGGTACCTGGTACTGAGAGTGATCATATGAGAGTGCTGTGAAATGTCGTGGTACCTGGTACTGCGAGTGATCTAAACTTCTCAAGGCTGGTGGAAATGCTGTACCCATGTGATTGCATGCAGTTCTGTGCTCTGCTGACTTATTCTGACTTATTTTAACTTGTTACTGGAGTTTGTCAGGGGTGTGTACTGGCCCCCGCACTTTTCAGCGCTTGTATGGACTGAATTCTGAGGAGGATGTTGGAGAGATCAAGCTGCGGTGCATCGTTTGGGAATGTCAAGATCCCTGACGTTGATTTCGTAAATGATGCAGTCATCTCTGCGGAGACTCTAGATATCCTTTTGGGGGTCCTCAAGGTGCTGAATGAGGATTCTGAGCCACTGGGATTACGGGTTTCTTTGGTCAAAACTAAGATCCAGGCTTTCAATGACATCTTGGTTGCTGCTTTCTTGTTTGTACCTGTTTGTGGCGAGGATGTTGAGGTCACAGAGAGATTCCCTTGCCTTGGCAGTGATATTAATGTCTCTGCTGGCTGTGAGCTAGAGGTCAAGAGACGTCTGGGTCGGGCCTGGGGAGTCATGGATTCACTGGATCACGGGGTGTGGCACTGCCGGTACCTTTGCGGGAGGATGAAAGTCTGAGTTTTCAGGTCCTTGGTGCTTCCAGTCTTGCTCTGCGGATGTGAGACTTGGACTCTAACCAGGGATCTGAGATGGCAACTTAATTCCTTTGGTACCAGGTCTCTTCGGAGAATCCTTGGCTATCGCTGGTCAGACTTTGTGTCCAATGAGCGGTTGCTAAGAGAGACTCAAATGAGATTTGTTGCCTGCATAGTCCGTGAGCGTCAGATGCGGCTGTATGGACACGTGGCTCATTTTCCTGACGGTGATCCTGCTCACCAGATTCTCTCAGTGAGGGAGCCTCATGAGTGGAGGAGGCCAATGGGCCAACCACGTGCCTCGTGGTTGCAGCATTGATCAGCATCTCAAGGAGATGGGGGTGGCCAGACGGAGGTCCCTGGAGTAACGGCAGGAAGTGGACGCAGCAGCACGCTGCTCTGGTGCATGCTCCCATACCTGACCTGACATAGCTGTTTCTCGTCCTGCTTCACATCATCTCTTCCCCCTCAGGGTCCTTTCAGTTTTTGGAAAAAGTAACAGTTACTGTGGAACTTCACTTAATAATGTTGTGGAATATGTTTGTTCCTGAAATTCGGTGATTAATTCTTTCGCATACCACTCTATATCAGCAAGACAAGGCTTCCTGCGACTCTGCTTCAAATATGTGACGGTTCTTGAATGATGTCTTCCCAGACAAGTGGATCGGTGTACATAGACCAATTGCTTGGCCACCTCTTTCACTTGACCATTCCTCATTGGACTATTTTGTTATGAGGCTACGTTAACTCCCTTGTTTACAATCAAAACGACGTTCTTTTGATGAACTTGGGGCTACGATCACAAATGCAATTCATGAAATTACTCAGCAGCAACTGCAGAATATTCTCAACAAGCTGGAAAATCAGATTGAACGATGTATTACAAAAGATGGCAGTTATGTTGAAGCCTAAAAATTTGAACTGTATTTAGTAAAAAACTTGATAAATGATGCTTTCATGCACTCTCATGGGTACATCAAATGTTATAAAAGTTCAAAGTTGCACAAGGACTGTATGTACACCCTGTATGTGATTTTTTTAATTTTTTTTTTAGTGTAGGCTATGTATATATGATATATATTGTTACGCTGTGGAAATTGCAACCACCATTCAGGCCCGTAGGTGAGATATCTTTTAAGTACATGTATAGTTAGCCCCAAACCCGTTGTTTAGAGGAATTTATGTGATCCATTCGGGCTGCGATCCTCCAGTTAGTCGTTTTTCTTCCTATCTTTGATTTCAAATGACCAAAAACTGCCAACGATGCTGGTGCGTTTTTCCCGCCATTCTTCTCCGCGCTTGGTGCGAGGGAAGAGGGGGAAGGGCAGCTCGCCGCCGATTGGTGGATGGACAGTGTGAGGCGGTCGGGTGAGGGAACGCCCCTTTCCAGAACCCTCTCGAAGGAGGGTGGAGCCGAAAACGGGGCGGAGTGAAGGGCGGAGCCCGGGCTATAAAAGTCGGACACGGGCGGGGCTCTCTCTCTCTCTCTCCCTCTTCGGCTCTTCCTCTTCCTTTCCTCTTCGTCCTGGAGCTGGTCTCGTCGTTCGTCTTGACTGTGGTCTGGTCTTCTGGTTCGAAGTCGCGAGCTTGTTGTTCCTGCCTTGCTTTTTTTGATCCTCGCGCGAGCCCTGGGACCCCGTGCACGAGCGTGGAGAATAGCGCCGAACAAACCCCGTCCGTTTCCCCAAAACCCCGTCCGAGCTGTCGGGCGGACGACGCGAGCTACGCGCGGCACGAGCTCGGTGCACCACGCCGGAGAGAGCTCGCAGACCGCGAGAGGAGTTACGGTCGCCAGGACTCGACACGACCAGGGAAGTCGCGACTTCCATTTTCTTTTGGGTTTTGTGTGAACGTGTGTGTGTGTGGCGCCGTGTCTTAATAAGTAAAATTGTATAATGTTGCCGAGTGTCCGCTTAGTCGGTTGTAGCTCTGCGTCGTCGTTGTCTATCTTTTATTTGATATATGTGCATTCTGTGCTATACGTGTGCTTTGTGTCCGTGCGTGTAAATAAATGCTTGCTTGTTGAATTGTTCCCCTGTTTCGCTGCGTCCTTTCCTTTGTTGGGTTTCATCTTGCTTCACGTAAAGGGTTTGAGTGGGCGCGAGACGCCCGATAATTAATGGAACCGTCAAGGTCGACGATAACTCCGCTCGGTTATCCCTGTAGCACGGAACGAGCGCTTAAGCGGTTCGTGTCCGAAGTCGACCTGTGGCGTGGTACAACCCCTCGGTAGGTTACCCGTGCGAGTACTTAGGTATATCGACTTTCGGCGATTCACCCTACCTCGCACGGGTGGAATGCGGACTGGGTTGTGGTGGGGTTAAACCCCCACCCGTGACTGGCTCCCGGCGTTAGTCCGAGAGGGTCACGACTGAATTGTCCGTCCGGTGGGCGAGGCGGTCGCGATTCGAGTCACGTGCCGATCGCACGCCGGCGGGCGCGAATTCGCAACATATCATATATATATATATATAAAATATATATATATATATATATATATATATATATATATATATATATATATGTATATCAGGCTCAGTAGCATAATGGTTGGAGGGAGTGTCTACTCTGAGTTTTGGAGATCAAACCTCGGTGAGAGTCAGCAAGTTATACCGAAGACTAAAAAAAAAAAAAAGTATGTGCTGCTTCCTTCCTCTTTCTTGTCGCTCAGCATTTAAAATGGATAGAGCACGGACAAACAATGTGGGAAGGCAATGGCAAATCAACAAGTATAACCCTTTTCAAAAAACTGTTTCGGCAGCACTGACACTATATGAACAGAGTGTGGTACAGTGTGTGTGTGTGTGTGTGTGTGTGTGTGTGTGTGTGTGTGTGGTGTGTGTACAACATATATATATATATATATATATATACACATAATCATGTATCAATATGTGTGAATATAATATATCATGTATAACTGTATCAGAAATCACATATAATATGTATAATCATGTATCGTGTTTGTGTGCGTGATATTGAGGGGAAGTTAGGAAGGAAGAATCGGTGGTTGAACCAGGAACAAATGTTTCCTCAAACTTTGGTTATGAATCAGAAGGAAGAAGTGGGAAAAGCATCAGTGAAAACAATTTTAATTGAAATTGGCATCATCATAATGTGACAATTACTTGTTCTTTTGTTGTGTTGGAGCTTTGATGCATATCGTGACAATGGGTCCTCTGATGTGTGTTTTCAGAACAATCCTGAAGTTGTTAACGAATTACATCTTAGAAGCCGACATTCCTGCGATGGGAATACAAGTTCTTTCATTTCTGTGCAAATCAGGTGAAGTTTCTTTTGAATTGAAAGCCGAAGAATGTGCCAAAAAACATCCTTCCATCAATTTTTTTTTTCGCTTTGTGAACTATTTGCTGTATATCCCAAGGTCACTAACTTAATTTCCCAAACTCTGATCCTTACCTCAGAGGTTTTCCTTGGATTGATCCTTCAATATCCTGTCGATGTGTTTACTGCCGTGGTCGTCATGATGAAAACCTTTCCAAATAACGAAACAATCCAGGGACGCAGCTGCATGTTCCTCAACATGTTTCTCCAAAAAGGTGCTCGTATGGGTCTTGGTCTTATCCAGTTTGATCTCCAAGCAATGAATCTGAGCACTAAGCTCATGAAGCTGGGGGATCTGAGGTTTAAATCCCCGTATCCTTTGTTGATTTGTCCATCTAATAATTTCCTTGTAATTCATTTAACGGTGTTTGTGTTCAAGCTCCTCCATGAGCCTTGTTTGAATGAGTTTCCCTCCTCCCCCCCCCCCCCCAAGCCTTTTAAAGAATTTGTACTTTTATATTACTTTCCTCCATTCAGACAGACAAACAACTTCTGCTCAATTCTGGAGTCTGGAGAAAAGTTCAGTCTGGTAAAATGAGTGATAGTCCTAAATTATCGCAGTGATATAATGGGTTACAAGTGGCTGTATTGGGTTTATTTTAGATTGAGCCTTTTGAACATGAAAGGGAGTCAACTTGGTATCTAAAATGGAGTCTGTGAGGATCAAAGGACAGAACTGTGAAGGTCAAAATGATTTGAACTTTTGAACCCAAAACAGAGTTCAAACCGTTTGCTTTTTAAATAAATGAGTCGATGGATGCACTTTTTGAGATGGTGACGGAATATCCGAAAACCAGCTGGAACGTGTGAACGAACGTGAAGACCAATTAATTCATTAATTTTGTCTTGATTCATAAGTATTCCTAAAAAAGTCCTTTGATCAAAATAAGACACAAGTTTACAATCAACATACAAATCCAAAGAAAGTAAATAATTTGCACCGTAATTTATAATCTAATTACATTATATAGCCAAACCAGTCCACCCTGGAAGGAGCCTCCCTCCCCCCCCCCCCCCACGACAAAAAAAATCAAGACTTCAACATGACAGAAGAATCCTTTTACATTTACACAAATAATACTGTATTATCAGATCCTTACACTCTGCCTCGTTCAGAATTCTATTGCCAAACCTATGACGATGTCTCATTTGAACCAACTCCTTAATCTGTTCAACTATCCTTATCGCTTCACTCCTCCCACTCCATACTGCCTTCAATTTGTTAAAACTCCGTCCCATACTTTTCTTGTAAAAACCGAATATTCCCATCACAGAATGAGCACCACCCACCTGGCTCGTGCCAGAAATGCATGGCACTGTATCATGAGTAGAATTTAAAGCATTCTTTGCAAAAGATAAACAATGCGACTCAGGATCCATCTCACACATATGATTGTGAGAGTGAAAACGACATTGTGTTTGCTGTGGGTTTTTCCAGACTCTACGAATAGATATGTTGCAGTATAAAGTCTTTAACAGGACTTTATACTGCAACATTATTTCTGAAACGGAATAATCTTGTTATATGAATTTGCAAACATCTAAAATTACACAAAAAATATAATGCACTGTCGTTAAAGTCTCCAACACACGTGTACATATCAAATACATAAATATTATTTGTTAAACAATGACCGAAATGAATGACTTCAAGGACAACATTAATTAACTACCCATTGATTGGGAAGATGCAAGTCGTCTGGAACCTCAGGGGTAAGTACTGGGACCATTATTATTCGCAATTTAAATAAACGATTTGGACGGGGATTAAGAGTCGCCTTTCTGAAGTTGCAGATGACATGAAGCTTGGAGGTAAGGTAGATAGCAGAGAGGATTGTGATCATATTCAGGAAAGTCTAGACACTTTCATAGATTGGGCAAAAGATTGACAGGTACAGTTTAACGTAAAGAAATGTCAGGTGCTTGGGATGGGTAAGAATAATGAAAATAGAGATTACATGATGCACGGGGCAATCTTGGAGCACGTCACACTGGAGAAGGGTCTGGGGGTGGTAAGAGATACAGGTGTGTGGGGGTGAGCAGACAGGGCAGTGCTAGGCAGCTATAGGTAAAGCTAGCAGGGTTTTAGGTTGTACTTGTAGGGGTTTAAAATTTTAATCAAGTAATGTTATCACTGTACAGGAATTTAGTGAGGTCCCATCTAGAGGGTTCAGCATCAAGCAACTATATTGATAGATTGATGCCAGGGCTAGTTCGACTGAGCCATGAGGATTGGTTGAAGGAAAGGACTTTTTACATTATAAACAAGACAAGTGCGATGAGATCTGATGGAGATGTTTAAAATTATTTTAAAAAAACGAAGCCGAGTGGCTTCCTCCTGCGGCAAAGTTCCTTGTGTGTCCTTCTGTATCCATGTATATTCCTGGATCCATCACATCCTTAACATTACAACAGAACACTATAAATTGACTCTCTTCATTAAGAAACTGAACATTAAATTGTGAAGCATAATTATCAATGCAAATATTCACCATCTCACGATGCAAGAAACGCTCGGTGACAACAGTGTAAGATCATCTGCATATGCAAATTCTCCAGCAAATACATTGCCTACCTAACATCCCTTCCCATTAATCGCTAACTCCTGTAGAAAGTAACCTATCAATGCACACACAAAACACACATGGAGAAATAACTGCACCCTCTGTAACACCATGTGATACAGTGAAATAATCAGCATAATCACCATTCCATCTTAACCTCAGCCTTTGAATTAATGGATATTTTAAAAAGAATTTGAAACTGGCTGCACCCCATTGTGCTGCTGAGCATGCTGTCAGGTGACATCCTATGCCAGAGCATCGATGTAGACAGCATTGCCAAATATTCACTTATTATACCCTTTGCATGTCTAATATGGTCAGACGTTATTCTGGTGACCTCATCGGTTTTTAAAGAATTTAACTTTAGAATAGCATTCATTATTTCCTTACCCCCAATAACATGATCACATTGTACAACTGTTATCCTCCCTGCACAGTACAATTATTCCTTTCCACAAGTTGCTCCATATTTGCAATATTAATACCCACACCATTATACATGATGTCCACAAATTACTGTTCCAAATTCAAATCGTAATAAAAAAACAAGTAATGGGATACAATGATGTGGTTTGCTGCGTGTGAAAAAACATTGCCTTGATTTGTTAAGATCATCATCTGAATCGGAATGGAGTTATGGGGACTGCACTCAAACGACTCATGAACATGTTCATGTCCTCACCACTTGTACTTGTTCGGTTGACCCTTCCTCTGCAGGATGTTACCAGTCTCCATCAACTTTTTGTGCCACTCACGAATCTCTTTTTTTTTTTTCTTCCGAAGCTTCGATGAACCTGTGCGTCTGATTTGGTCTCTATAAACCAGGCAACACATTGCGCTTTTTCTTATGGGGACACCATTTGTAGGAAAATGTAACATCACATGTCTGAAGAGACTCCTCAAAATGAGGAAAGAGGCAATAAAACTTTGAGAAACGTTCTTTAACACGCAGCAAACCACATTGTTGTATCCCATTTCTTGAATTCCTTCTTGTGGTTTGAATTTGAAACGATAATTTGTGGACACCCTGAATAACCTTTCAAATTTTGTGGCAAATATTTCTGCAATATTTTCTTGACTCTTGATACCATCCACTAACATTTGTTTTCTTTCTATACTTTCTAATCTCAGCCCAGAACGACTTTCAGTTAGCCTCTATAACTGCAGTGGCCATTTTATCACACTTGTCTGCTCTGAATGTGTCATTACCATTTTACACACCTTTTAATACTTTGCCATAGTCTTACGTTTCAGTTCAAAAAATAAACCATCTTTAGTACGTCTATTCTCTATCAATACCCTGTGTCAAAATAGTGCTCCCCTATTCCTCAATATACCTGTTCCAACCAAGTACCACATTATATGTTGGTGATCTCTGTCCAGGAATAACCGAATCTGCTATCCTTATCATTACACGTACAATATCATCATGAAATTAACTAATATGTAGTTGTATGATGTTGCACTCATAATCTTTCCCGACATTGATGCTCACCCAATATACTTTTGTGCAATCTACATCTCTTACAGATGCAAACTTCCAATTTACTTTCTGACTGCTTTCACTGAACTTTAAATCCTGGCCTCATTATGAAACCTTCACTTTCAAAATACTATACACTGAGGTGCTATATGGTCGGAAAAATTGTGTACACCATCGACACTTTCAAACACCTGTAGAGCATTCACTGGATTCTTAGATACCAAAATATAGTCAATCAAACGTATTTCCCCCCCACTACCTTTGCTGCAGAAAGTAAAATGAATTTCACAACATGGATTGTTCGAAAGTCTTTATTGTTATGCTTATAAATGGTTTCAATGCAGCTTGTTGTATGAATCCAGACTGGAAGGGTTCTTAAAGAGAATGTATGGCACAAGTACTTCAGAATATGATTGAAAATAACACATTGTAGAATCGTGGAAATTAAAGGCCAAAGAGGAACTTTTGTAATTTTGACTTCATATTGTTGTTGTTGTTGGTGGTGAATAACCCATTCTTACAGATGGGTTAATTCCCCAAGAATTGGAATCATTTAGTATGACTTGTAATACTCCCTCCCACTGTGAGTGGCGCTATACCATATTTACACAGAGAGAATTGAGATCCTCCCGCAACTTTGAGATATATATATATGTATAGTTACCACTTAAAACCTTAAAGTGCACACCGTGAGTACAACAGCAAATTTTCATCTCGTTCAGGAATGTATAGAAGTCAAACAAGAACAAACAAATATAGACACTTGCGTCATAGTATTGTTTTGTGGATAGGGGGAGTGTTCATAGCTAGACTGTGGAAAGTGTAGTGTGGTTCGTGTGTTTTGAGTAGATGAGATTGCAATGTAACAGGGACCTGCCAGAGTAAGTCGTTTGTTACATGTGATGCTGAGGAGGGCTGCGTATGTAATTTATGAGAGTGGTACTCTCATATACTATAGTTGGTAACAGGTCCTACCACAGTAGTCTTCAGTGAATTACTACAGGAAAGGAATGCTATTTTTGCTTGGGATGGGTATTAGTTCACAGGTGTCTTCCATCCTTGGATGCATAGCCAGGTGGTTGTGCGAGTCGTCAGTGTCGTATATCAGGCATATATTGTTGTCTATTTTCAGCATATGTTGTTTCAGAGAAGAATGTAAAATGTTCACACTTGGAAGCACTGAAGTGAAGCACACTATCTTCTTTATTTGTAACCTCGAAGTCTTCACTGTCTCTGCACTTTCTCATATTTGTTGTCTCTGGATGATCCATTACTCATCTTTGGACGGTATCAGTCAATGTTATCTGTAAGAAAGAAACGCTGACACTAGCATCGGTGCCACCACCAATAATGATGTGGCCACATGAGGTACCGTAATCGAACATCACAACTGCAGCAACTATGTGCTTTATAGAGTTGTTTGAGCATTCGACGAGCATTTTCCTTGATTGTTATTGTGATTACAATGCTCTGAGAATGTCATTATTTTTCACATATGCATAATATTTACATGATTAAAAAAGGAAATTGATGACTGTTCCAATAATATGGAACACTTTGAACAGAATATTCAAAATAGGATGAACAGTCTGTTAAGGAACTCACAACAAACCCCTTACATGTCAACATGCAAAATCACTTTTTATAACATCTGTTAATCTTCAAATATCGAGTCTAAAGTACAATTGTTTCCATATATATATATATATAATATATATATATATAATATTATATTATATATAAATATAATGTATTTTTCTCACCCAGGACCTCCAAAGGAACAATAAAATATCACTCACGAAAGGTTAGAGTGTCGTAGTTGAACTCTGAATCCTTATTGCCTGTAGACTGCAAAATCACTTGCAAGGAGCCAAGATGTGGATAAATTGCGGTATGATGAAATTTTAATACCTTGGCTGTGTACACTGAAACATCACAAACGATCAGTTTGGTCTCAAAACTTTACCAAGTGATCCTTAGAATAGATACAGTAGATTAAACCAGTACTCAAGGTTATATATATATATATAAATAATCGATCCAAATTCTGTTAATTTGATTGGGAAATTTGATGAAGTGTTTTGTTTGATATTTATTATTGTGATTGCATGATTGGTCAGATGAATATTGATCAGAAATGCAGATTTGATACATAATTGAGCAGGTAATTGAATAACTTTTCAAATGATATGCAACATTCAACAAACAGTGTATTCAAAATAAGACAGGAGGCTTCTAAGCAACCATACCTCTGAAATTTTGGAGTACAAAAATTGCTTCACGTACGAAAATCCCGACTTCCCCTTCATAGGTGTTCCCCCTGAAACGCCATGATAAGCTCATTATGCACCTTAACACAGAGTTTGTCCAAGGCGGAATACCCCCTGGTGGAGCAAGACAACTAAAGTCACCACCACCGCTGTTGTATGACTGTTGGTCCCCCTGGAAAGTTTGGTTGAGATTGGATAAGTAACGACCGAATGCTTTGCAGGCAGACAGACAGACAGACAGACAGACACCAAATTTGGTATTTCAGTACGATTCTGTCCAGCGGTTTCGGAGTGCATACAGGTAAAACAAAAAAAACACGCACAATATAAACTATATATCGTATGATTATTGTAATAATAATTATAATTATTATTACTGTCTCAAGTGAAATGGTGGGTGAAGAATACCACCTCTACTACTTTAACTAATAAATAATTATTTATTAATAATAAATAACTTCATATTATAATATGAAGTTATTCCGTCCGTGTTGGCAACTGACGATGATCTTTCATCATGGGGCCTGGTTAATTATAGCTATTGTACAAACAGTAAGGATTAATCATAACATTTGGCTATTACACGCAACAATCAATCATTTTTTTGTTTGAATCTCATTTGCAAAGCTGGAAGGAGATGTCACATGTTGACCCCAGATACAAGATGTGCCAGAATGCCACCAATGAGCATGTCCCCCACTGTCTTTTTACTGTTAAAGTAGTTCAGTGCTACTGAGATTAATGGTGATCCAAAGAAAAACGATTCCAAGAATTATGAGGAGTTAATGTTGGGAGGTAGGCCGGTTTGTTGGTTCCAAATGACATCACACAATGCTTGATATTGCATTTTGTGCATAATTATTTTGTATTTTAAATAGTTTTTGTATTCCTATTTATTTATTGATGTGGTTTTATCGTTTCACTTTGGTTTGTTCCCCTCCTTTTCCTCACATAGTTCCTGAATGTGAGCTTGCATTGTTTGTGGAAAATGAAGACCACCTTGTCCTGACGGCAGCGGTTAGAGGCTTTGCGCATCATCCTGCCATTGTTTGCGAGGCCCTGAGCGCATTGCGAATCTTGGCTCTTGTTGGTGTGTACTTGAGACAAGTGCTCGTTGAATAATTGGGAGAGTAAGATGGGAAACGCTGGGCATCAAGGGACTTTAAAGGTCCACAGAATCAAAATAAATTAATAAATAATTTTTGATGTGGTTATATTGATTTTTAAGTGACAAACAAAGAAGCGAATGTGGTTTTTAATTGTAATAATTTTTTGAGGTGTTAGAGTTTTTCCACGTTTGTTTCCTGTTCATTTATAATTGTGTTACTACGCCCCCTGTGGTGATTAATAGCCGACATGGAATTGCCCCCCCCCCCCCCACGGGGCGAAGACCCTCTCGTGGATCGGCCCTCGCTGCTCCTATGGTTGGCAGTGAGTGTCCCGTAAGCAGTGGGTGAAAGAGAGTGGCATTTCTATATGTGGGAGTAATTGCGTGCTCAGCCGGTGTGTCACCCAGATAGCTCAGATGGCATAGCACTGGTATAGTTCACCAGAGGACCTGGGTTTGATTCCTGCTCTGGGCATGTAATTTTTCCACATATACATATAAAATACAAAACAATAGTACCACTCACATTGTCATAACAATAGTTTCAACAATTTCAAAATACTCAATTACAAATGTTGAAATGTAACTATGCTATCGCACCTGTTTTATTGACAATGCATGACAAACGTTCATGAATGGCCATCTACTATGTTGTTGGCCCTCCATGTGCCTGAATCGGAGTCTGCATTACTCCAACAGCTGCTACTGGTTTTAAAGTGGGATTCACTGCTATTACTCGTGTAGTTTTCAGATCTTTTTTCATCATTGTTGTCGAGTCCATATTTATCGTTCCAGGTCCATCGCTCACAAACCCATTGGCATTGGTCCTAAACATTGTTTACCTCAACCTGTTGCCCCATATAATCTGTTACTACATTTGAAGGCCCCAGTGTATCCATTCATTACACCATGATATTCCTTACACTTGATGCTGGGATGATTCGGAAAGGTTGAATTTGTCCTGTGATGGAGGTGTCCACCTTCTGACAGCCAATTGTCACTCCTCATTGAAACTCTATGAACATTCCTTTGGAAATTGAGGAATAGCACCATTTCCTGGATATTTATGTTATGCCTGTTGATGCAGTTCTTGAGCATTTAAACAAGACGTGGCAATTCTTACAATTGGAAAGAGGTGTCCTTGATCTGTAGATAAATGTATTTTTGCTTACTGTCGCTTAATCTGCCCGATTATATCGGCACTCTTAATATCTGGTGGTCTTTTCTGCAAGTTAATGAATTACTGTATTTGTTGTGCACGACAAATGCAGACGACAACCAGGAGTTGTTCATGTCCAGCTCCGAGCGCTGCTATCAGCTTGCAGTGCAGGCGATGGAGGTGACGGACAGTGCTCCCGTGGCCACAGCAGCATGCTGCCTCCTGATTGCACTCTCTCGCCGTAAACCATGAACCTTGATTGCTTTCAATTTGTTGATTCTTCATTTGTAATCCTGGGGGTTTTACAGACAGTTTGATAGTGTTAGCCACTCGAATGAATATAAAATGAACTGAACCTTTGGATCACTAAGCATGATCATCGAATAATTGCAAAGTCTGTGTGAATAATGAGAGGCTGTTTGAATTTGTTTGATGTTTGTTTGCATTTTTTTTTCTCTCAAAGATGATTGCATTTCAGTGTAATCCCCCACCTCCCCCGCTCCCCCAAGCTTGGCATCACCTGCAAAGTTTGAAGATGTACTCTTTATCCTGCTGTCCAAATCGTTGATTAAATTACAAACAGCAGCTTCTTGGTCCCAATCCCAGAGATACTCTTGTGCTTAAAACTTTGTAGTCTGACATCCTTCCACCAACAACCACCCTTTGTTTCTGATCCATAAGCCAGTTCTCAATCCAGTGTACTCATCTTATCAATTGAACGCAAACGTTACTAAAGCTTACGTACCACACTCCAGCCAACGATGCAAACACATATTTCATGACTGAACAAAATAAACACCTCGTGTTAACACAACAGCCACAGAGCTACAAAATGGGAAGCAATTAGTCATCTTTTTTCTTTTTTTTTTTGTAAACAACATCAAGGCTCGTATAAGAGGTAATCTAATACCTAACTTCACATCTAATAACTAATTACTTTACATGTCGTCAGTCATGTCTTTCGACACCTAATACTCAATTACCATGAGCCAATACCTAATTTAATTTATTATTATTTCTATAAACTATCTACACATATTCCTTTAGGACCAGTGACTCAATAGATAGGAAAGAAACACATGGTTGCCCCGTTAAGCTGAACTTTCGATCAATGTAATCGAGGTTAAGGTATGAATGTATTCGGCTGGATAGGAGCCAAGTGTTTGTTAGTTTGTTTTTAAAACGGTTTGAATTTTTTCTCTCAGGTGGCTTTGGGAAATTGCTCGTTTTGCATGAAGTCCCCGGGGTGGTTCTGGCTGTTTTACGTAATCATGCTCATGATGGAACCCTACAAAGCACTGCATTAAACTGTCTCTCGAAGCTTGGTGAGTGAATCGATGTTTTGTTGAGGGACTGGATTTATTGCTCATCTCATTATGTCATTTTTTGTTGTTGTTGTTGTTGATGTGGACAATTGAAGTGCAAGAGAAATATGACGTACTTTATATTCAACTCTGGCCATTTAAAAAAAGATGGTGGAACTTGGTGATGTTTTTTTTTTTCTCTCTCAAACTCCTGATTCTGGTTCCTCAGGCTTGTTGACCACTTCACTCTGTCCAGGTGATTTATTCCAAAACTAAGGATCCTGGGCATGCTCCCTTATTGAACATCTCGCGTCAATCTGTGTCCCTCGATGTGTTTTTATGTTTCATACTCCAGTAGTTTAGTGTATAACGACAGCAAGCCTTGCACATGATTCCTCTTATGGTGGTTACTGTTTATCCACATCAGACTTCATTATTTTTTTATTCCTCGGCAGCTGCTCCTTATTTTTCTTCTCCCTTCTTATTGTCATCGCACACCCATCCTTAAATCCACGACAATGCAAAACTTTCCTCTTCTCATTTTTCTGTGTCCATTTCTATGGTTTCTTCACTCTCTACCTGGTCTTGTTCTTTAAGTATATTGCCCCTCTCTGAGTCGCGTACTCTCCGTCATTAATAACGTTACAAAACCCTCACCTGATCTTTCCATGCCTCATTAATTTGTGCCGTGCCGTCATCACGTGACCCATTGGGTTTCCCTCTTTATACGTTCCAGCTGAACTCCCTTTTTCTTTTGCCTTCTTGGTTCTATTTTGAAAAATATATCTGAAATTAACTTATTATTTTTTGCACCTTTTTGTAAAGCAAGGGGGGGATAAAAATTCCTTTTCTGACGGCCAATTATATTATCATTTCCGATTGAAACTCCATTAACATTCCCCTGGAAATTTTGAAAGGGTATGCTGGCACCCTGGCCAAATGCGAGGTTAATTCCCAAGCCAAGCGCGCCCCGTGGAGGAGTGATGACGTGTCCAGAGTTTGTTTTCAGCCAGGGTAAAGTTCGTGACCTGTCGAGGGGTACCCCTGCACTCCCTACAAGGATTTTTGTACTTATTGTATATGACGAAGACGTGGGATGCATTGTATTGTCGTCACAGCATTATTGACGAGAGTTGCAGGAAAACTTTGGTCGATTCACGGAATTGCTTGTGAAATCTGGAGTCCATCAATCTGCAGTTGATAAACTCGTTGGAAAGACAACAGATGTATGTCTGGTGATGGAGGTTTCTTCCTTGTTGTTGTTTCTTCCTTTAATTTAGTTCACGTTCACAATTTTTTGAGCATTGTAGTGATGTTTCTTTCAGCTGGTGCAATCTCTAAGTTGGAGGAAGACGGTATACGGGAAAGTTGGTGGTGGGTTACAGAAGCCAGCCAAGCCCTCACATTGCACAGGAATAATTCCCTGGTACAGGTGAGATTGGCCACATGTTAACTTCGGGCTCACTAAAGCAATGGAGTGCAGAACAAGGATACCTTTTGAGGCATTCTCTAATGTTTGTGATGGGTTAAGAAAGAACCATCAAATTAGGATAAACAGTAACCACCAGCTTTTCATTTGCACGTTTTCGCTTCCTTGTCATAACTGAGGGGTTGTCAACAAGTTCTCACAACTGGGTATCTATTGGCTCTCTAAAGCCATGGTTTTGCTTTTCTTTTGTCTGTTATATATTCCATAAGTGCCATTAATTGGTCATTGTTGTTTCTGTGTAAAATCCAGAAGTTTGCTTCGTTGTCCAGTAATAGATCTTACTAAAATTTACCGTCGGGCTGTCATCGAATGTTTATGCAAAGAATGTGTCGGCTCCGATTAAATTCAGGAATGCATGGTGGCCTTGTGTGGTGAAAGCATGCCCTCATATTCCACTAAGGGTGGATACGAATCCTTTGAAGATTACCCAAGTCAGGAAGGCCGGCCTATGCGATCGTCCCCACACACCTTTGCCAAGGTCAAGGCATTAATCATGGAAGATTGCCACTACGAGGTTGCCAAAATATCCACAGAATTTTGAACGTCTCAAAATGCCAACCAAGCAATCATCCACGAATGATTTGGGCATGTCCATGGTCTCGGCAAGACGGGTGACCCCCAATGAAAGCACTTTGATCGACGGTGACATCTGGCGTAATGTCACAAGCTTCTCAAACGGTTCACGCAGATCCAGCTGAGTTTATCATCAGTCTGGTCACCGGCGATGAAATGTGCTTTCAACACCGGCATTCTGAAAACCAATTTGGAATCTGTGCAACGGAAGCTCAAGGGATCACCACCACCGAAGAAACTTTAGCCCCAACCATCAGCCGGCAAGATCATGGCCTTGATTTTCTTGTTCCGGGATACCAGAAAGGGAATCCTGCTGATTGCGGATATGCATCACAGAATTACATTGACATGTGATTGTTCTTCCAGAAACATGCAAATAACCTCGGCAGGCCATCACGGATAAATCCTCAGGGATGTTGATCAAATATGTGCTTGTTCCTCCTTCGCAGCAACATGTCTGTGCACAAGGCCCGTGTTGCATCGAATGCTATTTGTTACCTTGCCTTTGAGTGGCTGTGTACCACCAACCATGTAGCCAAGACCCCCACCACCAGTCATTTCTTTATTGTCTCTAACCTTTTATACAGTCGTAATACAGTTTTGGTTCACCTCGTTAATCTCATCTTCGCCGAAGAATATGATTTTGATATCCGGAAGCAGTAGAAGTCACTTCATGTTTTTGACCTCCAGCTGGACCTTGGGTTGTACTAACATCATGAAGCTGTTCCTGCACTTTTTTTTTTCCTACCCTTCTTTACTGGCTGCTGTCTTTTTGGTCACTCAGCTGCCATCGGAGCTGCCCATCGCTGTCTTTTGCTTCTCCTATTGGATAATATGTTCTGTATGCTTCATCCACAGCAATAAAAACCTTGACTAACTGCCATCCCACCTGCAGCAACGAAGCACCACCGTGGGTGTCCATTGGATCTTGTTTACTTTGTCCTCTACTTGCCTTGTTTGAGGGAGTGTCTACAGGAGAGCGGCTGCTTGTCTGACCAACCATTCGTCTCGACAGCCAGTCCCCTCAGCCTGTACAAAGGGTCTCTGTCAAATTACATGCCTTGTTTTTTTTCTGATTCCTTCAAATCTTTGCTGAAACTCTCTCAGACTCACACTGGTCGACCTGTGGCCCTGTGCCACTGCAATCCTTCACATATTTTTGTTGTTTCCTCCTATGCTAATTTATTCTGTCTTTTAACGACTTATGTTACCGAAGGTGGACGGAGGTGATGTTTTCACCCATGTTTCTTTGTTTGTTTGTTTGTCTGTCTCTGTCTCTGTTTGTGAGCAGGATCTCTGACAAAATTATGGACGGATTCGGACGACACTTGGTGGACAGTGTTGAGTCTGTGACAAGGACGAAATTATTAGATTTTCTGAGGGATTTGGGTCCTGTGATTCTCAAAACGATTCTTCACCATTGAGAGATAGGACCATAAATGATATATAGCACAGTATTTCAAAAAGTTATGGACGGGTTATGACAAAACATGGTGGATGAGTTGGGTGTATGACAAGAACAAGCCGATTCGATTTTGGTTAGGCCTAGGTCACATTTGCCACGGCGGCCGTGGGGTCTCCAAAATCTGCGGCCTACGAGCAATTCTACGGCGGCCGCCAGTATTTCCACGGTCACACAATGTAGCAGTCACATATGTTTTTATTTTTCGGGGAGCCGCACGGCGTATTTAGAAATCGTGGAGACTGAAAACGTGGGGTGCCGTACGGTCTTGATTTGATGTCGCACGGTGACCTTAGGGCGTCGCTGCGGCGGCCATAGAATTTTCAAGGCAGACGCAAGGTGACTGCAAGGCGACCGCAGGGGGACCGCAGGGGGGCCCTAAGGCGAACGTGCGGCCAGACGGACGCGGTACGAGGTATATATACCAGTTCTTTTTTTTACTGAAATAAAATTAACAGTAATATAACTGAATATACTATAACTATAATATACCGTGGTGCCCCCAGAATCCGAACGCCCCATTGTTTGAACAAATTGGAATCCGAACAATTTTTTCGAGAAAATTTTGCCCTAAAAACCTAATACATTTAAAAAAAAACCGAACACAACGAAGCGTTCATGTTTGCTCACGTGTCTCCCCACCTGTTCGAGCCGCATCTTCGCGCTTTGTTCATTCAGTTCGTCGGTGGAAGTCCTCGTGAAAGCATCTCTCGTGTGTCGATCGATACTTTAGGCCTCAGTCACATTTGCTCTACGGCGAGGATACGGGGCCGTACGCCCTCTGAATTGACAGAAACGTGCGCGGCCGCAGAGAAACTGAGGTGGCCTCAGGGTGGCCCTACGCCGTTTGGCTATATTTACAGGCCGTAAGGTCGCCGTGGAATTGTAACGCGGAGTTATAACTTTTTTCGTTTCTACGTTCGCCGTAGCAATTCGACAAGCCGAAAAAAAAAAACTGGTAAAAAAAAAAAAATAATTCACCCATTCGTTACCGTCCGCTGGCCGCACGTTCACCTTAGGGCCCCCCTGCGGTCCCCCTGCGGTCGCCTTGCGGGCACCTTGCGTCTGCCTGAAAATTCTATGGCCGCCGCAGGAACGCCCTAAGGTCACGTGCGACATCAAATCAAAGACCGTACGGCACCCCCACGTTTTCGGTCTCCACAATTTATAAATACCCGTGCGTCTACCCGAAAATAAAAACATATGTGACTGCTACATTGTGTGACCGTGGAAATACTGCGGCCGCTTTATAATTGCTAGTGCCCGTACATTTTGTAGACCCTCCGGCCGCCGAGCCAAATGTGACTTAGGCCTTACCTCGTGTTTTCACCTTCATTTGTGATGTTGTTTTTTTTGTATGCTTCATCTACAGCAATAAAACCTTGACTAACTGCCATCCCACCTGCAGCAACGAATTCGATAGTACAAATTCTACAGAACATTTTTAGAGGGCATCTTGTCTACCTGCATCTTGTGTTTTAATTAATAACAAAAAAAGCAATCCGATCACGTGGTGTGACGGACTGTCGCAAGGATTGAATTTCACAGCAAAACCAGTTGAATTTGGAATATCCATGATTACGTCAGCCCGATGCGTTTGATGAAAGTGATTGTGGTTCTGCGGGCATCATGTTTGATGAGCTGCCCTGGGGCAGCGCTCTCGCAGAGTGCGCGAGCGATCGGAACCCAGGACGGAGCTCGAGCCTTGTGGACCTTTGGATTGGTGATTGTACCAGTTTACATACAAACACCGCCACCGAAGGTCATTTACTCATCTTATTTTACCTTAAACATGGGGAATTTCAGTTTAAAGTGTCTTGAAAGTGGTTTTTCTTTGGGTCCACGAACGGATTAATTCACTCCATTATTTCTTATTGGGAAAATATTTTTGGAATCCGAACTTTTTGCAATCTGAACAGCCTCCTGGAACTAATTAAATTGGGATTCTGGGGGCACCACGTATAGGCAAACACCTATACTCCGATCTCTAGCGGTAGCGCACGGTGGACGCACGGTCGACGCAGACTGCCACGGAGGCCGTACGTAGGTGCACGGCGGGCGTAGGGGAACCGTGCGTCGACCCTGCGTTGCCCGCAGGTAGTCACACAGACCGCAAGGCCACCGTACGGCGACCGTGGAAATAGTGCGGCCGCCGTAATTTTTTGGGGGTTGGGAAAATTCATTTTTCATTGAGAAGAGCTTACGGCAGCGCCACGAAATAACGCAAGCCCACCGTACGCCCTACGTACGGTCGACGTGGAACACATCTACGTCATAGCTTGGCTTGTCGAATTGCTACGGCGAACGTAGAAATAAAAAAAGTTATAACTCCGCGCTATAATTCCACGGCGCCCCTACGGCCTGTAAAATATAGCCAAACGGCGTAGGGCCTCCCTGAGGCCACCTCAGTTTCTCTGTGGCCGCCGCACGTTTCTGTCAATTCAGAGGGCGTACGGCCGCCGTATCCTCGCCGTAGAGCAAATGTGACCTAGGCCTTAAGATCCTGATACACATCCGGCCTATCAGTGGGACACAAAATGTAAACTGTTCAGCCCAGTGGAGGTTTGTGCTCTACCAAGTGCCGTTCTTTTCTTATGTTTCCACTAATTAATTATGTATACCTGTGTCTGTTTATATTCATGATTTTATTATTTGATCTCCTTTCACCTCTACTTTTTATTGGATTGTGTTCAATGCTTCCTAAATATTGTAAGTTTGCCTTCGCTTTTTTTTTTTATCTCAAATGGCTAATGGCAGCATTTTTGGTGCAATTCCTCTCTCTGCCATTTTAACCATGTCATTTACCTTCAGTCGTCTTCCATCTGCTTGGAAATTGGCCTACTTCATGGCATTACTTAAACAAGGTGCAAAAACGATCCCCTTTACAGACCTATCATCTTCCTTGCAATCATCAGGTAGGTCATGGAATCCATCATCACAGTTGACATAAAATCCTTCCTCTTCTCTAACGACCTCATCTCAGATCATCAATTTGGATTCATACCTGGTCACTCTAACTTGGACATGCTGCTTCTACTCTCCCAACAATGGATGGAGGCCCTCAATGTCAAACGTGAGATCAGGCCCAGCTTTCAATGCAGTCTGGCATCCTGCCTTGCTCTCCAAAGTTTCTCCTTGTAGCATCCAAGGCAAACTCCACTCTTGGGTTACTGACTTTGTCTATATTCTCGCAGCCAACGTGTGGCTCTCAATGGAATCGTTTCATCTCCTTTCTTTGTCAAGGCTGGATTTCTCCAAGGCAGTGTTGCTTGACTCGGTTGGTGGGAACCAAGGCCTTCAAGATCATTAACATCTCCCATGATGAAGCTGAGCCAATGGGTCTACCACTTTGCCATCACAGACAGGTTGGTGGTCTCTCTGTCTTCTACCACCTCCTTTCTGGTCTTGCACCCCCTGCTCTTTCTGTGCTTTGTCCTCCCCCCCCTCACCCTCCAGGTTTTTGCAAGTCACACATGGTCCGCCAGCAACCCCCTTCTGATAAATTCCCAAAATCGAGACAGTTGTTTATCACCATCTCAGATTACCCCCATCCCAAACCATGATCTTTCCTACCCCTGTTAACCCCCTCCCCCCACTCCCAAGCCCAGCCCCTTCCAAATTCACAGTTTTTCCTTCCTGAGAGTTTGATTCTGTATCCACCCTGTAAAAAATGTTCTGCAGAAATTCTGCAGTACTTGATAGTACAAATTCTACAGAACATTTTTAGAGGGCATCTTGTCTATCTCTTGCTCCTCACGTCCCCTCATTCCTCCCCGCACCCATTGTTTGTCCGAGTCTCCCTCTATCTTGGCCTTCATCTCTGCTATTGGTGTCCCCCCCCTCTCTCTACTGTTCTTTTTTGTTCTGTTTTGTCCTGATCCATTCAGTGTTCGGGCCCTTCCCCAATTATTGACTCTGTACACAAAAAAGATAAAAAGCGACATGCGAGAGTGGTCGGAAAACCCAAATACCATTGAATTTAATGAGACGAGACATTTGGCGCAGGTGTTGAGGAAGTGAGGGTCACACAGCAGCCACAATCACCCAGGAACTCTTGTTTTTGGTTTTGGTTTGGCTTGGTCTCCCTCAAGGCTGCCAGAGGGATTTGAAGCCATGATGTCATTTTTAGTTCTGGATAATCTGACTGCCATGCTTTCTTTAAGTTTTCTGTCTGTCTCAGCCTTTTCAGGTATAAAATACGAGGGCGAGTCAAAAAATATCCGCAATATATTTTATATTTAAACAAGATAACTACAATTGAGCATGTACAAGAGGAATTATTTTTCCACATTGTCCCCTCCTTTTCAACACACTTGATCCATCAGTTGACAAGCTTCTGTATGCCCTCAGAAAAAATGTTTTTGGTGAGTGACGAGCCACACATGCACCGCTTCTTTCACTTGTTGGTCGCTGGAAAAGTGGCGGCCTCTTAAAGAGCCTTTGAGTGGACCAAACAGGTAAAAGTCCGAAGGGGCCAGGTCAGGACTGTACGGAGGATGCTTAACACCTCAAAGTTCAATTGCTATAGGGTTTCCACAATATGGGCGGCGGTGTGTGGACGGGCATTGCCATTGAACAATGCAACATCTTTTGACTGTAGCCCTCGGGTGTTTTTATCGAATAGCTGGTTTCATCTGGTCCCGGAGCATTTCACAATAGCGGACACTGTTGAACGTTGTGCCCCGCTCTTGGTAGTGTTCCAAAATTGGGCCTTGTGAGTTCCAGAAATGTGTGAACATCACTTTTCTGGCTAATGGTTGACTTTTGAACTTCTTTTTGACTGGTGATATCGGATGTTTCCACTCCATACTCTGGCGTTTGCTCTCTGGCTCATAATGGTGGATCCACATCTTGTCTCCAGTGACAATGCGTCTCAAAAAAGCATTCTCTTGACGAAAGTGGTTTATAATGTTTTGGCAGATTGTCACACGCTTGCACTTGTGCTCTTCTATGAGTTGTTTTTGAACCCGTCTTGCAGAAACTTTGTGAAAGCCAAGTCGGATGTTGATGATTTAATGTGCAGAACCATGACTGATGTTCAGATGTTGTGCCACTTCGTCAATTGTCAACCGTCGGTTGTCCAGAATCATCGTGCAGATTCATTCAATGTTTTCCTCTGTTGTGGACGTGGAGGGGTGTCCAGATCATTCATCATCAGCGGCACTTGTGCGACCGTTTTTGAACATGGTAATCCAATCATACACACTCCACTGCAGTAAAGCACTGTTCCCATATTGTGCTGAAAGTCTGCGATGGATTTTTGCCCGGTTTACCTTCAGCCCAGAAAAATCGCATCACTGCAGCTGCTCTTCTTTTGGTGCAAACAGACAGCGGAAGCGTATGTTAACTCCCTTATAACGATACAACTGCTGACTGCTCAAGGTTGAAACTGCTGCACAATGGCATAGACAGTTCGTGCTTGTACCTGCAAGTACAGTCAGCAATGTAGCCAACGCAACAGTTTTAAATCAATCATTGCGGATACTTTTTTGACTCATTCGCGTAATAAGCATTTCCTCCTCATCACCTGAAGAAGCGAATTCAAGTGTATGTGGCTCATTATCATGGCACACCAAAAGCAGCTCATTGGACAGTCGGACAGGAAAAACCTTTGTTTTCCCAACGAAAAGTATTTGCTCATACAAATACAGTATATTGCAAATACGAGTAATTGGTTGGAAATTATCTTCCCGTTTATTGGGCGCCTCTGCTGCTCCGTCTGCCTGCTAGTCCAAAATGGAATCGTGACGCTCGCGCTTTGTCTGCCTTGACTCGGTGCAGCAGCTGCACCCGGCTGTCGGGTGTTCTTGCAGCCCGTGTATCTCTTGTGTTCTGTCTGTTTTCCAAATCCATTGGGACCATATTCTGTACAGAGTGTTGGTGCTGCCAAAGCAGTCTCCTGGGCTATTGGGTACAATCCTGGACCACGGTCACCACTCCGACGCAGGATACTTGAATGGCTCAATCGTCTCAGCAAGCTGGTACTCATTTTGTTGACCTCGGAAGGATGACAGGCTTAAACAACCCCACCTGCTATCAATTCAACAGCAGAGCAGAATTTGAACTCAGGACTCTAGGATCCCAAGCTCACCACCCTAACCATTAAGCCAACATCAGGCATTGTCTCTTTTAGCCTTGCCATTTTTCCATTGGTTATAAAGGAGTTATTGTCATATCAAGTCATATTGATGTCATTAAATCTTACTGATAAAAAATCATCATTAATCAATAATGAAGCCTGTTCATTCATCTTGAAATATAACCTGCAGGACATTTGACTGCAGCATTGTACCGGACATTGGAATGCCTGATGGAACCCTCTTTGAAGATACGTTAGAACTTCAATATCTGGATGAAGGGAATGACTCTGTAATGAATACTTTTCGTATGATGTAGGAATAGAACCTGTGGAGCTGCACATGTGATTTATCTTTTTTGTCACCAGGGGATCCAGAGCAGTGTTGGACAAAGCCTGTGTGACGTGCACGGATTTGTAAGAGTTGATGCTGGATTATAATTCCTTCTTTGAAGTTGTAAAATTTAATATTTCACTTTCATCTGAAGCTCAGAGGGGAGCTTCTACATAAAGCACTTGTAAGACAAAGACATTTGTACACCTTGGTGTACTTTTACGCAAATTACGACGTTTGCAGACAATGGACAAACACGTATGGCGGGATACAGATGGCAGAGTAAAGATGCCAACCAACCCAGTTTCATTTTCATAATTGTGTGGATTTTGTGATTTTTTTTTTCTACAGAAAAGCACGTGTGAGGCTCTTGTCACCTTTCTTACCATGAATGGCCGGCGGAGGTTTACAGAGCCAGGGCAGCCGGCCAATGGTAAAGAACCATCACCATGCATGTTGCATCATTGTACACCTGTAGAGGCTGCAAAGCCACTTGATTTGGCTTTATGCTTCGTTATAGCACAGATTTTTGTGAACAGGTGATCCAGGTGATAGGTGATCCATTATCGTGAGATCCCATGAATTCGTGCTTTTTTGTGTGCATTGCATTACTTTCAATATTTTGTTTCTTCTTCGTTAATTTATGATATTCAAAGAACTTTCAGTAAATTTAAGGTAAAATGAAGAAGTGGTCTTGCAGATGTAGGCTCGTGTTGATATGCTTTGGCAACCAGGTCGAACAATGGATGGAATCAACAGAACGTTGATCGAAGTATGCTAACCACTGTAAGGAGGGAGGAGAAGCTGACGTTTCAGACGTGGAGCCTTTGTCAGGGAAAAAGAGAGAGGTGGGATAGTATCATTGATAATACCCAGGGTCCAAATCATTGATGTAAATTGTGTAAAAATAATAACGGCCCGAGTACCAATCCCTGAAGATCCCCACTACTTAACATTTAGAGCTACTCTTTGCTTCCTATCATTGAGTTTCCAATCCAGTTAGCTACTCCGTCCTGGTTAATGGTTTCAGCGCCCAAAGGATCATCGCTGGACTTGGAATTCCAACGCTGGGAGTGTGGCAAAGGATATTGGCCATGTGGTCGTTGATGGTCACTGGAGGATGATTCATAACTGCAGGGTAGACTGGAGTGCCCAGTTCATCAACACCGACCACTGTCTTGTTGTAGAAACTCTGAAGTTGCAGCTTATATCCAGGAGAACGGTACTATCCCAGCCGAGGCTGGATGTTGACAAGCTCAGACATAAGAGGGTAGCTGAGGAGTTTGCGAACAGGCTGAGTGGGGATTTTGGGGGTCTGAGTGCTGTGGGGAATCCTGAAGAGTTGTGAAGTGCCTTCAAAACTACCATCCTTGATGTTGCTGGTGGATGGCTTGGAACTCACCATCAGGTGAAGAGGAACTTTGTCTCCCAAGGGACACTGAATACCATTGACCAGAGTCGCAGGGCCAGGCTTGTTGGCAGAGCTGAGGCGTAAAACTGTACGTGTGCTGAGGGCGGACAAGAAGGCCTATGTGCGAGGAATTTGTGAAGGGGTAGGTCATCACTTGTGGACGAGCGATTCTGGTCCTGCTTCCAGAGAAACTTGTGCATTGTGTTCCACCAAGCCCGACCCTCGGTGTACTGCAGTGAGAGCAGAGGGTGGTGGGCTCTTGACAGAGGAGAAAGAAGTGAAGGCCCACTGGACCGGTGACTTTGAGCAACTGTACCAGGCTGACCCACCGGCTGTGTAGTTGGATGTCAGGGTATAACTATCCCATTGCTGACCCTCCAATCAACTGTGAACCGCCTTCATTTGTGAAAACACAGGCTGTGGTGAACCATGTGAAAGGTGATAAAGCCCCAGGGATCTGTGGCATCCATGCTGAACTTCTCAAGGCTGGCAGAAATGCTGCACTCGTGTCGTTGCATGCAGTTCTGTGCTCTGCCTGGAATACAGGCATCATCCCAACAGACTGGAAAAGGGGCCTTGTTGTCCCTCTCTGGAAAGGGAAGGGTGACCACCAGTACTGCAACAACTACCGAGGGGTTACGCTGCTCTTAGTGTCGGGCAAGGTCTTTGCTCAGATAATTATTGATGGGCTTTGCCACCATCTGCTTGAACACCAGCTGGGCTTTACAGCAAAGAGGTCAATGATTGACTGTATTCTTGCTCTCCGGTTCCTCACTAAATGCAGACGAGAGTCTCGGCAGGGCTGCTCACAGCCTATATTGATCTCTTCAAAGTATTTGATTGAGTGAATCGGGTTGCTCTCTGGAGGATTCTTGCTCTTTGCGGGGTGCCACCAAAGTTTACCAATCTGCCTTGTGAACTACACTCTGGAACAGAGAGTGCTATGAGGTGTGGTGGTTCCATCTCCTACATATTGCCAGTTGTTACTGGAGTTTGTCAGGGGTGTGTATTGGCCCCCACACTCTTCAACACTTGCATGGACTGTATTCTGGGCAAGATGTCAGAGAGATCAAGCTGCGGCACACCGCTTGGGAATGTCAAGATCTCTGACCTTGATTTCGCAGATGATGCAGTCATCCTTGTGAAAATGATGGATGTCCTTGTAGGGTCCCTCGAGGCACTGGAGCAAGAATTGGAGTGGCTGGGACTATGGGGTTCCTGGGTGAAAAGGAAGATGCAGGCTTTCAATGACATCTTGGATGCTGTCATCTTGCCTATACCTGTTTGTGGTGAGGATGTTGAGGTCAGGGAGAGATTCACTTACCTTGGTAGTTATATGTCTCCACATGTTGTGAGCCGGAGGTCATTAGTTGTCTGGGTCGGGCTTGGGGAGTCATGGATTCACCGGATCATGGGGTGTGGCGCTGTCGGTACCTATGCAGGAGGACAAAAGTCCAAGTCTTCGGGTTCTTGGTGCTTCCAATCTTGCTCTGTGGATGTGAGACTTGGACTCTGACAAAGGATCTGAGATGAAGACTTCACTCCTTTGGTACCAGGTCTCTTCGGAGAATCCTTGGCTATTGCTGGTCAGACTTTGTGTCCAATGAGCGTTTGCTGAGAGAGACTCAAATGAGATTTGTTACCTGTATTGTCTGTGAGTGTCAGCTGCGGCTGTATGGACATGTGGCTCGATTTCCTGATGCTGATCCTGCTCACCAAATTCTCTCAGCGAGGGAGCCTCGTGAGTGGAGAAGGCCAATGGGATGACTGCATACCTCGTCGTCGTTGCAGCAGCTTGACTAGCATCTCAAGGAGATGGGGATGGGCTAGGCATCTGCCTGGGGGATGTACAGACGGAGGACCCTGGAGTACTGACGGAAGGTGGACGCAGTGACGTGCTGCTCCAGTACATGCTCCCATACCTAACCTAACCTTGGCTACCCTCCCAGCCACAACGCAACCCCTCACTTTAGCCAACAGCCCTCTATGTGGTGCTTTATCAAATGCCTTCTAAAAAATATAGATATGCTGTAAAAGTGGAAATTTTCATGAGAAACATGAATTTTCAAAGTGCGAATGTAGTTTTGAAAAGTTTAAAGTGATCGGTTTTATTGCCTGCCATGCTCTCCCTTGGGGTCCTCAAGGGACACTCATCTCGAGATCTGTAGGCGGTGCGTAACAACTTTCATCAGACCTTGACAAAAGCACAAACTGGTCAGACACTTGGAATATGTCCTTTAATCTTGAGAAATCCCAAACACTCACTCTCTCCCTCCGAAAGGACCGTACTCAAATCCTCCCTATGTACTTTCTCACCAACCCTCTCGAAGACACTCAAACTCTTCGATATCACTCTCAGCCACGATCTCTCTTAGGCAAGCCACATTTCAAAATTGGCCTCCAAAGCCAGATGCCAACTGGGCATCCCCCATCGTGCAAAGTCCTTCCTTGGCACACTTGCGCTCCGATCCACCTACAAGGCTTTCATCTGCACCTTGATGGAGTACTGCTCTCCCCTCTGGGTTGGCTCCCCTGCCACACCTTGCTCAGCTTGACGCCATGGAAATAAAGGCTTTCAAGATCATTGGAATCTCTCACGGTGAGCGAAGCTGAGACTAGGGGCCGATCACTTCGCCATCGCCGACAGGTCGGTGGTTTATCTGTCTTCTTGCACCCTCTGCCCTCTCTGTGCTTTGACCCCCTCAGGTATCTACAGGATGCACGCAGTCCACCAGCAACCCTATCCTCGTGAAGCTGCCTAAATCCATAATCACTGTTCACCTCCACTCATTTATTCCTCATTTTCCCCCATCCGTGGAACCACCCTTTCTATACTCTCTTCAATCTCATTGTTCCCTCCAGGTCTTCAAGCCAGCTGTTCGCCACCATCTCAAGTCATCTCCCATCCAAAATCATGGTCTTCTCGAAACCTGTTAACCCACCCCCACCACTCCCAAACGTTTGCTTATACAGGATGTTTCAAGAAAGAGCGATGCAACTTTAAATGTTTATTTACAAAGAAACGGAAACCTCAGGAATGTGAACCAAACATTTTTTGAAAGCTTATGACATGGTATTTTCTATCACTGATTGCTATTGCAGGAAGTCACTGCTAGAGTTGGTGAGAGCCCAAGGTCTGAAATTGGCATTTATGCAAAGTCCTTGTAATTGACGTTCTTGATGTGTGTCCCTCCCTGGTTCAGACAGGCATTGATCCTGACTCCAAAGTTCTGTCCAACTTTCCTGTCGGTCTCATGTGCCACTGCCTAGAGGTAGTCTGACACTTCCTGCTTCAGATCATCCAGTGTGGCAGGTCATTTGGTAGAGATAGAGCCCTTGGCAGCCCACCAGAACCAGTAGTTCAGAGGGTTCAAGTCTGGGCTATGGGGTGCCCAGTCGTGAGCAGTACCCAGGGTAATGAGGCGGTTTCTGAAGTGCTGTCACAGGAAAGTGATGGTGTCACCAGCTGTATGTGGGGGTGCTCCATCCTACATAAACCAGGTCATGCTGAGCTGGTTTGGGGTGACCTTTTTGGCTAGATCATTATGGAACTTCTGGAGCACGGCCCGGTAGCGCTCACGGTTTATCGTCACCATCCTGCTGTTGTCATTCTCAAACCAGTAAGGCCATAGCGTTCCCCATTTGCCATTGAAGGCAAAGAAGCACGTGACTTTAGGCCCTTTCAGGTACCTCTCGGTGATCTCAGTTGGTTCTGCCCCCCAGAAAATGTTGTTGTGGTTGTTGATGGCACTGTTCAAGTGGAAATGGGCTTCATCACTGAACCAGATCAGGTTGATGCAGTTTGGGTTTTGTTCCATCCTGTCACAGAGCCAATTGCACATATCAAGTCTCCTTCTCATGTCATCTTGACTCAGTTCATGCCTAATCGAGATGATTATATGGGAAAAGCTTCAGTTCCTCAGTGGGGATACACCAGACTAATGTTGGTTTGATGCCGAGCTCCCGGGAGCGCTGGTGGTGAGACTTCTTGGGACTGTCCACTGCAGAATCCCACACCGCGTCGATGTTGGCTTGGCTCTTGATTACTGATGCTGGCCTGCCACTGTTGCCCTTGCTCTGGTTGTACACTGTACCGTTGTGCTCAAAATGTTTCACAATACGTTGAATGGCACAATTTGTGGGTTCATCACGTGTTCTGAGGTCGTATTCCCGGCAGAACCTCCGGCGGGTGTCTACATATGATTTAGTCTCAGACCACAAAGCCACCACTTTTGGCCTCTGCTTCAATGGCAAAGATGAGCTTCGGAGCTAGAAATCCCAGGGAACAAATACCACGACAACACCGCCAAACCCTGAAATGGAAAACGGTATAGGTCAAAAAAAACAAAGAAATGGCAGGAAGTCAAAGTTGTATCAATCTTTTTGAAACACCCTATGTATTTATATTGTCCTCCCTTTATGTTCTCCCTTACCCCTCGTCGTTACCTGCATTCTTTGTTTGTCCATCTCCGTCTACTTTCTCCCTCCACCCTGCTGTTGGTGTTTCCCCTTTCTCCTGCTGTTCCATTTGATATGCTGTGTCCTAATTTGTTATTTGTCATAGCTCTTCCATGAGAATAGAGTATGTACAAAAAATAAAATAACCTGTCCCCCTTTTTCCCCATTGAAACAATGCCCCGACATTCATGGACTCGACATTCGCGGCATTTTTCAGGAAGGTATCCCTCGTGAATGTCGGGATCTTACTGTATTACATCCACTGTACTTCCCTACTCCACCCTATCAGAAACTGCATCACAGAACTTCAATAAATCTATTAAACGTGAACTCCCTTCCGTAAATACATGCTGACTACCTTGAATTAACTTAAATGTATCAAAATGGTTCACAATTCGACCCATAAATAACATGTGTAACATCTTCCCCACAACTGAAGTTATCAAGTAAAGCTTGTGGTAACTTGTGCTCACTCATCTCTCCTTTATATTATAGAAAGATGGCATAATTTGGTACAAAAAAAAATAGTTTGTTGTTTGGCTCACCTAAATTCCAACTTTTTGTTCCAAGGAGTTGGTTCTCAAACAACCTCAATAGATGAAGTGCTGCTCGGTATAATATTGCCTTTTATGACATCACTTCACCGACCTTGGATGTGCTTTTGCATGTGCGTGTAATTGATCTTCCTGCGGTAGTTTTACAAAATAACATCTTACAACCATGATGTCGTGTGTCTGCACATTGGGTTGCACCAGCATGAAGCATGCAATGGAGGTGTGTTCGTCGTTGGTGATGGCCATTTACCGAGAGATTGAGACGCCTTGTGCGAGGTGGATTGATGATGATTGGTACTTGAGCTCAGAACTAAGAGTGCATGCCTTGTGGATAATACTCTGCTTAATGGAGACGTGCGCTCGTATGACAATTTTGTAATGCTTCCCTGCTTTGCTGAACATTTATTTTGGTAACGAGTAACCACATATGGAACTCGGCATCACCGTCGTAACACAAATTCGAAGAAACAAAGCTGGGAAACTCACCGACTCCTTATTAGCCAATTTAGTGAACGAACAAACTTGCATAATGGAATGAATTGAATCGCCCTTTTAGGTTTAGTCTCTTCTCATTTTGATTCTCCTATCGTGTCTCCCTCCACTTGTTGAGGATGCTCTTTTAACGCCTGCCAAGACTGTTGGGATTTGGATTTTACATGAGTGCAGTGCACAGGCCCGTTAGACACCCACAGCTTTGTGCAAACAAGCTGCATTGTTTCCCCTTGTCCGTAGGCTCTCTCTTCCCTCTGACGTTTATTTGACCATGCTGGTGTATGAAGATGACGTGGACGTTTTCTGCACAGCCTTAAAGGCCCTTGTTTACATAATCAAGGATTCAGGTAAGCACGTACCTAATCCTGTATTATCTGTCTTTTAATGGTAAGTATAAAAACAAATTTAGCATGAATTTTCTCTGTATATTTTATTTTCACAAACATATGAAATAACCCTTGTATATCAGTTCTGAATGCTTCATACTTTCTCTTTTGGCACATATTTTGTCATTATATCTTTACATTATTAATTTAGCCTTCCCCTATAGAATGGGGGAGGCTTTATAGCTGTTGTAGGGTATGTTTCTACAATTACCGTATTTTCATGCAAGTAACCCGCCCCTGGTATACCCTGCACATGGGGAAAATCGTGCTCTCGGAAGATATCAGACATGTATAACCTTCACACAGGTATAAGCCATGGTTATAAGTCAGACATGAGCCAGCTTTCCTCTCCACATGAGCGGGAAATACACGATCTCCATGTTTCCGGAAGCCGACATGGCTTTGTTGTCAAGAGTCAACAAACGGCCCTTTTCAAACACAACTGCGGTAAATAATCAGGTGAGATGTGGGAGCATGTGCCAGAGCAGCACATCGCTGCATCCACGTTCCCCATTCCAGACTCCAGACTGCGTTCCAGACTCCAGGGGTCTCTGGCCATCTCCCAGGCAGACACCTGGCCCATCCACATCTCCTTGAGATGCTGATCAACCTGCTGCAACCACGACGCACGTGGTCTGCCCATTGGCCTCCTCCACTCACGAGGCTCCCTCACTGAGAGAATCTGGTGAGCAGGATCAGCGTCAGGAAAACGAGCCACATGTCCATACAGCCGCAGCTGACGCTTACGGACTACACAGGTAACAAATCTCAGTTGAGTCTCTCTCACGAACCGCTCGTTGAACACCAAGTCTGACCAGCGATGGCCAAGGATGTTCTGAAGGAGTTAAGTCTCCATCTCAGATCACTGGTCAGAGTCCATGTCTCACATACGTAGAGCAAGACTGGAAGCGCCAAGGACCTAAAGACTCGGACTTTCATCCTCCTGTACAGGCACCAACAGTGCCAGACCCCATGATCCAGTGAATCCATGACTCCCCAGGCCCGACCCAGACGTCTGTTGACCTCTGGCTCACAACCAGCGAGACATGAATATCACTGCCAAGGAAGTGAATCTCTTAGTGACCTCAACATCCTCACCACAAACAGGTACAGACAAGATAGCAGCATCCAAGATGTCATTGAAAGCCTGGATCTTAGTTTTGACCCAGGAAACCGGAATCCCAGCGGCTCTGACTTCTCATTCAGCACCTCGAGGGCCCCCTAAAGGATATCTAGAGTCTCTGCAAAGATGACTGCATCATCTGTTAAAACAATGTCAGAGATATTGACATTCCAAACGATGCACCGCAGATAGAACTCTCTGACATCCTCCCCACAATCCAGCCCATACAAGTGTTGAAGAGTGTGGGGGCCAATACACACCCCTGACGAACTCCAGTAACAACTGAAAATAAGTCAGAGATGATACCACCACATCTCACAGCACTCTCAGTAACAGAGTAGAGTTCAGACATCGTTTTAGTGGCACCCCACGAAGACTAAGAATCCTCCAGAGAGCATCCAGATTCACTGAATCGAATGCTTTGCAGAGATAAACATAGGCTGCAAGCAGCACCTGCCGAAACTCTTGTGTGCATTCTGTGAGGACCCAAAGAGCAAGGATACGGACAATCGTTGACCTCTTTGGTGCCAAGCCTGACTGCTCTGGGTGTTGGTACTCAAGCAGATGATGGCTAACCCCATCAAGAATGATCCGAGCAAAGACTTTGCCCGGCACTGAGAGCAGCGTCACCCCTCGGTAGTTATTGCAGTCTTGGCAATCACCCTTCCCTTTCCCGAGAGGGGCAACAAGGCCCCTCTTCCTGTCACTTGGGATGATGCCTGTGTTCCAAACAGAGCACAGAACTGCATGCAATGACACAAGTACAGCATTCCCACTAGCCTTGAGAAATTTGGCATGGATGCCACAGATCCCAGGAGCTTTACCCCGTTTCAACTGGTTCACCACAGCCCGTGTTTCCACAAACGAAGGTGGATTGCAGTTGATTGGAGAGCCAGCAATAGGGATAGTAACACCTCTGACATCCATCTCAGTAGCTGGTGGGTCAGCCTGGTCCAGCCACTCAAGTAACTGGCCCAGTGGGCCTTCACTTCGAATTCCTCTATCAAGAGGGTGTGAGCAGCGCCGA
>CM068961.1:39832386-39878558 GCA_035128595.1 Eptatretus atami
TTTCCGTCCCTTCTTGCATTGGTCCAGCATGGTTGGGATCTGAGTTTTGGCGGGTTTTTATACCCGATAATCCGTACATTCTATCCGGTACGACCTTGGCAGATCCGCTCGCTGCAACCGAACCGGAAAGGTAGTTGGCAGTCGGTAGAGTGGTCTGGTTCGGGCAAGGCGTACTGAGGGCGTGGTTCCCCGGTAGTCAAAATCGCGTAGTTAATTAGGTAAATTGGTTCTAGATAGAGACCCTACGCCGCGGATTGGGATATTTGGCGTCCACCGGTCGGTTCAGCGACTCGCCGGCGTCACGGAATTATCTCCGGAGCGACGGCCTACAGTTCCGGAAGTCCGATGGGAGGTGACAATTTCCCACCTCGTGGCCGTCTGCCACCGGTCCCGGCCCGCAACAATATATGTATAAGTGTAATATAATATATACTATATATATAAATTATAGTATATGTATATAATATATACCCCTCATATTATATATATATTAGTAGTACCAGTGTGGAGAACACGAAGTATTTACGCATACACTGCCGATTTTGCACCGGTTTGTCCCACGTTACAAAGCCACGTAGAGGGTCTGTAAATTTTTGATCACAGGATACATCTTACAACTGCTGAAAAGACGGAATCTAAAAACAAAATCTGAGAAATCACAGTTCGTAATGAGTTTTAAATACTTAATTTGCATTTATATCAATTGAAAGATGTAAAGTATTTGATAATCAGAAGACAGAACTGTAATAATTTGAGCACGCGAAGAAACCTTTGTTTTGCTCATTACAGAGATCAAGACGTTTCCCTGTAGGTTCTTTAACCAGAGGTTTGAGCACAAGACTCGCAAGGAATTGTTGGCCCAACTCCTCCGATACAGATCTTCTCCAGATCCTTCAGAAAGTTATCAGGAGAGCTGTCGATGGGCAACACAGAACTTTCTCAGCTCCAGCTCCAGAGATTTTCTACTTGTGGTATTCAGCGTGGTCTGGAGACGCATAGAGAACTCCAGGGACCTTAGCAATGCTTCTTACGGAGCCACTCTTAGTTGCCTGCTTGGTAGTGTTTTGGGCGCGTTGTCATGCTGGAATTTGACCCACCGCACAGCCCCATCAATATACAATCTCTTGTTGAGGGAGAGAGGTTGTTGGCCAAGATCCTCGATAAATGGCCCTCATCCTCTCGTTCAATACGAAGATGCAGCTCGTTCCTGTCCCCCTTTGCAAGAAAAGCATCCCCAAGCAGAATGTTGTATTCCACACTCCATGACTTCCACGGTTGTGGATGAGTGTTTCTGGGTTGTGACTCATCTTTCTTCTTCGCTCCACAACCACGCGGAGTGGAGTTTAAACCAAAAAATCGATTCTTGGCTCTGGTCTAAACGTCAAGACATCGAACAGGATGACTAGTCCCGATTCCTCCTGCGGATCATGCCCAGCATGGTCATTCGGTCAAAACTGGTTGCAGACAGCGGCCTGGACATGCGCTGGCCTGAGCAGGAAGGGACCGTTGCGATGCGCTGGCAGGATTTTAATTCCATGCGACAGCGTAGTGTGTTACTTTATGGTTTGTCTTTGAATAATGTGGTCCCTGACTCTTTTCTTCAGGTATTGACACGGTCTGCCGTGTAGTTCTGGGCTGATCCTCACTTTCTCATGATCATTGATGCTCCAGCGAGGTGAGATCTTTGCATGGAGCCCAAGACCGAGGGAGATTGACTGTATTCCTTGAACTTCTTCCATTTTCTAATAATTGCACCAGAACAGTTTGTTGCCTTCTCACCAAGCTGCTTGCCTATTGTCCTGTAGCCCAATCCAGACGCTTGTGCAGTCTACAATTTTGTCCCTGAGTGTCTTAGACAGCGTCTCTGGTCTGGTCTTGCCCATTGTGGAGAGGTTGGAGTCTGATTGGTGTGGACAGCTGTCTTTTCTGCAGATAACGAGTTCAAACAGGTGCAGTTAATACAGGGTAATGAGTGGAGAATGGGAGGGACTTCTTAAAGACAAAACTAACAGGTCTGTGAGAGCCGAATTCTTACTGGTTGGTAGGTGATCAATACTTTTTCATGCATAAAAATGCAAATTAATTATTTAAAAATCATACATGTGATTTTCAGGATTTTTTGTTTTAGATTCCATCTTTCACAGTTGAAGTGTACCTATGATAAAAATTACAGAACTCTACGTGCTTGTAAGTGGGAAAACCTGCAAATCGGGTGTTATCAAATACTTTGTTCTCACTGTTATATATAATATATATAATATTATATATATTATAATATAATATAATAATTATATATATATATATATATATATATATTACCCAGAGAAGCAATAATAACTGACACTTCTTGCTGCTCCCAAAAGGAGTGGTGTTTGGTGTACTCGTTAGTAAAAGGTAGCTATATTATTACATACACCACACAACACACAACACAACACAACCCACAACACACACACAAACACACACACACACACACACACATTATGTACTTGTTGTACTTTCAAAAGCTATTTTGAGTTATTACCTTAACTTATAAGCAATTGACTGATTTCCCAACTGCCCGGATCATCAGCTGGGCACCGTTTTCCATCGAGGTTTCAATGCTTTCAGTCCTGAACCTCTCCAAACGGTGGATCGCCAACCCCGGTCGCAGGTCCACATCAGCAGATTACTCAACATCAATGGACCCACAACCTCAAACTTGTGTCCAGACAGTCTGTCAATACAACAATGCAATATCCTTATAACAGAGACAGGTGATCATCCTCTCTTAGGGATGGGGCATTCCAGGCACCCACCCGAAGGGACCGCCTCAGGTTAACCCAAGGAGACCGCCGTCTGGTGGATGACACCCCAGCACCACTCTGCCACACGCCACCGCTATCTGACCCAGGAAATTTACCCCGTGCTTTTCTTCCTATCCTCAAGGAATGGGGGTCCCGCAGGCTTTCACCCCAATCCTGTCTTCTGGTGAGCTGCCCTGCAAAGGGCAGCAGCACAGGAGGTACTCCCATGGAGTAGGTTTTCAGTTTTCTTTGCGTTTGTGGGTTTTGTGGAATGAAGTGTTTTCTGGTGGCCGGAGTGCAAATCCTGCCACCATCCTTTAAAAGAGTAACCCAACTGCAGGAGGATGTCCGCAGACACAGTTGGGTACTAGATATGGATGGCTGTTGGCTCACTAGGAGCTCCTCCACCCTTTGACAGGTTTTGTTTTTAATCCTGCTGGGTGTCCATGTCCACCCTCCTCACCAGGAAACCTGGTGGGGGAGACGGTTTAGTCACCGATAACCCGACCATGAAACTGGTTAGTACAGGTTTACATGGTACCTGTAGCAAGTCACAGATCTAATCTGGCCTGACCTGACAGTAAATAATCAATCGACGTTAAAATGAATGTCTTGTGAAAGGGTTGCTGTCATAATTGAACATTACTGTTCTGATGTGGTAAAAATGAGTGTGGTTTCCAGTACCGATGCAACTGCAAGCTACACTGCTTATCCATTAGAAATGTATAAATGCCCTGCACACTGTTGAATTTTATATCATTACACGAAATTGTCCATACAAGTCCCTGCTGTACAATATCTGCTGTGGCGAAAACAACTCAAAGAAAATGTCAAAGTTTTATGGCTGAATTCAAATTGAAAGTTGCTCAGTTTTCAGAAGAGCACAGAAACAGAGACGCTGGTCATATATTTGAAGTGGATGAAAAATCTGTGTGAGGCAAAAAAAACAGTCGAAATTAAAAGACATGCAAAAAACTGAATGAGCCATGAGGGGTGGATTGTGTGAAGTGGCCAATAATAGAAGAAGGCATGAAGACTTGTGTTGTATGACACAGAGATGCGGGTCGTTCACTATCGACGACCCCGATACTCCTTTGAGCACAACCAATGGCAAAGCAGACGGGTGTCGCTGACTTTACAGGAGGACCTTCATGGTGTTTCAAATTCATAAAACAAAACAGATTATCTGTAGGAGTCAGGACGACTGTCAGCTAAAATTTACTCACAGACTGGGAAGTAAAACTAAAAAACTTCTCAGAGTTTGTTGAAAAGTGGAAGGCAGATTTGGGCATCCATCCGCTGTATTTCCTCGGTAACATGGATGAGGTGGCCTTCAGTTTTGATGTGCCGCCCTCAAGGACCATGGGAATAATATAATAAAATAAAAACTCATTGACCGTCAGCGTCATAACTACGGGACATGAAAAAACAAATTTCACGGTTGTACTGTCCTGCCTCATTGACTGCTCCAAGATCAGGGCGATGGTTCGTAGTCAAATGAAAATCCCTGCCCAAAGAGAATTTCCAACGTTTTTGGGAGAGACAACGAAAAGGGACGGATGAAAGAAGATGAAATAGAAATGGAAGAGTGGGCTGAAAACTACTAGTGGTATGACCAGATTCCTTCTTCACCAAAAATAAGTTGCCTGGATTTCAACTCTGTTAGCCCAGCTACAGCCATTCATCCTGGTGTCTTGCAGGTAGTGTGTGTGTGTGTGTGTGTGTGTGTGTGTGTGTGTGTGTGTGTGTGTGTGTGTGGTGTGTGTGTATATGTGTGTGTCGTCCCTCGGATGGACGTCAAACTGGATGTCCCATCTGCCTCATTACTTACTTGACATTAAAGATCTCACTATATCCTTTATGAGGAGAAAGGTAAGCTTTCACTGGCACTGGCCAAATTCCAAATTCCTGCTCTAACCTACAAGGGGGGCACTGCATCAGCAGCACAGCCGCATCCCCCTCAGCCAGTGATGCTACTTGCAGCCCTGTGCTGCATATGAAAGAAGAAGAAAAAAAATCCGCCTAGCTTAGAGGAAAACGTTTTGCATTTTACTGAAGCTGTTAACTAACAGCCAAGTCTACAGAGTTGATGATAAATTTTTATTTACTTGTTTTTTACAGCGCGTGCGCTGTATACAATTGCACCGAGTTTGAAATGTCCCCGGCGTCGTCTAGCCACGTCTCCAGTGGGTCCGGTGTCCCCCCCCCCCCACGTGCCTCAAGACAGCCAATGACGGCCGTCCGGTAGATGCAGTGCGTAACCTCGACGGAAGTGGCGACAATTGACGAAATACCCGAGTATTTCGATGGAAATTTGTGAAACAATGTGTTATATATGTGAAAACCATTTAATTTATTGCTTGATGGAAAAAAACGAAGAAACGGCCCCTCATGTACAAACGAACGAAAGACGTCACTTCCGCCCACCATCGCATTTCGCACCGAAAGACGTCACCATCGCATTTCGCGCCGAAAGACGTCACTCCGCCCACCATCGCATTTCGCGCCGATCGCCGAATGCTGAAAGCTAAGTTCTTCTTATGCTATCATTCTTTTGCGGCCTCCTGCCACGCTGTATCGAACGATTTCATTCCTTTTGTTATATATAAAGGTGCTTATCACAATAATAACAAGTTTTTTACATTTCAAATATTAAGTACGCTTTTTAATTGTTTTTCAACTGAAAAAGCATAAATTGCTATTTTAAACATTAGTGTACTCATTTGCTTCACCACACGCGCTGTATTGAAGGATTTCACTTGTTTGAATAGCAAGTCGAGCTCTTGTAAAAGCTAATACACAGAAACATATAACAAGGCAGGAGACGAGAGGGAAGCACAAAATAGTGGGGAACAGAGACAATCGGAGATCTGTGTAAGGGAGACGGATGGGGTGGGGTGCACGGGGTAAACAAGATGGACACCACAGGAACTTTCAGGAAGGAAAACAGGGAATTTGAAGGAGGTGGGTTTGGGGTGGATTAACAGTGGGAATAAAGATCAAGATTTTGGATGGGGGAAGATATGAGATGGTGGTGAACAGCGATTCTTGATTTTGGCAGTTTCACCAGAAAGGTTTTTTGGCGGACCTTGAGCGCCATGAGGAAATATAGGGGAGACAGAGCACAGACAGAGCAGAGGGGGCAAGGCCAGTGAGGAGACAGTAGGAGACAGAAAGACCACCGACCTGCCTCTGGTGAGAGAGTGAGAGACCCAAAGACTCAGCTTCGGGAGATACCAATGCTCATAAAAGCCTTGGTTTCCACAGCGAGAAGTTGAGCGAGGTGTGAAGCAGGAGCACCACCCCAGAGGGGGGCAGCAATACTCCATCAGACTGCGGATGAAAGCTTTGTAAGTGGTTCGAAGCTCAGGTGTGCCAAGGAAAGACTTTGCACGATGTGGGATGCCGAGTCGACGACTGGCTTTGGAGGCAAGCTTGGAAATGTGGCTTTCCCAGGAAAGATCGTGGCAGATAGTGAGACCCAAAAGCTTGAATAAAAGGACTTATTCAAGGGGATTGTTGAGAAAGTAGATGGGGATAAGGGGTTTCCAGACGGTCCTTTCGGAGAGACATAGTGAGAGTGAGAGATTTGTCAGGATTGAAAGGCATATTCCAAGTGTTTGACCAGCTTGTGATTTTATCGAGATCTGCACAGAGTGAAGAGGTTACTACCTGCCAATCAGGGGGATGGCAGATGGTATGACAGAGGGTGCAGTCATCAGCAAAGAGATAAAGAGGATTTTCCAGAAAGTCTGAGAGACGATCAATAAAAAAACAGAAAAAGCACAGGGCCAAAAACACTGCATTGAGGAACTCCAGTCTGGATGGGAAGAGGAGATGAGGGAATTTGATTAAGAGCCACGCATTGACTGCGACAGGAGAGGCAGTCCACGAGTGGAGATTGCCTTAGATACCATAGGAAGAGCATTTGATGAGCAGTGTGTAATGCCAGACCATATCGAAAGCTCGTGATAAGTCGAGAGAGATGGCTCAAATATTATGTCTGGCATTTAGGACCTCCATCCATTGTTTGGAAAGCAGAAGCAACAAGTCCAGGGTAGAGTGACCTGGTCTGAATCCAAATTGATGGTCGGAAATCAGGGCATTGGAGAAGAGGAAGGATTTGATGTCTGAAGAGATGATGGACTCCATGACCTTCCTGATGATTGGGAGAAGGCTGATTGGTCTGTAGTTGCAGGGATCTGTTTTTGCACCTTTTTTGTGCAGGGCAGTGATGTTTGCTGATTTCCAAGCAGATGGCAGATGGCCTTGAGCAAATTAGAGGGTGAATAGAACAGAGAGAGGGTGAGCAAGAGCAGAAGAGCAGGTTTTTAGAACACGTGGGCTGATGCCATCTGGACTGGTTGCAGAATCTGAGTCGAGGTTTGACAGCAAGCTCTCCACCTTGTCAGGAGAAAAGGACATGGAGTCCAGGAGCAGCTGGGTGTGACTGGGTAAGGTGGGTACAGAAAGTGATGGGTTTGGGGCATAAGATTTAGAAGCAAACACGGAGTTTAGGCATTCAGCCTTTTCACGTGCGGTTTCAGCAGTGCGGCCATTAGAGGTAAGGGAGGGGATGGAGGGGAAACATACACCAGAAACAGACCTAACTAGTCGCCACCAGGATTTGTAGGTGGGAGAGAGGTTTGAGAGTTCAGACTTGAGATTAGAAAGGTGTTAATATCCGGCTCTCCTGAGGGTAGACATGCAGTTATTCCGAGCTTTGTGGAAGGAACTGAGATTGCTTTCAGTTGGATTTGCCTTCCATGAAGCGAAGGCAAGTTGTTTCAGGACAACTGCCTCACCACAAGCTTCAGTGTACCATGGGCAGGAGGAAGGTTAGGACAACTGAAGACGAGAGGGGATAAATCTGTGCATGAGAGAGAAAGAGCAGATTCCTTTGAAAAAATTCCCAGGATGAGTTGACGTGAGAGAGTGGAAATGGGAGACCAGTCTAGAAGGTTGATGGCTGCTTGAAGACCCTGCCAGTTTGGCCAGAGTGAAATGCCAGGCTCGTCCTGAGTGAAATAACAGTGATCTTCACGGGTTTTTTTTAGAGGAGAGGCACTGTTGCCGATAAGACATCAGTGTGAGAGCCGCCACACCATCTGGAGGACTCTCTAATGGCTGCTATTCGGCCCTGCTCCTATGTACTCCTCTTCGTTGTGGTTAACCTGGCTGAAAGCATAATTGTTTGTATACTGCCATCTACTGATGTAGTTTTGTTGCTTTTGATGCTTCGTGTTGGAACACTCATTTGAAACCATTCGGTCAATTTGATATCATTTATGGCGGATTATGATGGGGTGTTTTCACATCTGTGTATTATCGGCCGCACGTCAGGTGCCGCACTTTCGTCCACCAGGAGCCGCCAGTGCCTCACAGGCCGTACAATGAAGAACAGAGTTCTAGACTATCCTGACAGTCCTTTACTTTTCTTTCCAAAACCTATTTGTGGATTTCATGTGTTTTTTTTTTCTTTTCTTTCTTTCTTTCACATCACAATGAATTTAACAAGAGTTTGTGTATTTTCTTTGCTGAAGTTTTCTAGCACAGCCACTTCCTTGACACTAGATGCCTTTATTTTAATCATTGAAACAAAGCAAATGGTTAGTAAACCATGATGAAATGGTCATAATGATGTTGACCACACTGATAGAGCTATTATCCCAGAAAGTGATTTGCGTAAGTTCGAGTACTTGCCTCATATCTGTGTACTTACTACGTTATGTGAACAGAGGTATTTGGACTCCGTAACAAAACAGATACGAGCTCTTATTGTGTGAACATTCAATGTGTCCCTTCAATCCGTGCCATTTCTTCAGTCACTCATTACACCTTGTTGGTCGATAAATCGTATGCCTTACATTGTGTGCAGTTCCTGCCAGACGGGCTTTGACCATGCAAGGCGCCCACACCTTCCTCCTTGGCTGGATGAGTCGGCACAAAACGCGGCTTGAGGCCCAAGAAGCTGTATGCAGAGCGCTTGGTGTCCTACTGCGCGGAAGGTCAGAGGTTGTCCAATTGTAATTACGATTTGTGGCCAATGCCCATGAGTCGTTAAATGTTTAATGCGAGGTGAAATCTTGTGCATCCGCAGTGCCGTCATGGTGGAAGATTTAAGTGGAGCACTTTCCAGGATTACGTTTGCTATGCTGCAGTACAAAAGCATGGCAGCAATGCAGCATGCAGCATTGCAGGCCCTCTTTGCATTCTGCAGTCAATGTACGTAGTGTGCGTGTGCGTGTGCGTGTGCGTGCGCGTTATCTCCATTTGCGGGTTTCAGAATGTGGAACGAAGTCCTCCCAGCTTTCCAAGTATTCACCTCCATTTCGGTGAGGGGGAACATGATTCATGGACCAAGTTGTGAGGTTTTCTTGTTCTCAGTTTTGTTCCAAGGGCTCTTTTGAGGCTCGTCACTGAGCCCTAGATAGCTTCCAACTGTAGTTTGTTTGCAGTGATATTCCCAGGGATGGTTTTTATGATCTCTGTGAGTTTCTTCTTCATCATTCCCATTGTAGACTGTTTCACTCCTTTCCCAGGAGCAGAAAGTTATTTTGATTTCGAATTATGGGAATAGTTTGTCTTTTGCAGAAGAAAAGATATTTCTCTTTTATCCTGTTTGTTCAATAATTTATTGACATTAGTGTGTTTTTTTTTGAGAGTTTCATTGATGGATTTTTTTTCGTCTCCCGTACGTGCGCACGTGCGTAATTATACATTCTCCTTTGTATGCTGAACCTGAGTGGAAATAGAGTTCATTTCTTCCACAATGTGTACAGCTGCTCTGATTTGAGTTATTTTTTTTTTAACATTCCAATAGGAGGTGGTTAGTACTTTCTGTCTCTACCTCGCAGAACTACACTTGTCCAATTGACTCAGTCTTGTCATCTTCTTGAAGCCATTTGTGTCATGTCCCTGGTCTTGGGCATTTTTTTATGACTCGTTCTTCATCCCAGTTGATCTGACCTCTTCTTAACCATCCCAAAGATCCTTCATTGTCTTTGCCCAGTCATGTCCAACTCTTTTTGTGTTTGTTTTTTTTAATACCTTCCTGCTGTTTTATCATTTTCCCAGTTGCCGGTGTACATCTGTTGATATTTTGTTTTATATTTTTATTTTGTCTTTTTTGCAATCATTGGGGCTGTATCAACAGCTGTTTCCGTTTCATGTGTGACATCCTCCATTCGCACCTGTCTTTCTTGCTAGGTGGGTTAGGGATTCCTTCTCTGGTTTTGTTATCTTTGTGTTTGCTTACAAATTGGATTCGGTAGTCTGTTGCACTTTTCACGTATTCGGCCAATCCTGCTGTTGTCACTCTGTGCACTTGGTTGAGTTCCATCAGGCCGCTACCTCCTCCTCGTCTCAGCAGGTCCATTCTCGGGATGCATTGACTTTTGTAAAACATTTTGTGGATAGTGAGGAGTTTCCTTGTTTTGAAATCTAATTTATTGATTTCTGATTGTGTCCAGTTTATTATTCCATTGCTGTATTGGAATACTGGTATTGTGAGTTGGTTTATGGCTTTGATTTTGTTTGTACATCATTTCTGTGATGATTCCCGTCAGAAGATTGTATGTTGTCGGTAGACATGTTATTGATTTCAGGATGAGGAAGGCTTTGCTTCCTGTGAGTAGATCGTGTTTCCAAGGCAAGGCATGTTTGAATAGGCCAAATCAAAATGGCGGCTAAGACCCCTGTGAAGTAAAGTTGGGCTGACCAGGGATCAGCCTTTCATTGAGGTTCGCCATTAATTATCTTCAATAAAGAGGTGTTTAAATTTACTCAAACACACAGTTTTCATTCATGCACTTCCGTGGAGTTCCCTTGGGATACATGCAAAGTTTTGCGCCGCTCGGTATCATGGTTTTGGAGTTATGGAGGAGACACCCACACACTCACATGCCTCAAGTACAATACAGCATAAGTTATAAAAGATATTAACAAAGTAATTTGTCATAAAGAATAGCATTAATCAATGTTATAACCACAAAGTGTAAAAATGAGACTATTAGCTTTTGTCCCATAGGTGAGGCCACCGTGTGTCATGAGAATGACACTGGGAATGGAAATACGTTGGAGAACAGCCCAGATGATTGCAAGGTCTCGCCAAGCACACTCTTCCTGGATCACGCATCGTACCAGAAGGTTGTAAAAAAACAGTACCTTGTTGAAGGAATTCCACGCTTCACTCTGCAGGCCATGAATACGGTAATGTTGTTATTGCCCTTTTGAAACTTCTGGCCCGATGCTTGCAAAAAGGGGTGTTATGTGATCAACTGAGTGGATGAAAGGGATAATAATGATACGTCATGGAGGGAATCGCCTACTGATGGTGTTTCATCATGATGCAGTTCATCTGGGATGGAGGCGTTCAACATGAGGGCCTTGGCATGCTTTGGGCTCTGTCTTCAGCAGAGGGAGCTTTGGAAATCTTTCTGGTACTGGGCGGTTTGGACTCTGTGTTGCATGCCATGCAGACCCACCCCAGTGACAAAGGTAGTACCAGCTATGGGCGGACACACACACACACACACACACACACACACACACACACACACACACTGGAATGTCATCTTTTATATCTTCTCACTTTGTTTATTTTGTACATTTGTTGCTGAGGAAGACGTGGCCCAATTAATACTTGATATTGTCTGCCAGTATTTTTTATCCAGTTTTTATGAACTTTGTACTTTGTAGAGTCTTCCATGCAATTATATATCAAGCTCAAGTTGTTCTGTTACTTGAAGCGGACCTGTAGTTGGAGGTGTTGGGGGTTTGCAATGTGATGCTAATCTTTCTGTTTCTTAATGGTGCAGAGCATGGACTTGAGAGGTATTGTTGAAGCAGCTTAGATAGTTGCTGCAACCATAAAGCACCAGCGAGACAAAGCGTGAATACTGATTTGAGCAATTTGGGGGAAGCGAGTTGATTGAGTGATTTGATGCTAAGCACACGGATAATTCAGTGTTTTAGCTTTGCTTGGTTAGTTCCTCACTCGGTGCTGTCTGCGGCATGGCTTCCTGCTTTCATTGGATCAAGGCCAGGCTCTTGGGATGATCGTTATAGATGAGTGAGGTACACTTATTAAGACTAGTACACGCTGAACATGACGAGCCTAAAAGACAATCCAGGATGTACTTTGGTGACGCGCTTCATCATTCTCACATGAAATGCAGGTGATGATGCTGAAGCGGTACACCTACATTTTTAATGGCAAGTTGGTATTCAACAGTCCACGAAGAAGCATGTGCACACAAACGTTGTCGTGGTGGTGGCCGAGTATGGTGCACCTTTTAAAACTTTTTGTTCTTCAGTGATTTAACACTCGTGGAGAAGTTTGTACATATATTACATGTAAGACGAGGAGACATCCATGTGGTTTTCTGTCACTGGCAAGGACATGCTGTATGTAGTCAACGGACAAATCAACAGTATGTGAGATCTTAACCTGGGACTCCAGCACAATGAACGAAGTGCTCAACTGAGAACACCAAGCAAGTTAACCTAAACGATTAACTTTAACAATAGACTCGAGGTTTAACCGGTCTTCGTGTCCATTTTTGGGATTTTTTTTTTTTATGGTTGATCAGATTTTGGTCGTGGTGTTGTTGTTGAGCAATGATTGAAAGTGCAATTGGCGGTCTAATTTTGCCATCCTAATGATCACTACAATGGCTCATGCAATATCAATAATGCTGCAGGTATCCAAGTTTTGTGTCTCAAACTGCTGGAAGTGCTGATTCCTCTGCGTAAGTGGGGATGCACCGTTGTGAGTCTCCTTGCGGAGTTGGTCACCCATGTGATAAGGCTTTATCCGGAAGATGTGGAAATAAATGTTCAGGTGAGAGATGATGCCTTCACCACTGCTTTGCTGTGATGTTTTGTGTGCTGTATTAACAGGTGGAAGGTGAGGGTATTTATTTCTTCTTTCTTAAGAAGTCAGGAAACTTCTTGTGTAGGGATAGCTGGGACACTCGATTGGCTCAATACAACGTACATTGCATTCAGAAAGTTTTGACACCCCTCGACTTTTGTCGCATTTTATTGTGTTACAGCCTGAATTTAAAATAGATTAAATTTTAATATTTTTTTCACTGGTCTACACAAAATACCCCACCAATGACAAAGTGAAACCAAGTTTTTAGAAATTTTTACAAATCGATTAAAAATGAAAAGCTGAAATGTCTTTCGTCAAAAAGTATTCAACCCCTCCCCTCATGGTTTATACCTGGTGTTGGCTTGATGGTTCGGGTGGTGGGCTTTGGATCCTAGGGTCCTGAGTTCAAATCCCGCTCAGCTGTTGAATTAATACCAGGTGGGGTTAACTCGGCCTGTCATCCTTCCGAGGTCGGCTAAATGAGTGCAAGCATGCTGGTATACTGTGTTGGAGTGGCGACCCGTCCAGGATTGTGCCCAATAGCCAAGGAGACTGCTTAGGCAGCACCAACGCTCTGCAAAGAGTATGGTCCCAATCTTCTCCCTCCCCCTCCCCCTCCCCCCGAGTCAATACTTTGTGTCGAACACCTTTGGCAGTGATTACAGCTTCGAGTCTTCTCGGATATGTCTGTATCAGATATGCACATCTGGATTTGGGGATTTTGCCCATTCTTTCTTGCAGATTTTCTCAAGCTCTGTCAAGTTGGATGGGGAGTGACTGTGAACAGTAATCTTCAAGTCTTTCCACTGATTCTCAATGGGATTCAAGTCTGGGCTTTGGCTGGGCCAATCAAGGACGTTTGCGTTCTTGTTCTGAAGCCATTCCATTGTTGCTTTGGCCGTGTGCTTGGGGTCATTGTCCTGTTGGAACATAAATCTTCACCACAGTCTAAGGTGTTTTGCAATCTGTAGCAGGTTCTCCTCAAGGAATTTCCTGTATTTGGCTCCAGTCATTGTTCCCTTTATCCTTACAAGTTTCCCAGTCCCTGCCGCTGAAAAGCATCCCCATAGCATGATGACACCACCACCATGCTTCATGGTAGGGATGGTGTTAGATAGGTGATGAGCTGTGCTCATTTTCAGCCAGATGTAGTGCTTTGAATTCAGGCCAAAGAGTTCAATTTTCGTCTCATCGGACCACAGACTCTTTTACCTCAATCTCTCATGGGCCTTCACTAACCTTTTTGCAAACTCCAGGCGTGCTCTCATGTGTCTTTCTCTCAGTAGTGGCTTCTGTCTGGCCACTCTCCCATAAAGCCTAGATTTGTGAAGTGCTGCAGAGATTGTTGTCCTTCCGGCAGGTTCTCCAATCTCAGCCAAGGAACTCTGTAGTTCTGTCAGAGAAGTCATTGGGTTCTTGGTCACCTCCCTGATGAAGGTCCTTCTTACCCAGTTGTTCAGTTTGGTCGGACGGCCAGCTCTAGAAAGAGTCTGGGTAGTTGTATATTATTTCCATTTCCTAATGATGGAGCTCACTGTGCTCTTGGGAACTTTCAACACTCTAGAAATTGCTTTATCCCCTTCCCCTGATCTATACCTCTTCACAATTATATCTCGGAGTTCTACAGACAGTTCCTTGGACTTCATGGTGGAGTTTCTGCTCTGACGAGCATTATCAACTGTGGGACCTTCCATAGAAAGGTGTGTTTCTTTCTAAGTCATGTCCAATCAATTTAATTGGCCACGGGTGGACTCCAATCAATTTGTCGAGATATCTCAAGGATGATCAAAGGACATTGGATGCACCTGAGCTCAATTTGGAGTGTCATTGCAAAGGGGTTGAATACTTATTGACTCGAGACGTTTCAAATTTTCATTTTCAATTGAATTGTGAAAATTTCTAAAAACACGTTTTCACTTTGTCATTACGGGGTATTTTGTGTAGATCGGTGACAAAAAAAATTATGTTTAATGCATTTTTAATTCAGCTGAAACACAACAAAATGTGACAAAAGTCAAAGGGTGTCAATTCTTCTTGAAGTCACTGAACATGGCGAGTGTCCGTGAAAATAAGCTGCTCACAAAATGGGGTTCGATGACAGTAGTCCCGTGGTTGAAAGGAGTGAAAACTCACTGAGGATAGAGCCATGATGTGTCCCGTAGTATGAAGCTGTGGGTGCAGAGAGCAAAGTGCTACTGGAGGATAGGGCCGCGAACGCGGTTTAACTCCTGTGAACTCCAGCGAACTTTCGTTCAACTCCAGTGAAACTCAAGTCCATAAGGCTCAAGTACCACTACACAGGATACACACACAGGATAACCAGCACCAAAAATTTTAAGACACAATCATCTGCTGGGAAAGTCGTGCTTACGGCGTTTTAGGATGTGAAGGGCTCGTCCATTTCAAATTCATGCCAAAGGGTACCACCATTAACTTTGAGCGCAACATAGAAACTCAAAAGAAACTGAAGGCACAGATTCAGAGGGTTTGTCCTGACATGCAGATGGTTTTCCTCCAGTATGACAATGCATGGCCTCACACAAGTGAACAAATGACTGAAGCAATTGGTTGCCTCAGTTTCACTGCCTTACCCCACCCGCCACGCAGTCCCGACTCCGTCAGATTTCAATCTCTTCCCCAAACTTAAGGAGCACCTATGTGATGAACATTTTTGTTCCGATGATTATGTCAAGGCTGTTGGGAAACGCTGGTTCAGTCAGCAGGATGCATCGTTCTATCGTGACGGCATCACAAAAGTACTTTAACGTTGGCAGAAACATGTTGACCACAGTGGTGATTATGTTGAGAAATAAATATTCACCATGGTGGAATAAAGATTTGATGTTTGGTATTTGTCTTTGTTCCATTTGAATATCTTTACTTGTTTTGGAGAAAAATTATGGCAGGTATTACTTTTCAGCACGCCCTCATGCGTCTTCAAAAAAAGGAAGACTATTACATAGAACAAACACGTCTTTCTTTTTAAAAAGGGGAAAAAATTAAAAAAAAAAAGGAAGACTTGTATCTTTGTCATTTGTGGCCATAGATATTTTTTTTTTTTTAAAAAAGAAAAAAGTCTAAAAACAAAAATGAAGAGCTCGAATGCCTCAGAAAACTCTTATTTGAGTCACCTATAGTCTGGGTTCATTTCAGTGTAAATAATTATAAACTGTGGGATTGGTGCTTCGTAGGAAAGGTGTTTTATCACAAAGTGCGCCGTTCTTCAAGTAGATGTTAATCTGGGTGTTGTCCCATTTTCTAATATTGTTTGCTGATGGACGAGAAAGATCCCACCATGTCTTTCACAACGATCAAATCATTGTCGACTCGATTTTTCATGATGAGATCGCTTTGGAAGCACAAAATGGGCGTATGGACAGCCAAACGAAGAGTTGGACGCACGAGTCACCATTGGTGGACAGCTTGTTAAAATCTCATAAATAATTATATCAATTTAATGTGATCAAACTGTCAGGCTTGCGTTTTTCAACCGAACAACCAAACTATGACGTACAAATTACGTTATGTAATATAATTTTATTTATTTAAACGAAGGAAAGTACTGTGAGGGATGCTTCAGAAACTTGTGAAAGGTAGCTCCTTATGGTTTCATTGGTGCAACCAGCGATAATACACCAAATTTAGTCTATTTGCTTTTCCTGTTGAAAAATGTAGAATCTATTCGCCTTCTCAGAATGACCGTACATGGTGCTGACTGCTGATCTCTCATTGCAACAACTCAAACACACACAAGCCTAAAAAAACAACCCTCCACTGATAGTGCTCTCAGGTCATGTGGGACACTACATCATGCCACTGCTGTTTTTTTTTAGGGGCAAAGTCTGGGAGGCACAAATTGCATTCCAAAGTGATCTTCGCTCAATTACCAAAGCAGTGATATTAAATACCATTTTCATGTTTTTTTTAGACGAGCGTTAAGTTCGAATTCAGTAAACATTTAAGATATGTTTGGAATACAGGACTTTCCACAAATACACTGGGATACCTACTCCTTGTATTTGTTTCTGGTTCCGATTTACAGGCTTGCAAGGCAGCTTTGGTGCTGATGCGACGAGGTTCGTCCGGATTTCGGGCCTTGGTACAGCAGACTTTTCATTCCTGCATACTTCACCATCTGAGACAGATCCATTTGCAACCAGGACAAGAGGTTTGAAGGCATTCATTGGAGGGGATACATTGAGGTCATGGCTTAATTAAAAAAAAAAATTAGGTATTTGAATAGCTCACTTGCAAAGTTCTTGGTATTGTCTTCAAAAAGGGGCAGTTAAAGCTTTGCACTTCGACTTATCTTAACATCCCAATGTTTGACTTTCTAAAATAGTGATAGCAGAGCTTGCCCTTTAAATATCTTTAAATATCCCAGTGAAGGGTTCCTGTCGGAGAGTTGCTCGTGTTTTTGGGAAGAGGTGTCTATGCTGACCGAACTGGTATCAAGTTCAAGGAATGCAAAGCTGTTCATTCCTATTTCCACTTAGCTGTTATCCAAGGGTGTCGTGTATGTTGTGCAAAGAAAGGATAAAATGTGAAAGCTGAGAAAATTTTGTTCCATGAAAATGAAAGATTACAATAAGAAAAGCAGGGCATTGCCAAAAACAAGTCAGTTATATGAGAAACTGAACACTATTTGGGGACAGGCCTGAAGCGACCCATCAGAGATGCATATGGCTACGTAATCACATCTCCCTCACCCCTTGAAGAAGTAAATGGTCAGCTCTGTTCACAGTTAGGATCGCCTCAAAAATAATGAAGCCCCCTGGGAATACTGCAAACCAGGCAATATTCTCTTAACTCTGACTAATTCCTGTTTTGTACTCTGAATATATTTCAAAAATGATTGTCATGTTGCATAACCACCATCCACCTTCGGTGGGCAGAGATTATGTTTTCATTCCTGTTTGTATGTGAGCAGGATTTCTCAAAAAGTTGTGGATGGATTCGGGTGAAATTTGGTGGACAGGTTGGGTGTGTGACAAGGATGAATTGTTTAGATTTTGGTGAAGCTCTGGATATTAGAATCTTTTAAGTGATTCTTCACTATTGAGAGATGGGGCCACAAATGATATGTTGCATGATATCTCAAAAAGTGGTGGACAGATTCGGACGAAACTCTGTGTACAGGTCGGGTGTGGACAGGCATCAGTGGGATACAAATCATAAACTATTCACCCTGGCAGAGGTACGTGCTCTACTGAGTGACCTTCTAGTTTTATACTACTATGTAGCATAATATCTCAAAATGTTATGGATGGATTCTGACAAAACAAGGTGGAAGAGTTGGTTTGGTGACAAGAACAAAATTATTAGATTTTGGTTAAGGTCCGGATCCAGATCTGGCCGATCAGTGGGATACAAAACGTAAACTGTTCAGCCTGGTGGAGGTCTGTGTTCTACTGAGTGCCCTTTTAGTTTTATACTGAACTGTATTTAGGTGCTTTCAAAAGCACCTTCATTTCATTGTATAGCTTTTACCTTTCTCTACTTATTATTGGCACCACTCTAATACAACCACAACTTCCCACCCTCATCACTGCCTGCACTACTCCTATCATAAACCCTTGCCAACACTGCTCTACCTTAAACCCTTGCCTACACTGCTCTACCTTAAACCCCAGCCTAGTCCAACACCTTTTCTTACCTACTCCTATCATAAAACCCCAGCCTGCACTGCTCCTACATTTAAACCCTTGCCTACACTGCTCCTACCTTAAACCCCAGCCTGCACCTTCCTACCTTAAAACCCTTCCTACACTGCTCCTACCTTAAACCCCTGCCAACACTGCTCTACCTTAAACCCCAGCCTGCACTGCTCCTACCTAAACCCTTGCCTACACTGCTCCTACCTTAAACCCCAGCCTGCACTGCTCCTACCTTAAACCCTTGCCTACACTGCTCCTACCTTAAACCCCAGCCTGCACTGCTCCTACCTTAAACCCTTGCCTACACTGCTCCTACCTTAAACCCCAGCCTGCACTGCTCCTACCTTAAACCCTGCCTACACTGCTCCTACTTAAACCCCAGCCTGCACTTGCTCCTACCTAAACCCTGCCTTCACTGCTCCTACCTTAAACCCCTGCCTCCACTGCTCCTACCTTAAACCCTGCCTCCACTGCTCCTACTTTAAACACCTGCCTGTACTACTCCTTCCGTAAACCCCTGCCTACACTGCTCCTACCTTAAACCCTGCCAACACTCCAACCATCACGACTGCTGCACCCAACTATCACGACTGCCTGCACTCCAACCATCACGACTGCCTGCACTCCAACCATCACGACTGCCTGCACTCCAACCATCACGACTGCCTGCACTCCAACCATCACGACTGCCTGCACTCCACCATCACGACTGCCTGCACTCCAGCCATCACGACTGCCTGCACTCCAGCCATCACGTCTGCCTGCACTCCAACCATCACTCTGCCTGCACTCCAACCATCACCTACTGCCTGCACTCCAACCATCACGACTGCCTGCACTCCAACCATCACGACTGCCTGCACTCCAACCATCACGACTGCCTGCACTCCAACCATCACGACTGCCTGCACTTCAACCATCACGACTGCCTGCCTCCAACCATCACGACTGCCTGCACTCCAACCATCACGACTGCCTGCACTCCAACCATCACGACTGCCTGCACTCAACCATCACGACTGCCTGCACTCCAACCATCACGACTGCCTGCACTCCAACCATCACGACTGCCTGCACTCCAACCATCACGACTGCCTGCACTCCAACCATCACGACTGCCTGCACTCCAACCATCGACTGCTGCACTCCAACCATCACGACTGCCTGCACTCCAACCACACGACTGCCTGCACTCCAACCACCACGACTGCTGCACTCCAACCACCACGACTGCCTGCACTCCAACCACCACGACTGCCTGCACTCCAACCACCACGACTGCCTGCACTCCAACCACCACGACTGCCTGCACTCCAACCACCACGACTGCCTGCACTCCAACCACCACGACTGCCTGCACTCAACCACCACGACTGCCTGCACTCCAACCACCACGACGCCTGCACTCCAACCACCACGACTGCCTGCACTCCAACCACACGGACTGCCTGCACTCCAACCACCACGACTGCCACTTTAGTGTTCACACATATAATATATATATAACTCTGCACTTGAGAGGTAATTTGGGGCCAATTATCCTATCTTCATCCTATCATTTGAGGTAAGTGCATAAAAGTAGTCTTGCAATGGTCAGTACACTTTTGGTGTTAACGGTAGTTTTCAACATGATGTTTGAAGGTGATACGACTAAGTAAATTCAATGGGCATCAGCTCAACAGAAACCTCAACTTTCGATGTGTCCTTATTAAAAGTTGTGTCGTGTGATGAAGTCTGTTTTATTTCACACGGTTCAGTTTTGCTGTGTATGTCAATGAAACCTTTAATATTCTCATTGGATTAAAAATCTTCGTCACTTATTGAAATGATTGCAGTACTTGATTGAAACATTTTCAGCTGGAATTCTTGGAAGCGCGAGAGGCGATTTATACAGTTTGGTAAACATCGATGTGTCACTTGTCATCATCGTGCGTGTCTGGCTCGCACATTGTTTTTGTCCCAGCTGCTGGAGCTGAGTGCACGATGTATTGCGGTGCTGACCTTGCACCAAGATTTTGTTGACCAAATACTACTTGAGGCTTGTGTTGAAGGGGACGCTGATGTTGCTGAGTGTTTCCTGCTCCTGGGAGCAAATGTTAACCAAACCGCTGGACATGCAGGGATTCTCTGTATGGTAAGTTGTGAAATTGGATTATTCCAACACCTTTAACTCCATTTGTTCACCTCGAGCGGCCCACTCCATGCATTGACATACACAGGATGAGGTGGCTCCTCCCCCGCGTTCTCCTCAAGCAGCTCATTCACCTCTGGTGGCTTGTCCCGTGTGTCCACCTCGGGCGGCTTGTCCAGTGCAGTCACTTTGAGCGCTTCTTCCTGCACATAATTCCACCGTTCTGTGTTTTTAAACTTTATAACCATGGCTTAAAGTATTGGTGTCCCCGTCTGAGTGCATAGCTCACGATTCTTGGATCCAAGTTTCCAAGCACGTACTCCTCATGAAAGTGATGTTTTCTCATGTGATCTGTACATGCAGGAAAATAAAAGGCATTAAAGACAGCGTAGCAACCACGTGACATTCTACATTTCATAATGACACCTTGCAAAGGAGATCTTAATTGCCTCCTGCAATTGTTTATCTCACACAATGAGCATATTGGCTTGTCGATCGGAAGTGATTGCAGATATTGTTTCCAGCACCAGTAAATAGTGTCGTCAGTGAAACGGTGTTGCATTTTAAACGTTGCAACAACTTTGCGAAACAACAACAACCCTAGATGCGAAACGTAATCTGGAAAATAAAGGTCAAGCCAGGGCGAGTAGGTTGCGAGTTGAAGGAGTGGACGTTGATTGTTCGGTTACAGAGAGAGAGAGAGAGGAGTGTGTTACACATTACGGTCGACTCTCCTACGCTTGTCCATTGTCATCTCCACCACGGGTCTGCACAATTGGCACGGCACCAAAGAGCTTTATTGTAAAAGGCTTTGAAACACGAAGAGGGAGCGTTTGTTTGTTGATGGAGGATGGTTACGTGAAATGCATCGTCACATCCCGACTCGTGACCAACTTGTACAAGTTAAGGTGAAAGAAATCGAATGCAATGATTTTAAACAATGGTTTCTTGTAATCGCATCAACTGATTTTGTATGTTTCCTATCGTCCCCATTATTTTTGAATGAATCATGAATGGTTTGAGAGCTTGATGTGTTTTTGAATCACGAATGTGGGATTGGTTATGAATAAATTCCTGGTTTCCCTCCTTGTTTTAATGGTTGTTTTTGTGATCCGTGCAACAGGTATGTGAGCGTGGGGATGTGCACCTGGCCCAGCGTCTGCTGACCTTCCACTTTCCTGAAAGTGAACTGCGTATTGCTCTCACCCGCTGTCTCCAACACGGTCCGACGGAACTTGTTGGTTCGCTGCTGTGTAAACTTGGACTGGATGCCACTTCTGGAGTCATATCTCTGGCTGGCCTACAACTGGACAACCTACACCCAGACTGGCTTGGGCCTCTCCTTGTGCCAGAAGCTAAACCACATTCGAAGACAACATGTGAGCAAAGTTGAATGTGGTCTTTGCATGGTTTGATTCCTTGTGGAAAATGACGACGAGTCGGCACCTCTCAATCTCCGTTTCAGGAGTGATCCTGCTGTTGCAAGCACGCAATCCCACTCTCGGCATCATACAATGTCACAGACGCACTGTAATGACCTAGAATAAGTAAATCTGTTTTTGCTATGGAAATGCATTGGTTGGTTTGCCATTGACTTCTCTGCAAGGTCAAGTTTGAAACTGCAATCACTTGACAAGGTAAATAATCTGGAGGAATGTTTTGGGTTTTTTTTGTATACAAAGTCGAGGCTCATGGAAGAGCTGAAACATAGAAAGGACCAAAACATAATCGAAGAAGAAGAACATGGTGGAAAGGAGGGAAACCCAGCAACATTGTGGAAGAATGGCATCAAACTTGGGCAGAGGGGGGAGTGAACCAGCTGGATGGATATAAGCTCCAACACAGCAAAACGATGAAGGGAAAAACTGGAGAATGAAACAAAAAGGAGGATGAGTGAGGGTGTGGGGCGAGGGGACACGATAACACGGAAAGGAGGGGAGTGCATGGGGAGGATTAATTGGTATAGAAAAGATCATGAGTATGGATCGGGGATGACCCGTGGCGGTGGTGAAGAGCCACCTTGAATCTGTTTAAAGAATAATGTGATTGAACAGACTGAGGAAGTGGATTCCACAGGCGAGAGAAAAATGGAACGAATGTGGTGAGCAGTGAGCCTGAATTCTCGGAGTGTCGCCAGAAGTGGGTTACTGGCGGATGTATACCTGGAGAAATCTGGAGGGGACAGAGCAAGGAAAGGATGGAAGGTGCAAGACCGGAAAGGAGGTCGGAGAGAAGCCACCGGTACGTCTGCGATGCAAGCTGGGTCACAAGGCTCAGAGACTCAGCTTTATCACAGGGGATTCCAATGATTTTGAGGACCTTGTTTTCCATGGCGTGAAGAAGTGCATGGTACGAGGCCAGGGAGGGCATCAGCCTATTGGGGAGTTCGTGGAGTAGTTGGAAGTGTATTTGTCCTGGGTCATGATTTGTTGTGCACCTGTGCCGTTGGGATATGGTAAGTAATGCTGAGAATGGAGTCGTGTACTTCCAACAGGGCTTGGCCTGTTTATTGTTCCCATCTGAACCAATGGTTCATGATGCTCAGAACCCAGATTTAATTCTCAAATCGTACTTTTATGCATTTGCTTATTGTGTACTCGTGTCTTTCTGATTCGCATTACAGGAAACTCGTTTGTACCAATGTAACTTGTTACAATGTACTGCATGTATTATGATTATAACCTCGTTTTCTATCACTTCATCATTTGCTGCATCAATTTTTTTTAACATTATCTCAGGCTCGTCATGGATTATGTATGCCCGTCAACGGAGGTGATGTTTTCACCCCTGTTTGTCTGTCTTTTTGGCTGGGAGTAGGATATCTCAAAATGTTGCGGATGGATTCGGACCAAACCTGGTGGGACGACAGGTTGAATGTGTGACGGGGACAAATTAATTAGATTTTGGTGCAAATCCAAATCCGGATCCGGGTACGAGAATTTTAAACTGATTTGTCACCATTGAGAGATCGGGCCAAAACGATATATGTAGTACACTATTTCAAAAAGTTATGGATGGATTCCGACAAAACTTGGTGAATGAGCTGCGTTGGTGACAAGAACCGGCTGATTCGATTTTGGTTCCGGTCCGGATCGAGATCCGGCCTATCGGCGGGATACAAAACGGTGTGCTGTTCTAGTCTAATTTGGCATTGTATATATATCATCCATCCTTATCTCTAATTGAATGTAGTTTCCTTGCATTGTTAATTATAATATTACTTGTCTTGTTTGATTTATTAATTATGAAATGTCAATCAAAGCTTCTCATCACAATTCCTTTATTTCAGCCATTGGAAAAGCCATAGCGAAGGAAATACTGCAACAGCGAATACTCTCTGAGAAGGCTGAATGGACCATGGGAATGAAGGAAAATCTTGAGGAGGAGGAGGAGGATGGAGGAGGATATTTGATCGATGGCAACGATACTGTATATGCAGGTATTGTTGTTTGAATGCAAAATGAAGCAAGGTGTTCGTGCAGCCTGAAAAGGAACATTTATTGTCAGTTTTTCTTCTATTTCCTTGCTGAAAAGTATTTTGCATGCAAAGTTTAAGGCTCATGCAAGATTAAAGTAAAGGTGGGAGCGGGACGGGTGGTGGTGAATCAGAAATAGGGTAGCACTGAGGTTACATGAGGCAAATGTATTCGGACTTGCACGATCGAAATTTGGGCGACAGACAGGGTCCCAAAAGAACATGATTAGAAAGGAGAGATTGAATTAATGGCAGACTTGGAATTTTATATGAGGGTGGTACAGCCACCTTGAAGGCCGACAGGAAGCTATGACATGGAAAGAGTTGGCGAGCAGATTGCTCAGGAAAACGGAAGTAACTAGAGGGGGAGCACTCGGGAGAGTGCAAAACCTCCACCGCCAATACTGCTGGGTCACTCAAGTGAACCTTATATCTTATTCATTAAATATGATGTAACAGTGCTGACTTATAGTTCTTTCTCGAACATTTTTTTTGGGGGGGGGGGGGTTGGAAATCACTTAAAACATGTAGAAATGCAAAAATAAAGAAATCGAAATTTTGTTGAAAAAAAGTTGCAAAAATTTTTTTTTCTCCAACTTTTTTTGGGGGGGGGGGGGGGTTGGAAATCACTTAAAACGTGTAGAAATGCAAAAAAAAAAAATTTTTTTCTCTAAATTTTTTGGGGGGGGGGGGGGGGGTTGGAATCACTTAAAACATGTAGAAATGCAAAAAAAAAATTTTTTTTTCTCTAACAATTTTTTTGGGGGGGGGGGGACCAAGTCCAAATCTAATGGCATGATCCTTGGACCATACCTAACCCCCCACCAAGTTTCGTCGAAATCCGTCGAGGAGTTTTTCCGTAATACTGTTCACAAACAAACAAACAAACAAACAAATAATGAAATAAAAACCAATGTCACCCTTAGGGTGACCCGTATCTTGCCAAAAGGTGACCACGTGTGACTTCTTTAAGGTCACACTGAGGTGAACAGAGCTGCTATCCACCAGGAGCGACTCCTTGAGGAATATCTGCCTACGAGAGATTCCGATGAGAATCGTTCTACAGAGTAACCATGAAAAATATGCGTTTGCCTCATAACGTCACCAAATGACGTCATAATGTCTCAAGCTTGACATATCTAGAAAGCACTCATCGAGGTGTTCAATTTGAGGTACTACACGATATGGTTCCTAAAACTTGAAAATTTGACCTTGGGGTCAAATATGTTTGACCTTAGGTGCTAACCATGAAGGTCAAGGCCAATCGCCACCAAAAATTAATCAGCTGAGCGGCCAGACCATGAACTATATTCCCATGAAGTTTGAAGATGATTCGATTAAACTCAAAAAAATAAGGGTTTCGTCGACTCCCCTGATTTGCGACAAAGTGACTTGACCTTTGACCTTGACCTTCAAAATTTTATACGCTGAAAGGACCTCCATAGGCCTCTGATATGCGAAGTTACAAAATTTCCAATGATAACTGTGCTCTACAGAATTTTTTTATACGTGATTACAGACAAACAAAAAAAAACAAACAAAAAAAAAACATACAGACTGACTAACATATCTTGCAAAAACTTCGTTTTGCAAGATAACAAACAAACAAACAGAAAGAGGTGAAAACAGTAACCTCCGATCTTCGATGGCGGAGGTTAATAATGAGTAAAGGTGAGCAGTCAGATCAGACCTCTGCCAACAGATAAGCAGTATGTTCTCATAAGAAGACCTACCTTCTTGGATAACTGGAGGATGGTAGATATCATAAGGGGCATCTGGAGTCAGTTCAGTGTAAAATCAGACATAAAGCCCCTCTCCCACCAACCTGCTATGATTTCACAGGAACTTGTGCCACCCTGCTTTTGGTTATGGACTATTTGGCATCGAGAGTTAAAGATGACCAATGCATCTCACCAGTGGATGTGGGATTGTGGGGGGAGAGGGGGTGGAGTTGGGGACACACCTTCTTGACACTTTGAGGGAATACTTTCCATACTGTGAAGAGCTTGTGGGAACATAGTAAGGCCTTCGCACATTGCATAATATCCATGTGGCATCTGGATCTGGCAGCCAGCTTTATGATGACTTCATCCCAAGACACCATCAGCCATGACCTTTCCTGGGCTGACTACATCGCAAAGATGACCTCCAAAGCCAGCCACAGATTGGGCATCCTCAGTCGATCCAAGTCTTTCCTTGGGAAATCAGAGCGACTCACAGTCTATATGGTCTTATTCAACGGTTCAATGGAGTACTGCTCTCCTCTAGAAGCTAGCACCCAGCGTCACATCTGTCTCTCCTTGATGTTGAGTCTAACGGTCTCAACATTTTTGGAATCTCACGTGATGAGGCCAAAACACATTGTTTGTTGTTTTCACATCGTAGGCAGGTTCGTGGTCTTTGTTTTTTTCTTCTTCTCCTCCTCTCCAATATTTCCCCCTCTGCTCTCTGTCCTCTGATCCTTCCCCAGCCACTCCAGGATGCACATATTCCTCCAGTAATTACCTTCCGGTTAAACTTCCAAAATCCAGGCTGACGACACAGCATTTCTTTGTTCCTCCCTTCTATGGAATTGCCTTCCAGAGGCCATTTTCCCCACTCTTCCCTCCAGGGCTTCAAGTGGGAAGTACACTACCACCTCATGTCAACCTCCCTCCTGACTCATCTTTATTGCAACATTTGACCTTTCCTAACCCAACCTTTTTATTCCCCTGCTGGTTGTGCTCAATATTTGATCCGCCACCCCACTGTCAATTTACATTTGCTCTTCCATGAGCCTCGCTCTTAGAGAGAGAGAGAGAGAGAGAGAGAGAGAGAGAGAGAGAGAGAGGGGTTAGAGAGAGAGAGGTTGGAGAGAGAGAGAGGTTGGAGAGAGAGAGAGAGAGAGAGACAGAGAGAGACAGAGAGAGACAGAGAGAGACAGAGAGAGACAGAGAGAGACAGTGATAGTACAAGAGAAGAGACAGAGACAACGAACCTCTCATTTAAATGTCTGAATGACATTTCCCAAGCATTTGATTACAATAGATCCCTATATTTTTTGAGTCTGCAGAGGTACTCCTTTGCTCTCCTGTTTTAAGGAAATGTGCAAACAATAGAAGCTTTGTGACATCATTGAACTGTCAGCTAATGGGGACAAATGATTGTGAAAACACGATTGGTATATAATATTATAAATAACGTCGGACCCAGAACATGTTTGCTGGGATTGGGAATGTTGAATATTGGAGGGCATCCAAGACCTTGTTTTTACACTGAAGATTAAATTGGCCATGCTTATAACCCTGCAAGCTCATTAATGTCATTAAGAGTGGAACAATCTGCCTGCCCCACCTCGTCTGACCAACATGTGATGCTCTCTCTATCGAGTGCAGCCTGTGGCTGCTGGTTGCATCATTGGTTGGGACGTGGCTTTGCCGCTGATGCAGTGTCCCCCTTACCAGTGCACTGGTGCTCATTTTGCCGACCTCGGGAGGATGACAGGCTGAGTCAACCTCCTGGTGTATTTTAATTCAGCAGCCAACGGGGCTTGAACTCAGGACTCTAGGATCCCAAGCCACCACCCTAACCACTAAGCCAACACCAGGCTACATGCGATGCTGATCCATTCCTTGTGATTGACCCTTATTCTCTTCTGTAGTTACTGTAGGTCGTTCTGAATGACGATGGGTCCTATCCTTCCTCTCGTACTCTCCACTTAAAACTATGCGCTGAATACTCTAGCCAGAGTGCATGTGATCAATTCTGAGTTCCAGACCATGCCAAACATCTGGGAGATATCTAAAAAGTCTTGTTTTACCACCTTACTGAGATTCTGTTTGACAAGTGGAGAAGGGGGGGGGTGGGTGGGGGAAATATTTGGAAGCAACCACTCCACACTTTCTATCATTATCACTTCTTCTTCCTCAAATGTTTCTGGTGAAAGAATGTCCACTCGTGTTGATTTAGATGCAAAAACATGAATGTTTGAGGTTTATGGCAGAGCTAATCAAAGGAAAGTTTGAGGTTAACAGAATGATAATGAGGTTAACATAATGAGGCGTATGTCGAGAAGGATTTGAAAAAATGTCGTTGAATCGGTGGAACAGTTAACAAGTGCATGGTTTGGGATGGAAGATTACAGGAGAGGGTTGTTGGCTACCACCCTAAAGGAGAGTGGCATTACACAGATATAAAAAAGTTAATTTGTGGAACAAAGAAGTAGAGCTGAGTGGAGAGTTCAGATTTTGTGAATTTAATAGCAATTGGGATAATGAGAGTTGCAGAAAGCTCAGAGGTAGAGTCTGCAAGGCCAGATGAGAGGCCATAGAATAACCGGAGATCAATGACTTATCTTACATGAAACAGGAGTGGACACCATGCTTTACAAATAACATGAATGATCATATAATCGGAGTTTTCATCTTTGCCTAATCTAGCAGTGCAAAGCAGGATTTGCTGGCCACAGCCCACAAAGGACAGCAATACGCCATTGACCTCATATTAACAGGTTGTTAGCTGTGAGAAGTTGAGTTCTGGGGAAAGAATGAGTCAGCAGAGTATGTTGTCCGTCTGGCTTTAGAGATTAATTTGGAAAAGTTGGCACACCAGGACAAGCCGCTTTCATTCATTCGTATGCAGCATGAGGCTGCGGGTTGCATCGGTTCTTGTGGAGGAGTGGTGATGCTGCTGATACAGTGCCCCTTTGTATGTTAGGGCAGGAATTTAGAATTTGTTTAGGGTTCTGGTGTGTTTGTGTCTGTGTACTCACACACACACACACACACACACACACACACACACACGTATATACATCCATCCATCGGGACCATACTCTGTGCAGAGTGTTGGTGCTGCTTAAGCAGTCTCCTTGGCTATTGGACACAATCCTGGACGGGTCACCACTCCGACACAGGATACCAGCAAGCTGGCACTCATTTTGCCGACCTCGGAAGGATGACAGGCCGAGTTAACCCCCCACCTGGTATTAATTCAACAGCTGAGTGGGATTTGAACTCAGAATCCGAAGATCCCAAGCCCACCACCCTAACCATTAAGCCAACACCAGGCATGTATATACACATATATAAAAAATAAAATAGGACCACATGACCTGTAGCTTATCTGGGCCCTGGCCTAATGTTGTAACCCTAATTTGGTAGCATTCTGACTGGTGGGTCTGGAGAAGAAGATTTTGGAAGGAATTTACTAAGTCTGCCATTTTGACCAACTTAAAGTCATGTGACCGGAATGAGCTTTGCATTCCCCGTTACCAGTCAGGAGCAGAACGTTGCTGCCAAATTTCAGCCGGATCAGCCCAGCGGTTTGGCTGGAGAAGTCGAAACAGGAGACTGTGGTGGATCTCAAGAATTCAGTTGTCCACTCGGGCAAAGTACATCGAAAGAGAATCTTTAATTTCACGTGAATGGAGGGGGAAAGCACTAATGGCAAAGCATTCAATGATCTCCACCAACAAGAAGCCCGAAACAATCCCTCATTACTTATTTGACATCCAAAAAATAGGAGGGTGAGACATTTGTCAATTCAACTACGGGAGAGCTGATGGGGGACAAGGCGAAAGTTTGCAGTGTTATCAACCAGGTGAGCCTGTTTCTATGCAGCGAGCAAGACCTTTTCCAAAGTAAGATAATGTGTTCAATTATAATTGAGAATGAATGAATATAATTATTTTTCTTCCACAAGACGGACGGACGGACGGTGCACGATGACATGACCTTATCTGGCATTTAAATGCCAGGTAAGCTAAAAACTTGCCGACTCTTCATGAAGGATAATGTGGGATCTTTGATGTTCACCAACGAATGCTAACAGATCTGACACCCAGTTTAACCTCCATCCGAGGGATGGTGTACAAATTGATGCCTTGCCTTCAAATCAACAGGGTGACAAACAGTTTATAGCTGGACCGAGATTCAAACCCAGGCTAGACAGCTCAGAGGTGAGTGTGCATACCGCTATGGAGTCGAGGCTACCCCCACGGCCACTTCTGCTATTAAGGCCAGGAACACCACGTTCCTTTAGCGGCTTGTCACAGAAAGCATTTGGAGGGTTCGTTCGGTTTTCCCAGAGTTTCAGTGCCTGCAAAATTATTCACCCCCGACCATTAATGCCACATTTAGATGAATTACGAAATGATGTAGAAACAATTTTTCCAAATGAATTTTTTTTTATTCATAACTGAAGACATCAAACTAAACACTGTCATAGTTGAAGGAGGTTACATGTTAAGTATACCTGAAAAAACATGTACAAATGAAAATTCACTGGTTGTAAAAGTATTCAGCCCCTTCGGTCAGTACTTGGTGGAAGTGGAGAATCTTCTGATTTTCTCTGATTATAATCTAACTTATTGACATTTCATCTGTATTTTTTTTTTTAAACTTTATCACTTTGGAGTAGTTTGCGAAGACTCTGTATATTAAGTTTGATTTGAAATCATCATGAAATAAGCTCAGGTGGCATCAAAATGTGAAAACTTTGGAGGGGGGAGGTGGGTGAATTATTTGCAGCCCATTATACAGGGTGGAAGTGAGGGTCATTTACTTTGGATTAAATGTCTCTCATCCTAATCTGACACTTTTTTTTTTCCACCCCCTGTATTCCAGGTTGTCTTCAGCACACGCACAAAGAACAAGATTTCAGTTCTTGTGTTGGTTCAGAATTATTGCATTGTCCAAAAAACTCTGAGGACGTCGAGCGGAGTCATACTTTTGCAGTGAGCTTGGACTTGTCAGAGAATGGGCTGCTTGCTCTGGACTCTGTGCTGGAAGCCAGATCCCTTGAATTGGCTTTTAGCAATCTACGCAGGCTTGAACTGCAAGGGAACAAACTTGTAAGACTGCCAGAACAGAAATGGAAGGTGCGCAGTACTGTCGCTCTTTGTTTGCATCAATTATTTTGTAGTACTTCCCGATTTGCCTTGTTACTTTAAAGATAAACATTTCCTCAATGTTTGTTGTGATTCATAAAGTTGATTTCAAAAAGGATATTTCCGGAAACAATGATAACTGGAACAGCACTTCAACTCATCCACAACGTTTTGAAACATCATGCTATATATCGTTTTTGGCCCCATCTCTCAATGGTGGTGTGTGTCGGGGGTGTTGCTGAGGTGTTGGCCACCAGACGGCGGTCTCCTTGCATTAACCTGATGCAGTAACTTTGGTTGGGAGCCTGAAATGTCCTCACTCTAAGAGAGGATGATCACCTGTCTCTGCTAACATCTGAGCTCCAGCATTTGAACATCGGCATTGCAGCACTCTCTGAGGTTCGGAGACCGGTTAGTAGTGATGAGATCATGGTGGGTGGTTACACCTACTATTGGTCTGGTCGCTCTGATGATTACCATCCCCAAGGAGTTGCTGTAGCTGTGTCCAATAAGTTGACTCCCACGATAATTGAGGTAACACCAGTCAACGAGCGTATTACGAGACTAAGGATCCGTCACTCCTTGGGTGTCATTTTCCTGGTCTCTGTTTATGCTCCGACTGAGGCGAGTGATCTCACCGTGAAGGATGCATTCTACGCCACGCTCAAGTCTGTGGTTGATCAGTGCCCCAGACGAGATACACTTCTAGTCTTGGGGGATTTCAATGCATCGACTGGAACTGATAGGGATGGTTATGAGACGTGTATTGGTTCCTATGGGTCAGAAACTGTGAACCACAATAAAACAAAGTTCCTTGATTTTTCAAGAAGTCGTGGACTTCGGGTGGCCAGTTTATGGTTTCAACGCCCACAAGCTCATCGCTGGACTTGGTATTCCAACGCTGGTGGTGTCGCAAAGGAGATTGACCATGTGCTCATTGATGATCGCTGGAGGATCATTCAGAACTAAAGGGTCTACCGGAGTGCTCAGCACCTCAATACCGACCACAGGCTGGTTGTCGCAACTCTGAAGTTGCAGCTCAAATCCAGGAGAATGGTACCATCCCACCCGAGGCTGGATGTTGGCAAGCTCAAGGATAAGAGGACAGCTGAGGAGTTTGCGAACAGGCTGAGTGGGGATTTGGGGGGTCTGGGTGTTTTGGCAGATCCCGAAGAATTGCGGAGTGCCTTCATGACTACCATGCTTGATTTTGCCGGTGGTTGTCTTGGAACTTACCATCAGGATCCCATCGTGTGCTGACTTTTTCGGCTGCTGGTTGCATCATTAGTTTGGGGCGCGGCTGTGCCGCTAATGCAGTGCCCCAATTACCAGTATACTGGTGCTCATTTCGCTGACCTCGGAAGGTTGACAGGCTGAGTCAACCCCCTGGTTTTAATTCAGTGGCCAACGGGACTCGAACTCAGGACCCTAGGATCCCAAGCCACCAACCTAATCGCTAAGCCAACACCAGGCTCCACCGTCAGGTGAAGAAGAACTTTGTCTCCCAAGGGACATTGGATACCATTGACCAGAGTCGTAGGGCCAGGCTTGATGGCAGAGCTGAGCTGTTCAGGGAGTTGAGGCGTAAAACTGTACGTGCACTAAGGGTGGACAAGGAGGCCGATTTGCGAGGAATCTGTGAGGGGGTAGAGCATCACCTGTGGTCAAGTGATTCTCGTACTGCTTATAGAGATATTCGTACATTGCATTCCTCCAAGCCTGTCCCTCAGTGTACAGCAGTTTGAGCGGAGGGTGGTGACCTCTTGACAGAGGAGTTGGAAGTGAAGGCCTGCTTGGCCAGTTGCTTTGAATGGCTGTACCAGGCTGATCCACCAGTACAGCTGTTTAGTTGGATGTCAGGGGTCTTACTATCTCTATTGCTGACCCTCCAATCAACTGAAGCACCTTTGTTTGTCGAACACAGGCTGCAGCGAGCCAGTAGAAAAGGGGTGGTGGGGTGCGGGTGGGGGTAAAGATCCTGGGATCTGTGGCATCCAAGCTGAACTTCTCAAGGCTGGTGGAGATGCTGTACTCATGTCGTTGCATGCAGTTCTGTACTCTGTTTGGATCACAGGCATCATCCCAATGGACTGGAAGTGGGGCGTTGTTGCCCCTCTCTGGAAAGAGAGGGTTGATTTCCAGGAGTGCAACATCAACCAAGCTCTCAGTGCTCTCAGTGCCGGGAAAGGTCCTTGCTCGGATAATTCTTGATAGGATTCGTCACCATCTGCTTCAGCACCAGTGCCCAGAGCAGTCAGGCTTTACACCAAAGAGGTAAACGATTGACCGTATCTTTGCTCTGCAGGTCCTCACCTTTTGCAGGTGAGATTTTCAGCAGGGGATGCTCACAGCCTATGTTGGTCTCTGCAAAGCATTCGATTTTGTGAATCGGGATGCCCTATAGAGGATTTTCGGTCTTCGTGGGATGCCACCAAAGCTCATCAATCTCATTTCTTCACTCTGGTACAGAGAGTGCTGTGAGGTTTGGTGGCTCCATGTCTGATTTATTTCCAGTTATTGGAGTTTGTCAGGAGTGTTTGGACTAAATGTCATTTATTTCCCACACTTTTCAGCATTTGGACTGGATTCTGGGGAGGATGTTGGAGAGATGAAGCTGGGGTCCATTGTTTGGGAATGTCAATATCTCTGACCTTGATTTCACAGATGATGCAGTCATCGTTGCGGAGACTTTAGATGTCATTATGGGGGCCCTCGAGGCACTGAACAAGGAGTCAGAGCCACCGGAGTTACGTGTTTCCTGGGTCAAAACAAAGATCCAGGCTTTCAATGACATCTTGGATGCTGCTATCTTGTGTGTACCTGTTTGTGGTGAGGATGTTGAGGTCACAGAGAGATTCACTTCCCTTGGCAGTGATGTTCATGTCTCCGCATGTTGTGAGCCAGAGGTCGATAGTCGTCTGGGGTCGGGCCTGCCTGGGGAGTCATGGATTCACTGGATCATGTGGTGTGGCACTGCTGGTACCTATGCAGGACGATGAAAATCTGAGTCTTTAAGGCCTTGGTGCTTCTTGTCTTGCTCTACAGATGTGAGTCTTGGACTTTGACCAGGGATCTGAGACTGAGACAACTCCTTCGGTGCCAGGTCTCTTCGGAGAATCCTTGTCTATCGCTGGTCATATCTTGTGTGCAATGAGCGTTTGCTGAGAGAGAGACTCCGATGAGATTTGTTACCTGTATAGTCTGTGACTGTCAGCTGTGGTGGTATTGATATGTGGCTCATTTACTTGACGCTGATCCTGCTCACCAGATTCTCAGCGAGGGAGCCTCGTTGATTGAGACCAATGAGCCGACCACGTGCCTCGTGGTTGCAGCAGGTTTATCAGCATCTCAAGGAAATGGGGATGGGCCAGGCAACTGTCTGGTGGATGGCCAGACAGAGGCCTCTGGAGTACCCTTGGAAAGTGGATGCAGTGTCGGGATGCTCTTGCGCATGCTCCCATACCTGACCTGACCTGACCCCTCAATGGTGACGAATCACTTTTTAAAAAATCAAAACTTCTCGTATCTGGATTCAAATCTTCACCAAAACTTAATCAATTCGTTCTTGTCACACACCCAACCGGTCCACCAAGTTTCGTCCGAATCCATCCACCACTTTTTGAGATATTGTGCTATATATCATTTTGGCCCAATCTCTCAATGGTGAAGAATCACTTAAAAAATTCTATTATCCGGATCCGGATCTGGATCTTCACAAAAATCGAATCATTTGAAACTGTATGGGATGTTTTATTTTAGTAAATATCACTTGTTATAATGGCTGACAGGATGGCCTTGAGGTACACACGCTCGCCTCGAAGCTGTCTCGCGTGGGTTCAAATCCCGACCCGGCTATAAACCGTCATCCCGATGTTTCATCGATGTGTGTGCCGTCCCTACGATGGATGTTAAACGGGAATCTCTTCTGCCAGCATGCGTCGGTGGACGTTAAAGATCCCACGGTGTCCTTCGCAAAGAGTCGGCGAGCTATCACCTGCACCCTGAACAAATTACAAATTCCTACCCCAACCGGCAGATGGCACTGCATCAGAGGCAGAGCCGTGCCCTCAGCCAATGATGCTACCCCACGGCCTCGTGTTGCATACAAATGGAGACGAAGAAGACTGATTATAAGTCTCCTGTGTTGTCACCTTCATCGACAGTATTGAAGAAAACCTCTTAATTAACCAACCACATTGTATGGACTTCGATCTCTTCTCCTCACCGATGAGTAAGAATTCCGTTAAATTTTTTTGGATGTGACCCTGCCTTGTTTCGTCGTATAATTTGAGGACTCTTCAGTTCTCTATACAATTCCTTCCCAAGCCAGGTGTGTACCATATTCTCATCAGATCTGCCCATTTTATAGCATGACATTACATTTTGTGATAACGTGGCTATTCTCTTTTTTCTCTTCCTTTTTTTTTTTTTTTTTTTTTAGATCTTGAAGAATCTCGTGCATTTGGATTTGAGTCGTAATAATATTGAAACATTTCCATATTGTGCTCTTCATTTGGAACATCTTGAGAGTTTTAATATCTCCAACAACCGCCTCGGGGTGGTATTGCTTTTGACTCGGGAGCAAGATGCAAGAAGCTGAGGCATTTCGATGCATCCAGAAATCTCTTGAAACATTTCCACAGGGCCTGGATTCCCGATTTCCAAAATTGGTGGAGCTCTTGTTGGCAGGGTACGTATTATTTACCACGTAGGCCTGATTGCTATCTGCTTGCTTTGTCATGGTCTGGTTTAGTGATTTAATCCTGGTTTGGAGTTCGAGGGGTACTAGAAACTTATTATTTTACAATGAGTGGATTTGTACATGGATAGTGTGAATGATTTTCACATTTCTGAATTGGAAAAAAAAAAGAAAAAGATCGTTGAATGCACTTCTTCCGTGGAATACATGATAATAGCCATTGGTACCTGATGGCCATGCGTGATATCATTAATGCCTGTTAATTGGGATGGAAATGAAAATGTATGAAAGTTGATGGATCCTCAGAAGTTTTCATGGTCTTCCAGATTGGAGGCTATCATCGTAGGTGGTCACCTGGATGTAAACCACTCGGGCTAACAACAATGGGCATGAGTTCTTCCAAATAAACAGTGGACAGAGTTAACTGTAGGCTGCGCTGGTGCGGGTGTGCAGGCACTGTCAACATTTGGCTGTTGCTCCAGAATCGTGGGTAAGTGGTAAGAGGAAGTTGAGAATTTGTTCCTGGAATGTTGGTCGTTTGACAGGGAAAGTGTTATGGAGTTTATTCTCTGATCAGAACTTGTTTGCAAGAGACCAGATTCACAGTAAATACGGCAAGGGAACAAGGTGAGGGATTTAAAGTTCTCTGTAGTTGGGAGGACGGGAAGAATGGAGTCTGTGTTATCTTGGATAGGAAGTCTGAACATCTGATGGTGGATGCCACGGTGAGTGAGAGCCAGACTGATATCTGTAAAGCTTATTGTTGAGGGGGCAAACTGAGCATAGCTCATCATCCATCAAACACTATCCCTACCATGAAGCATGGTGGTAGCAGCATCATGCTATAGGGATGCTTTCCAGTGGCAAGGACTGGGAGACTTGTAAGAATAGGGGGAACAATGAATGGAGCCAAATGCAGGCAAATCCTTTTTGGAGAACCTGCTACAGAGTGCAAAACACCTTTGACGGTGGCGAAGATTTACGTTCCGAACAGGACAATGACCCCAAACATACAGCCAAAGCAACAATGGAATGGCTTCAGAACAAGAACGTCAAAGTCCTTGAGTGACCCAGCCAAAGCCCAGACTTGAATCCCATTGAGAATCTGTGGAAAGACTTGAAGATTACTTTTCACCGACACTCCCCATCCATCTTGACGGAGCTTGAGCAAATCTGCAAGGAAGAATGGGAGAAAATCCCCAAATCCAGATGTACAAAGCTCATACAAACATATCCAAGAAGACTCAAAGCTGTAATCACTGCCAAAGGTGCTTCTACACAAAGTATTGGCTCAGGGGGCTGATTACTTATTGATGCAAGACATTTCAGCTTTTTATTCTTAAATAATTTGTAAAAATTTGTATGTTGTTGGTAGACAGGTTATTGGCTGGTATTTGTGAGGTAGTTGGGTTTCTTCAGATTTTGGGATGAGGACGGTGTTGCCTTCTGTGAGTCATTCATCCATTTCCTGATCCCCTTGGATAAGTTCATTGAATGCTTGAGCATAGTGAACATGGAGAGCATCAAATTGCTTACGCCATAAGTTTGGGATCCCATCTGGGCCTGGGCTTTTGAAGTTTGCCATCTTTGCAAGTTGCTGTCATCTTTTCTGCATCAATTATTACCAGGGGCATTTCCTTGAGATGTTGCTTCTTCTCTTCCAGGTTTCAGATTCATTCTCCCTCCTTATTGTGTTCTTTACGATCTTCATAAATTCCTTTCCAAAATTGTTCCAGTTCATCTTTTTCAGGAGGGGATGACACATTCTGCTTCCGGTTCCCTAGTTCACGGTTGAATCTTTTTGGGTTGTCTTCAAACATCTTGTCTTGTTTTCTCCTGCTGTTAGACTCGTCGTAGTTTTTTTATTTTCCTTTGCTGTCATTTCCTTTATTAGTTTGTTTTCAGCAACCACTACCTCAAGGATTTGTCTTCAATTTTAGATTTTTTTTTTGGATTCTCTTCTAGTTTTGGGCTTTGATTTCCTCGTGTGTGCATGTGTATGTGTGTGTTTGTGTGTGTGTTGTGTATGTGTGAGCATATGTGTAAAATATGCATATTTTACTGCACAGTAATGCTTTATCATGTTTCGGAAGCTTCGGAAGGTTCCTGTGAAACGGACTGTGTTCTTATCATACAGGAACGTTCTTGAATCTTTGCCCACCATCCTGAACTTACCTTGTCTCGAGTTCCTGGATTTGTCTCGAAATTGCCTTTCCAACCTGCTTCTTGGTCAGTTCTCTTCTTGTCTCAGATTAGACACTCTGCTCCTATCCAACAATTCCATTGGTGAGTTTGAATGTGAGGCTATGCAAATGTGTTTCTATTATACCGTATATGTTCGCTAAGGTAATTTTCTAATTGTCATTCTCCAACTGACAAGCAAAAGCTATACTAGTAAGTGGTGCTACCTCGAGTTAAGAAACAGGAAAGGAATTAAAGATAGGTTTCGGTACTGAGGATCACTGCACCCGAAACATAAGCAAAAAAAGCAGGATTTGAGTAGACGGGCACTGATGTCATCCTCGTAGGATTTGAGAACATAAGGTGAGCCAGACAATGAGGTTAGCCAGAATTTTCTCAACTCTCTTCATCTATCTATAATTCAGCAATCTGTGTGTGTGTGTGTGTGTGTGTGTGTGTGTGTGTGTGTGTGTGTGTGTGTCTGTGACCGCTGTTTCTTGACAACCACTGGTCCGATCTAATTGAAACTTGCCAGTATATTGCTGGGACTGAGGATGTGCCTTTTCAAGGTTTGATATTAATCGGACAAGTGGTTCCCAAGTTATGGCCATTTATTTACAACCAATGACAAGACACGTTATTGCGTGGGCGTGGCCGATGGGGGAAGGGAACCCAGCCGCGTTCCATTACGGTTACAACGTACGGCTTCCGGAGAGTGAGACTTCGTGTATTCTAATAATTCTCTCGATTTCTTATGCGCATTTATAGATAAACACAATGCCCAAGTTATGATCGTTTTCATATTAGACGGTGTATAAATTTCGGTAACATCAGAGTGCTGTATGCTCCGAACCAGAAGAAATTTTTTTTCTCTCTCTTCTCTTCTCTTTTTGTTTTTTCCTTGCGACGACATTGCGAAAAGGTAAAATACGTTGGCGCTAATTGAATAATTGGCCATTAAAACCGAAATTGCAAATATCGTAACTGTGATATGCGAATTCCGGGCCACGCACGTACGTGCACGCGAGAGCGAAGAAACGGCCTGTGTGGTTGTTGTTCTTGCTCGCGGTTGAAATATTATTTATATTATTATTTATTTTTTTACGGGCACGTACCAGTTTGAGAAAGTCACAAGGTTCAGGAGGCATTGGGTACGAGGGTGTAAAGTAGAGAATCGTGATGGATGTTTTAGGTGCACTACCTTTGGAGCTAAACGCCGATTTGAGACATCCTGTCTTGACTCATCTTTATTTTCTTCCTTCCTATTCATCTTCAAAATTACCCCCCTCTTCCTATCCCTTACAATTCGCGCAAAATGCCACCTTGCATTTAATCTTTATTCCTCATGAAATCACACTTTTCGGGGAGAGATTGCAGATGAGTTTAAGATGATTGGAATTGTATAAAGCAAATGTACGCTGTACGCTGTACGCTGTACGCTGCTATGACAAATGATAAATGTACGCTGCAACCTTTTTGAGCATGAACTGATTAAAAACAAAAAAACTTGTTCTAGCCACACAAACAGTATAAGATCAGCAGGACATCACGGTAACCATGATTTAAAAAATTCACTGGATCCGGATCATGTTGTTCGGCTGTATAAAGTGGATCAGATGGGATTCTACTTCGCCGTTATTATTATGGCACAAAACTGTACGTGACGAAGCACAGCAAATTAACCAATGAGAATTGACTACGTCATCGTCATTACGTTGCTGTATTTCGATCCGACATTTAAAAATAAATAAAAAATCCGTTATTATCCTGTCTTACTTTTATTGAAGTGGTAATAAGGTTTGAATCTGTACACGTCGACCTTAAATAGTTCCAAGATTATTTTTTTTCATTACTTTTATTTTTTTTTTCAGTGTGAGAAATGTATTCGTGATATATTTTAATTGCAATGTGATTTTTTCAGCTTTATGTCTCTATTGTTATAAGTTATAAAAGTCAGGAATTACAACAAAAAAAAAAAACGCTGGGGGTTTGTCAATTTTATCCCCCCCACTGGAAATTTTACAAATCCCCCCCCCTGCCAAAGATTCTTATAATTGCAGGTAAAAGTGCAGAATAACTATTTGAAATGGCATTGAATAGTTATTTATAATCCCATTTGACCTTCCTGATTCATAAACCAAAGTTAATCATTGGGAAGGATGGAGAACGTTAGTTGAGATGATCAGCAAGCACATTTGTAATGCTAAAATGTTGCACGGTGTGACCACGATCAGCATTCTGTTCTGCAAGCTGTTACCACTTGTGCTGTTAATTTTATTTGAAATAATTCTTGCTTGCAGGAAAGTTGGAAAGCCTTCCTTCAATGGTAAACACCCTGAATCTGTCTCACAACCACCTTTCTGCTGTGCCTCCTGCTGTACTATCCCTTACACAGTAGGTACTGCTGTTGCGTTTGATCCTGTATATCAAATAATCATAATCGTCATCGTCGTCATCATCATCCAACCCAGGTATCCTCACTGGAAGCCCACAGCCTGAAGGACACTAGCCACTCTGACCAGATTTCCCCAGAGATCGAGTAACCGAACCATGTGTGCAGTAGAATAGATAAGTTTGGTAAATTTACAAAATGTTGTGATTCACTGAGATCTTCATTTGTGGACACAAGAGATAAATGTCAGAGGAGAAGGGAGAGTTGTTGCCCTTGATGTCAAGGAATTATTTCATTGAGTATGGCACAAAGGAGTGCCAGTAAAGCTATCAGAGGGCATCGAAGAAACAATTTTCCCTTGGCTTACCGGACACCAACACCAATACTACTACTACTACTACTACTACTACTACTACTACTACTACTACTACTACTACCACCACCACCACCACCACCACCACCACCACTACCACTCCACATGCCCATCTAAGGGTGTATCGACCCCTTTCGGGGGTTGACCCTTTTGCACAACATTCCTTTGAGACAGGGGGAACTCGAGGTAAGGGCAAGAATGTGGAATTTTGGCCGTGGTGCCGGCGATTGCTCACCGACTCTGCATAAAGGACACTGTGGGATCTTTCGCGTCCACCAACTGATGTCACGTCACGTCACGTCAGGTCATGTCTGGAAGCATGCACCGAAGCAGCACATCGCTGCATCCACTTTCCACCGGTACTCCAGGGGCTTCTGTCTGGCCATCCCCCAGGCAGATAACTGCCCCATCAGCATTTCCTTGAGATTCTGATCACCCTGCTGCAACCACAAGGCACGTGGTCAACCTGTTGGCTTCCTCCACTCATGAGGCACCCTCGCTGAGAGAATCTGGTGAACACGATCAGCCTCAGGAAAACGAGCCACGTGTCCATACAGCCGCATCTGATGCTCACGGACTATAAGGTTACAAATCTCGTCTGTGTGTCCAATGAGTGTTTGCTGAGAGAGACTAAGTCTGACCAGTGACAGCGAAGGATTCTCTGAAGAGACCTGGTACCAAAGGAGTTAATTCTTTGTCACAGGTCCGTGGTCAGACTCCAAGTCTCACATCCGTCGAGCAAGACTGGAAGCACCAAGGATATAAAGACTCGGACTTCCATCCTCCTGTATAGGTAACGACAGAGCCACACCCCGTTATCCAGTGAATCCATGACTCCCCAGGCCCGACCCAGACGTCTAGCGACCTGTGGCTCACAACATGGGGAGACATGACTCTCACTGCCAAAGTAAGTGAATCTGTCTATGACCTCAACACCCTCACCACAAACAGGTACAGACAGGAGAGCAGCATCCAATATGTCATTGAAAGCATGGATTATAGTTTTGTCCCAGGACACCCGTAATCCCAGCCGCTCCGACTCATTCAATAATCGGAGGGCCCCCAAAAGGATATCCAGTGTGTCCGCAAAGATGACTGCATCATCTACAAAATCAAGATCAGAGATGTTGACATTCCCAAACGATGCACGCATCTTGATCTCTCCGAAATCCTCCCTAGAATCCAGTCCATACAAGTGCTGAATAGTGTGGGGGCCAGTACACACCCCTGATGAACTCCAGTAACAACTGGAAATAAGTCAGAGATGGAAGCACTACACCCCAAATCACTCAGTACCAGAGTATAGTTCAGACATCAGATTGATCAGTTTTGGTGGCACCCCACGAAGAGCAAGAATCCTCCAGAGGGCATCCCGATTCACTGAATCAAACGCTTTACAGAGATCAACATAAGCTGCAAACATCTGCGGAAAATCTCGTCTGCGTTCGGCGAGGACCTGAAGAGCAAGGATACGGTCAATCGTTGACCTCTTTGGTGTAAATCCTGACTGCTCTGGACGCTGGTGCTCAAGCAGATGGTGGTGAACCCGATCAAGAATTATCCGAGCAAAGACCTTGCCCGGCACTGAGAGCAGCATCACTCCTCAGTATTTGTTGCAGTCCTGGCGATCACCCTTCCCTTTCCAGAGGGACAAGAAGATCCCTCTTCCATTCAGTTGGGATGATGCCTGTGTTCCAGGCAGAGTACAGAACTGCATGCAACGACATGAGTACAGCATTTCCACCAGCCTTGAGAAGTTCAGCATGGATGCCACAGATCCCAGGAGCTTTCCCCCCTTTCAAATGGTTCAACGCAGCCTGTGTTTCCACAAACAAAGGTGGTTCACAGTTGATTGGAGGAACTGAACACTCCGGTAGACCCTGCAGTTTTGAATGATCCTCCAGTGACAATCATCGAGCTCATGGTCAATCTGCTTTGCCACACCACCAACGTTGGAACACCAAGTCCAGTGATGATGCTGTGGGCGCTGAAACCATGAACCAGCCACCCTAAGTCCAGAACATCTTGCAAAGTCAAGGAACTTAGTGCTATTCTGGGTCACATTTGCAGACCCATGGGGACCAACATTTTCCTCATAACCATCCCTATCAGTGCCAGTCGCTGCATTGAAATCCCCCAAGACGAGAACTGTATCTCGCCTGGGGCAGCGATCAACCGCAGACTCGAGCGTGGCATAGAATGCTTCCTTCACAACGAGATCACTCACCTCAGTCGAAGCATATACAGAGACCAGGGAAATGACACCCAGAGAGGGATGAATCCTCAGTTTCATTATACCTCAATTATCATGGGAGTCATGGTAACCATCATATCGACCAGTCCAGTAGTATTTGTAACCACCTGCCATGATCTCACCACTATCCAGTCTCCGAACCTCAGAGGCACCCACCCGAAGGGACCGCCTCAAGTTAACCTGAGTTGATCGCATCTGGTGGATAACACCTCAGCACCACCCTGACGCACACCACCACAACCCGACCCAGCAATATTTCCCCGTGCTTTTTCTCCTATTATCAAATAAATGGGGTTCTGTCGGCTTTGCCCCAATCCCGTCATCTGATGAGCTGCTCTGTGAAGGGCTGCTGCACAGGAGGTACTCCCACAGAGTGGCAGATGAGAAGAACTAATGTCACCAAATGAGAAGCTTGCTTAACGTCCATCCGTGGGACAGCCACACAAACTGATGAATCGCCTTGCCAGTAAACCACCAGGGTGACATTTTGTAGCCGGGCCGAGATTCAATCAGCAGAGAGGCGAGTGTGCGTACTTCTCGGCCATCCTGCCAGCCTTAGCGTTCCATTGGCTTATTCGCTGGAATAATATGTTGACACATAGGAAGATGTTTGTGGTTGTCGAGGTACAGTCATTTCATTACATTATCAGGACATAGCTCTGTGGCCTTACGTTTTGAGTATCCACTCTGCATCTGGTAGATTGGCAGTTTGATTCCGACCACGGCCGAGTCATACCATAGTCTTTAAAAATGGTGCATGTGACTTCCTTGCTTTGACACTCAACATATAAAAGGATAAAGGAACAAATGTTCTGCAAGATGGAAAGATTGTATTTTCTCTTTGCAGGGTACGGTCAGTGAACTTGAGCAACAACTACATCGAGGAGATGCCCGCACCAGGGCAGTGGCGTGCAGATAACTTGAGGGAACTCGTGCTCAGCCACAATCGCTTGCAAAAGCTGCAACTTCAGGCAGCTGGAGAGCACTGGTATCACCTGGAGAGGTTCTCTGCCAATCACAACTCAATAAGTGAGGTCAGTAAAGGACTTATCATCATCACACCATTTGAAAGCCTTTTTCCCTGAGCAGGGGTCAGCTTTTTGCGGGCACCAATCATGGTACCCTTTCTTGTGGCAATGTTTTTTATGGCCGGATGACCTTCCTGACACCAACCCTTTAGTCCCCTTCGACCCTGCAGGGATAATTACCAGTATACTGGTGCTCATTTTGCCAACCTTCGGAAGGATGACAGGCTGAGTCAACCCCCCTGATGCTAACTCAGCAGCCAGCGGGGCTCGAACTCAGGACCCCGAGGATCCCAAGCCACCGCCTTAACCACTGAGCCACACCAGGCTCAGTAAACGACTTATGCAGAGGTTCATTAAAAAATGGTAGGAGGTTTGGGTGTTGAATGACAAGGAAATGCACTGTGAGTAGGGGTGAATAAAAAGGATGCAGAGTGAAATGTAATCACTACTTTCATTAACATACGTTCTCCAAAAATGTTGTTTGAAAAAAACAGTGTCTGAAAAAGATTTTATTTAGGAGAAGCAGCAAATGATATTTTGTGATGTTATTTAAACAATATAAACTCCCAAAATGGAGTACAACACCTCATGCCACTTTGAAATACATTTAAGCTGTTCATATGAGTTGCTGATACAGTTTCCCAATCTTTTTCATTCATTTCACCATTTCAACCCCAACTTACCCTCTCCGAGCCCACCCCTTTCCGTGTTTCCAGTTGTTCCTCCCACTGTGATCGAGAGTTTGTGGCTGTATCCATCTTGTTCACCCGCTGTGTCCTCCCCTTGCTCTCATTCTTCCCCATGTCCCTCATCCCTCCAAGTCTCCCTCTATTTTGTCCTTCAACCCTGCTTCTGGTGTGTACCAACTCCCGCTCCCCCCACTTCTTCCTACTGTTCTTTTCGTTCATTTATATCCTGGTCCATTCTGTGATCTAGCTTCTCCGTGAGCCTCGACACAAAAAAAACAACAACATTTATCTGTGTTTTTTCTTGTACTTGCAGATCCCATCAGAAATTGGACAGCTTGAGAGCTTGTGCGTGTTAGACTTGAGCTATAACTTGATCTCTTCTCTTCCAAATGAGCTTGGTTGTCTCAGACACCTCTGGGACTTTCCCCTGAATGGACTTAATCTTGACCTTGATATGTCGCGCTTTGGGGGCTCGACCAAAGACCTCTTATGGTAGGAAAGGCACGGCTGGACTTCAGTGAATGAATTGCATTAATTGATTCATGAAGGGGCTGTCACACCTTGACGTTTTAGCCAGCGTATGGCAAGGTCCCAAAATGTATGTAAAACGCTGGCGTTACGCTGAACTATTGATGTTTTTTTTAAGTTTTGGGCGTATAATAACGTGTTGGACGTATGCATAACGTGTTAGTAACGTACACAGAACGTTTTAATCACATATAGATAACTTATACCAACGAATGCTGAGTGTGTTGTCGGCGTTCACAACCTATGCCCAACGATAGTGTAACTTATGCATAGCCGGGCAGCGTATCGCCGACGATCACGTGGCGTAGGCTATATAGGCTGCGGCTCGACGATTCAAATCATAACCGCACTCGACATCGAAGTGTGAAGCCGCTGTCACACCTTGACGTTTTAGCCAGCGTATGCCGACGTATGAAAAATTTGCCGAACCAAGCTGGCACACGTTGAATACGTTATGGGTAAGTTTTGTATACGTTAAGAGCATGCTGGCATACTTCGTAGTTTTCTGGCATACATGGTCATACGCCGAGTACGTCGAGACATTTTCAGCATGTTGAAAAGTTTTCGACGTACTCGGCGTATGACACACATTCCGCATACGTGCGCAGTTGTAGGCACGTTACGCGATCGTTGACACACGTCGACACACGTTACTTGTAAGTTACTCATAAGTCGAAAAACGTCGAGGTAATGGTTAGCGTCAGTGTTCCAGACTCCCTGGTTTTTTTTTTTTTCTTCGGTATGACGGTGATGTTGACACTTCGATTTCTAGTGCGGTTATGATTTAAATTGTTGAGCGGCAGCCTATTAATTATATTATATTATAACCGCACTACAAATCTAAGTGTCAACATCACCGTCATACCGAAGAAAAAAAAAAACCATGGAGTCTGGAACACTGACGCTAACCATTACCTCGACGTGTTTCGACTTATGAGTAACTTACAAGTAACGTGTGTCGACGTGTGTCAACGATCGCGTAACGTGCCTACAACTTATGTCCAGCGTTATGCGGAACGTGCGAGTCATACGCTGGCATACGTCGGAAAATTTCAAGCATGGAAAATTTGTCTAACACCTCGGCGTACTACGACGTATGCCAGCGTACAAAGACATATGCCAGCGTACTACGACGTATGCCAGCGTACAAAGACATATGCCAGCGTGCTACGACGTATGCCAGCATACTACGAAAAAAAGCCAGCGTACTACGACGTATGCCAGCGTGCTC
>CM068961.1:39878568-39906767 GCA_035128595.1 Eptatretus atami
AACGTATTCGACGTGTGCCAGCGTTTTAGACAAATTTTGCATACGTCAGGCATACGCTGGCTAAAACGTCAAGGTGTGACAGGGCCTTGAGTCTTGAGATATTCAAGTGAAGTATTGAACAAGGCCTGTGCTATACAAATTTATTTTACGTTGCAGCCATTTGTAATCTATCAGTTCATGGCGGTGTTGATTTGTGGGGCACGTACATACACACAAAGAATCATTAATCGATGAAATGTACTTTTTCAATGATCGAAGTTTGTGTTGACTTTGGCGGCCGAATTCAGAAAGCATCATTCCCTTGCTTTATTTGTTTATTTTTTTTATCGAGCCAAATACAACCTGTCGCTTCGCTGCCGGAAATATTAGTATAGGGGGGAGGGAAGAGGGAAAGGGAAGGGGAAGGGTGCAGGAGGGAGGGGGTGGGTGAGACAGGGATGGGTGAGAGAGGGACAGGGGTGGCAGAGAGAGGGACAGGGTGGCAGAGAGAGGACAGGGTGAGAGAGAGGACAGGGGTGGCAGAGAGGACAGGGGGCAGAGAGGGGACAGGGGTGGCAGAGAGAGGGACAGGGGTGGCAGAGAGAGGACGGGTGGAAGAGAGGAGGGACAGGGGGGGTGAGAGAGGGACGGGTGGGATGGGGTTGAGAGAGGCAGAAGGGTGGGATGGGGGTGAGAGAGGCAGAAGGGTAGGTGGGGGTGAGAGAGGCAGAAGGATGGGTTGGGGGTGAGAGAGGGAGTGAAGAGGAAGAGGATGAGGGGGTATTTTGGCAGATGTGACTCCCAGTTGAATGTGCATCCGAGAGACAGGCACACACACATTGATGAATCACCCTGCCTATGAAACACCGGGATGAGTTGAGAGCTGAGTCAGGATACAAACCCAGGCGAGACAGCTTAGAGCAAGCATGCGTGCTTTCCGGCTATCCTGCCATGATCTAGCGATTCATTGCTTTATGAAAACTGAATTGATTCGATCAGCAGTTCCGACTGCTAAAGTTTTTTTTTTAGCAAAAAAACCAAAACACCTCTCATTTGGCCAATAGGCACTTTTTTTGACACCGTTTCCTGTCCTTGACCTCCGAAGAGTTGTATGGTGGAGGAGGATAGCGTGAGAGAAGGGAAGGGAAGACAGCGCGAGGGGGAGAAGGCAGCGTGGTGGGGGTAGGGAGGAGGGGAGGCAGCATGGGGGAGGGCAGGTAGCGTGAGAGAAGGGAAACAGTGTGAGGGGAGGGAATGGGAATGGGAAGGCGGCACGAGGGGAGGGAATAGGAAGGCGGCACGAGGGGAAGGAATGCGAAGGCCGCACTAGGGGAGGGAGGGAATGGGAAGGCAGTGTGAAGGAAAGGGAAGGCAGGACAAGGGAATGGCATGGGATAGCAGTTTGAGAGGAGGGAATGGGAAGGGTGTACCAGGGCATTACCGGGGTGATAAAACAAGTCCAAACAGTAGCGTTTTCTTTCTAACCACCGTGTTCTATATAAAACCTGGCGGCAGCATTTTCAATCAAACTAATGCAATTTGGTGAAGGCATGCCTGCATGCAGTCCCCCCCACACACACACACACACACACACACACACACACACACACACACAACACACACCACACACACACACACACACACACACACACACACACACACACACATTCTCCAACCTCCTCGGATCTAGACTAAACGTGCAGGCTGCAGCGCCACCGGCGATGTACTCAACCTTTCACTCACACAAATGCACGGATTTCCCCACACCTGCACTGCACAGTGACACGTCCTGCGTGGCTTCGAGGCTTCAGCGCAGCAGAAGTACATGATTCACGAGATTATAACATAACCACGGACCCAAGTTCGAGTTCAGATCGTGTGCCCGCGAACCCGCGAAACCCATGAAACCATGTAACAAGAACAGGCTCGCACACACACCCACCCAGTCACAGACATGCACACAGACACACACACACACACACACACACACACACCCCACCCAGTCACAGACATGCACACAGACACACACACACACACACACACACACACACACACACACACACACACACACACACACCACACACATCCACCCAGTCACAGACATGCACACAGACGCACACACTCACACACACACACACACACTCTCACACACACACACACTCACACACACATCTCACTATACACTCACACATACACTCACACACCACACTCACACACACACACACACACTCAACACACACACCTCTCACACCACACACACCACACTCTCTCACACACACACACTCTCCACACACCACTCTCACCACACACTCATATACACTCACACAACACTCTCACACACCACTCACACACACACTCTCACACACCACTCACACAACACACTCACACACACTCACACACACTCACACACACTCTCACACACACTCTCACACACTCACACACACTCACACACACACTCTCTCACACACACACGCACTCTCTTGTGTGTCACACACACTCTCTTGTGTGTCACACCAACTGCACTTGTTCCCATTTCTACCAGGTCCGTGTGTGCTGTCTATGTACCTCTTCGCTTGGAGAAACTACGACTATTAATATACTGCAGTAACTTAATAGTATATGTATATTAATATACTGCAGTAACTATAATAGTATATGTATATTAATACTGCAGTAACTATAATAGTATATGTATATTAATATACTGCAGTAACTATAATAGTATTGTATATAATAAGCAGTAACTATATAGTATATGTATATTAATATACTGCAGTAACTATAAATAGTATATGTATATTAATATACTGCAGTAACTATAATAGTATATGTATATTAATAAACTGCAGTACTATAATAGTATAGTATATTAATATACTGCAGTAACTATAATAGTATATGTATATTAATAAACTGCAGTAGCTATAATAGTATATGTATATTAATATACTGCAGTAACTATAATAGTATATGTATATTAATAAACTGCAGTACTATAATAGTATATGTATATATTTAATATACTGCAGTAACTATAATAGTATATGTATATTAAATATACTGCAGTAACTATAATAGTATATGTATATTAATAAACTGCAGTAACTATAATAGTATATGTATATTAATAAACTGCAGTAACTATAATAGTATATGTTATTAATAAACTGCAGTAACTATAATAGTATATGTATATATAATGCAGTAACTATAATAGTATATGTTATTAATAAACTGCAGTACTATAATAGTATATGTATATTAATAACTGCAGTAACTATAATAGTATATGTATATTAATATACTGCAGTAACTATAATAGTATATGTATATTAATAACTGCAGTAACTATAATAGTATATTATATTAATAAACTGCAGTAACTATAATAGTATATGTATATTATAATACTGCAGTAACTATAATAGTATATGTATATTAATATACTGCAGTAACTATAATAGTATATGTATATTAATATACTGCAGTAACTATAATAGTAATTGTTATTAATATACTGCAGTAACTATAGTATATGTTATTAATATACTGCGTAACTATAATAGTATATGTATATTATAAAACTGCAGTAACTATAATAGTATATTTGTTATTAATATACCTGCAGTAACTATAATAGTATATGTATATTAATATACTGCAGTAACTATAATAGTATATGTATATTAATATAACTGCAGTAACTATAATAGTATATGTATATTAATATACTGCAGTAACTATATATGTATATGTATATAATATACTGCAGTAACTATAATAGTATAGATGTATATTAATATACTGCAGTAACTATAATAGTATATGTATATTAATATAACTGCAGTAACTATAATAGTAATGTATATTAATATACTGCAGTAATTAATAGTATATGTATTTAATAACTGCAGTAACTATAATAGTATATGTATATTAAATATACTGCAGTAACTTAATAGTATATGTATATTAAATACTGCAGTAACTATAATAGTATATGTATATTAATAACTGCAGTAACTATATGTAATGTATATTAATATACTGCGTAACTATAATAGTATATGTATATTAATATACTGCAGTAACTATAATAGTATATGTATATTAATAAACTGCAGTAAACTATAATAGTATATGTATATTAATATACTGCAGTAACTATAATAGTATATGTATATTAATATACTGCAGTAACTATAATAGTATATGTATATTAATATACTGCAGTAACTATAATAGTATATGTATATTAATAACTGCAGTAACTATAATAGTATATGTATATTAATAAACTGCAGTAACTATAATGTATATGTATATTAATATACTGCAGTAACTATAATAGTATATGTATATTAATATACTGCAGTAACTATAATAGTATATGTTATTAATAAACTGCAGTAACTATAATAGTATATGTATATTTATATACTGCATAATATAATAGTATATGTATATTATAATGGTAACTATAATAGTATATGTATATTAATAACTGCAGTAACTATAATAGTATATGTATATTAATAACTGCAGTAACTATAATAGTATATGTATATTATATAAACTGCAGTAACTATAATAAGTATATGTATATTAATAATGCAGTACTATAATAGTATATGTATATTAATAACTGCAGTAACTATAATAGTATATGTATATTAATAAACTGCAGTAACTATATATAGTATATGTATATTAATATACTGCAGTAACTATAATAGTATATGTATATTAATAAACTACAGTAACTAATAGTATATGTATATTAATAATGCAGTAACTATAATAGTATATGTATATTAATAAACTGCAGTAGCTATAATTGTATATTAATAACTGCAGTAGCTATAATAGTATATGTATATAATATACTGCAGTAACTATTAGTATATGTTTATTAATATACTGCAGTAACTATAATATAATGTATATAATATACTGCAGTACTATAATAGTAATGTATATTAATATTTTGGAATGTAAGCAAATCGCCCAAAACGGAAAAAAGCAAACTGCGTATGTAATTGCCGAAAAAGGAGCCCTGCGGACGATGCAGTCTTGGATTGTAAAAGCAGGTGATGAAACGCGGCGTTTCACTGGATGAGTTACACTTTCTGCACATTCCACAATCTTTTCTTCACTCAATATAATCGTCGACCAGCAGAACAAGTTAAGTTTAATGCTTTGCTTCAATAAATACACTAAGTTATAAAAAAAAACTCTCTAATTTGTTTAATTTTTGCAGATTTCACTCCAGATCTTGACACTTACTTTGTTCACCAGAGCCGATTCTCAAATCCAACGTAATATTTTGATTATATACTTTAATTGGTCCGTGAGAGAAGATCGTGTTTCCAAATCGAGGTATGTTTGAATAGGTCGAGCCAAATGGCAAATTAGGAACCCCATTCAGTGTGGGCAAGGAGTCTGAAGGTGTCCAAGGATGTGTCTGATGAAGGATATAATTAAACAAGGCCATTAATTATCTTCAGAAGGAGTGTTTTAATTAACTCAACACCCAATTTACACTCTTGCACTTCCTTGAGTTTTCTTAGTTTGCATGCAAAGTTTCAGGCTGCTCGGTTTTATAGTTTCGGAGTTATGGAGAACACCACACACACACTCTGACACACACACGACCACACACACACCACCACACACACACACACACACACACACACACACACACACACACACAGACACACACAGACACACACACCCTTTTGTTAGTATAGATTTATTTTATTTAAAAATCTTTGTTTTATTTAAATTTAATTACAAACATGAACACTGTAGAACACAAATCACCCTCTTTACACTTTAAAAAATTCCTTTTTATCAGTACTTGGATTAAATATTCCAGCGTTGTAAATCATCTCGACCAGTCAAATTATCTGCTCGTCGACCCCGTCCTTCCTTGTTTGTCAAGACAGCGCGGGGTAATGTGTTCAACAAACTTTCTCGTTTGGAATGAGTTCGAGTCGTGCACGACCTTCTTCAGACTTCTGAGGCCGTTTAAATACTCCCTGGATGTACATTTGCATTGTTGATATATATATTTGTCATTGTCATCTCTTGTGAAAACATTGAATTTGACTGATATCTCGAGATGTAGCTGCGCAGCATATTATGACTTTCGGGTTGGTTTTGAACAGGCTTTGAATCATTTTGCTTCACTTCTGATCGAGCCTTGTTTTTTGATGTTTCATGCCTGCACTTCAGTAAATCTGTACCTCTGTCCCTCTTCCTCTCCCGCTTCTCATACCCCATCCCCCCTTCCCCCCTCATCCCCTCCCTCCCATTGTTTGGAGAGGTTCTGAGATTAAAGGGTCGAAACCCCAACAATGTCCAGTTCCCAGCTGGTGATCCTCGGAGCATTCAAATCACTCGGTCAATTACAAAACCGAATTCGTATTTCAGCCTCTAAAACGCACACGATGATCGAGTAAAATAGTGTCAGATTAATAAAAAAAAGACATATTGATTCATTGGCCGAGCCAAATAGTCAATTTATCATTCCTCCTTTGGTGTTCACAAACTGAACCCCCTTTCTTCTCCATTCACAATGATGAAGAGTTTTAATCTCCCAAACGTCTTGTGCCGTCTCATGGCCCCAGGTTCCTGTACCACCGACTGCAGCGGGCCGTGCCTTACCGCCGTGTGCGCCTACTTGTGGTGGGTTCTCCACACAGTGGGAAGAGCACGCTGCTGTCACATTTGTGTGGACACAAACTGAAAGACGTTGAAGTTGGCTGTCGTCAAGACATGGTCATTAGAGACTGGGTGTACTCGTACAAGGAGGAAAAGCTCGTGTTTGGTTGTTGGGATTTTCCGGGTGAGTGAAATTGGTTTTCTGTTTAAAAGCCCAATTTATATCGTCGATTTGAGAACGATTGTAAGTTGCATTCCTTTTGTTTGTCGCGATTGTCCACATGGTCCAGAGTCTGGAGTCTAGAACATGTGATCTGGAATTGGTGTCGTGGAGATATCGCTGCTTGAAGCAACAAATGCGCTGAATAAGTTGAGGAAATTGTGTTTATCAGGCGAGGAGAGATACAGAAGCATCGTGCCTTGCTTCATGTCTCGGAGGAACCTGTACCTGGTTGTGTACGACGCCAGCAGTGCTGAGGCAGAGGCTTCCAGTCTCCAACGTTGGTTCCTTAACATCAAGGTCTCTCTCCATATTGGAATCTCTTTCATCACTGTGTTCACGAAACGTTAAGCACGCACTTCATTTTCATTGATTCTCCACCAATCGACTTTGATGTTTTCAATTGATTTTAATTACGCGCAGTTGCCGTGGATTTCCTGCTCCGAACAGTTTACCTCCTCGTTGCGTGTTACGACAGCCACACTGAGGCAGAGTTGTTGTTTTAAAACTTGTGAGCGTATAACTACACATATGTGTGTCGTTGAACAAATGGATCCATTTTTATTGTACACGATGTCGAGGCTCGTGGAGGAGCGAGAACATCGAATGGATTATGATTTAACGGAACAAAAGGAAAGGGGAAAAAGAGAGAGGGGAACACAACAGCAGGGATGGGGGACAAAATCGAGGGAGGCTTGGACAACTAAGGGAGGTGGGGAGGAATGAAGGGAAGGGGAAGACACACGGGGTGGATAAGATGGATACAGAAGCAAACTCTCAGGAAGGAAAAACTGGAAACTTGGAAAGAGGTGGGCTTTGGGGTTGACTAACGGGGGTAGAAAAGATCAAGGTTTTTGAATTGTGGTGATTTGAGATGGTGGTGAACAGCTGTTTTGAAACCCTGGAGGAAGGAATGACATTGATAAGCCTGGGAAGTTGTTTCTACAGGTGGGGAAAAAGAGGCACAAATGAATGGGGGTGAGCAGTAATTTTGGATTTTGGTAGTTTCACCAGAAGGACTGCAGTTGGTGGACCACATGCACCCTGCAGAGACCTGGGGGGGGGGGGGGGGGGGGGGGGGGACAAAGCACGGAAAGAGCAGAGGGTGCAAGACCAGAAAGGAGGTATAGAAGACAGAGAGGCAAACCAACCTGTGTGCGATGTGAAAGTGAGAGACCCAGAGACTCAGCTTAATCACTTAAGATTCAATTGATCTTGAAGTTGTTGGTTTCCAAGGTGTCAAGCTGAGCACGGTGTGAGGCAGGGGCAACAGCCCAGAGGGGAGAGCAGTACTCCACCAGGCCGTGGATGACCGTCTTGTCGGTGGATCAGTCAGGTGTGCCAAGGAAGGACTTTGTACGACGGAGGATGCCCAATCGGTGACTTGCTTTGGAAGCCAACTTAGAAATATAGTTTTCCCAATGAAGATCATGCGTGGCTGATAGTGAAACACACAAGTTTTTGAGTGACTGAACTTCAAAAGGATTGTTAAGAAAGTAGATTTGGGGGGGGGGTGCATTTTCCAGATGGTCCTTTCGGAGAGAGATGGTGAGTGTGACAATTGTCAGGATTAAGACATATTCCAAGTGTTTGACTAGCTTGTGATTCTGTCAAGTTCTACAGAGAGGGAAGAGGCTGCAGCCCGTCTATCTGAAGAATGAGGAATTTTTATGGCAGAGAGTGGAGCCATCAGCAAAGAGATAAAGAGGATTTTCCAGAGAGTCAGAGAGATCGTTGATGAAGATTAGGAATATGAGTGGGCCCAGAACACCATCCTGCAGCACTCCAACCTTTACAGGGACGCATGTTGTCTCGTAGCTGTGTAGAGGGAGTGTTAACCTCTGTCTGACGGCACAAATCAAAATGATTCGATTAAATCGGTTTGTTAACTTCTTTGGGAGAAAGGTTCACCATGATCTTTGACATGCAACAACAGGGGGGGGGGTGGGGGGTCCTGGTATAACAGACTCGCCGATGCAACGACGTGTTTGCCGAACATTTCACGAGACTCCATTTTATTGTCATCCCGACAGGTTCACTCTCCAAATTGCCCAGTTATCCTGGTTGGAACGCATGCAGATTTGCTCACGGAAGGCAAAAGCAGTGATGGCATGGAGGGTGCTGCCCATATCAGGGAGAGTTGTTACTCTGTCGGTTTTTCCAATGTTGTGGAGCATCAGATCGTCTGCTCCCTTGGGAATAAGAAGGGAATTTGCAAGCTCAGGGCTGCCATTGCCTCGGTGGCTTGTACGTTCAAGGTGATGAAAGTATTATTATTTATTTTTGCTCATTTGTCTGTTCAATACACAGCGTCATTCGGGTTTGTCCTCGAACAACTACTCGTCATCATCCCTCGTCTGTTTGTGCTTGTTTTTTTTTCCCGTTTAACCATTATCCTGATGGAGAGCAGTAAGTTGTGATCAGGATGTCGGTAGGGTGCCGGTCAGTCGGGTAGTTCGTAAGTGCACAGAGTTAAAGTTGCAAATCTGAATGAAGGTTATAAGCTTGTCGGTGTGATGCCATCAGGAATATGCACCTGAGACCAGCTCACATCTGAGACCAGCTGAGTCATTCTCCAAGTCAGTGGTTTGTCGAGTAAACGTTTTTCTTGTTATGCAATTAGTTTTGTTTTCATCACAAAATCAAGCATCCTGAAGGAGAAAAACAATAACAAGGAATGAGAGGATATCTACTGACGAGCATGTCCTGCAAGAAAAAGTTGCAGGTTTGGCAAAAGGTTAGTCCTGACGGGGACGGTGCACGGGTCGTGAACTCACCTTTGAACTGTCTGGTCTGTGTTCGATTCTCGGCCTGACTACAAAGCTTTAGGTTGGTGCTTCGCTGGCGGGGCGTTGAATCGCAAAGTGTGCCGTCCCTCAGATGGACATTCGTCTGGGGAACCATCTGCTAACATTAGCTGGTGGGCATAAAACATCCCACAGTGTCATTCGACGCAGAGAAGGCGAGCAATCACCGGCATCCTCGCCAAATTCCAAATTCCTGCCCAAATCACCTTCGATCAAATGTTGGGCTCGGTCGGTCGGTTCGTGAAAGACTTGAGCCAGAACTTTTTCCCTGGCTGACCTTACATGAAGGTGCGAGTAATTGGAGCTGTTGTCGAAGTAGTTGTATCGTGGGTATGCTTATTAACCTGATAAAAAAATATATTAATTTTAGATACTGGATGTTAGATTTAACGTAACTGCGAGCAGTAAAAACAGGAATTCCAACCAGGAGTTACAACACCTTGGGATTGCAAGTGTTGTTAGTAATGTAACAAAACGCAGCTTGAGAGGGAGAGGAAGCTACAGTAAGTTTGGACAGAGAAACGATGCGTCAATCACCTCCTCTTTTCACCAAGGTGCTGTGCTCCTTCACATTTGAAGACGTCATCACGGCACGACGTACTCGTGACAATCCAGCATACTTGCTTCAGAGTTGCAGGGAGGGAGGGAGAGTAAATATTCGTGTCGCACAGATCGTCTGTTTTAAGTGGATATATTTTGCAAAATGATTTCATGAATTTATTTATTTTTATTTCTGATTCCTTAAATTCCAAATGGCACATGTGAACAAAATGTCACGTCAGTACATTTCTTCGTGGGCTGATTACCTCCGCCATCGAAGGTGGATGGGAGGTTGTTTTCACCCCTGTCCATCTGTCTGTCTGTGAACAAAAGATCTGAAAAGGTTGTGGACGGATTCGGACGAAATTTTGTGGAGAACTTTGGCATGTGTGACACGGACAAAAATGATTCGATTTTGGTGAATGAAGATCCAAATCTGGATGTGGATCTGATAATTTGTTTAAAGTGATTCTTCACCATTGAGAGATCGGGCCAAAAATGACATGTAGCAGGAAATCTAAAAAATGTTGTGGACGGATTTAGACGAAATTTGGTGCGCAGGTTGGGGGTATGTAACAGGGCAGAATTGATTCGATTTTGGTGAAGATCCGAATCCGGATCCGATAATTTTTTTCAGTGATTATTCACCATCGGGACATGCGGCTAAAAATGACATGTAGCAGGATATCTCAAAAAGTTGTGGACGGATTCGGACGAAACTTGGTGGGTGAGTTGGTTAGCTGACAAGAACAAGGCGATTAAATTTCAGTTCAGGTCCAAATCCAGATCCAGCCTAACGGTGGGATACAAAACGTAAATTTATCAGCCTGGCGGTGTGCGCGCTCTACTGAGTGCCCTTCTAGTTGATGTTTCTGATTACATTGTGGCTGAGGCCATGAAACATGATTTCTCAGGTTAATCCTTTAAAAGTCTTTTTTGTCATAAAGGGGGTGATTAAGTATGGGTATATATATGTATATATTTTTTTATCAATCACTCGACTTGTATAACCTCAATCATTGGTGCAGCATTCCCGAAGCACCAGACATGTCAGTGAATCTTTTTCACCAAGTGGAAATAAAGTGTAATCAAAGCTCGAATGTCTTTTAAAGTTATTACAGGACTTAGAAATCCTTTCCTCGATGCAGATGAGTTTGTTTATGAAGTAGAGACAATGTCTCCTCGCTTTTTGAAGGAAAAGGTATTGAATAAGCGGCTGTTTACTTGCCGAACCGCTTCTCTCCTGATGACCCAAGCATACAAAGAGTCAGCCGTTGATGGTCCAGATGATCCCATACAGCTATCTTCAGTTTGAGAAGTGGCTGCTGCACATCGGACAGCAGTCTGCGCCCCCAGTTGTTACTCAGGAAGACCTCCTGAAGCTCCTGGCTATTGATGGTGTGGAGCTGAATCCTGGAGAGCTGCTTCAAGCTTTGCGCTTCTTGCACGATGCTGGTATGTAACGAGTAGCGCTAATGGATTGAAAACACACTATTGAGTTTAATAACTCCGTTCTCCGGGTTCTCTTTTGCACGGTGATGGACGTGCAGTCGTGAGGGTGTTTTCTCATTTTAGGAGTGCTTCTTCATTTTGATGACCAGTCTTTTCAGCTTGAGGATATTACCTTCTTGAACCCAAAGTGGCTATGTAACGTGATGGCACAGGTGAGCTCTTCTTTCTCTCCTTTCATAAGGTGGCTTAATCACTTTTCCTTTGGCATTTTTCCTTGTTATAGTATAACATTTACACACAGTGTAAGGTTAGCAAAATTATTTGAGATTATTGTACGTGTCAAATCTGATCTCAACAAACGTGTTAAATTAATGGGAAATTGGGAGCTCTTTGCACGGTTTCGTTGTCACACAGTCATTGGTTGCTGCCATTTGCAATTGAAGATTCTTTTACGATTTAAAGCTTTTTTTTCATTAACGTTCCTATTATTTTTATGCATTAAATTATTATTCTTTGTAATATTTTCAATTGACTGGCAGAATGTATGCACGCTTGCCTCTGAGCTGCCGAGCCTTGGTTTGAATCTCAGTCCAGCTCTAAGCCGTCATCCCGATGCTTCACATGCAGGGTGATTCATCTCTGTATGCACCATCCCTCAAATGAACGTTAAACTGGATGCTTTGTCTGCTGACTTTAGTTAATTGACATGATAACTTCCATCTTTTTATGCTGGCGGTGAGCCAAATGTACACCGATGGAATACCTGCTGAAAAAAAGCAACAGTTGTAATGGGCCGGCCATGTTGTCGTCGCGTGAACTTCAAATCGACAAAGGAAGGATAGGTCATCCACGCAAACGATGCAGAGATGCGCTGATTGATACACTAAAGGAATGTTAGATTGGCCAAAATGCTTGGGAAGATAATTATTGGAGCCAGTGTTTGTGAAGAAACACAAATGGAAGATCATCCGCAAAAGCATCTCGGAAGGAAAGATCTACCTCTGCAGTTGACACCAGGGTAATTTGTGATGCTTGTGGACAGTGGACACCCATGCAAGAATAACTACATATCTGTAATCACAAAGCGATTGCCAAGGCTTCCCCTTGGTGATCGCCCATGACTTACCCTTGGCCCGCAATCCAATGATGGTCGAAGTGGATCGACCTGCACCCACGACCAGACATTTGTCTTCCCTTACTGCAGCGATGATCTATATCAAGTAACAGCAATTGCTATGGATAAGCAAGCAGTGGAGGCCCTTACTACCTGGACTCGTGTTTACAGCTGTTTAATGCACACACACACACACACACACACACTTCAGACATTGACTTGGCTGTGTTATTGTTATTGCTTTGTACACTGCATCCATTGAGGATGAAGACTTGTTCACCATATTTCCCGCAGTACTTGCCCGAGCACCCAAATGCAACATCATTGTGATAATTATGGTTCTTGATGCCTTCACTAAGGTTCGATGTGAATGTAGAGAGTGTGCCCCATGGACCCGACTGTTTGGCCTCATTGATCTGGCTTTAGAAATGACAAGGGAAATGGACTTGTTGAATTGGTTTTGGGACTCATTCTTTCAGTTACATCATTACTGTATAATGCTGTCATGCATTATACTGTAATGATTGCAAAAGTAAGAAAGAGGTTGTTGACATCCTGGTGAATACATGCTGGGCTGCAGTCTCATCGATCAGTCTTTGAAGGTGCAGATCAAACATGGTTGTATTACCATCAGCATGACCTGGCTTATTGTATTTTTAATTGCCAGCGTCACATGCCTCTGTGGGCAATGCAGCCTCGCCTCTGCAGCTTATGACCTGGGCTCGGCAGTTTGTGGCCTGGACTCGACCAGTTTAATGTCCATTTGAGGGCTGGCGTGCACACACGGAGGTGGGTACTTTGAGACCTGGGAGGTCTCCGTTCCACCTCCTGAAACCCACCCATGTGTGGAGATAGCAGCCAACAACAGCAACTTGCACACACACGTACACACACGGAGGTGGGTACTTTGAGACCTGGGAGGGCTCTCTTCCACCACCACATATGGATATGATGACAACCAATGACACACACACACACACACACACACACACACCACATTATGCTTCGCCTTGCCCAGGCTAGACGGCTCAGAGGTAAGTGTGCATACCTCTAGAGTTTAGAGTTTAAACCATCCTGCCAGCTGGAGACTTTTAAACCAGAGACGTCACATTTAAAGTTTCTGCTTTTTTTTTTTTAAACGTGTGGAATTGGCCAAAAATGTTTTTATGTCCGAGTTGACATTTTGATCAAATCGATATGTGATGCTGGCCTACCTTTACGGTCTCGAAATGGTGGCACTGACATGGAGACAAAAACAGAGGTTGCAGGTCTGTGAGAACAACTGGGTCAGGAGGATTGTGAGAGTGAAGAGGATGGAGAGGAGGATGATGGATGGACTGAGGGAGGAGATTGGTGTGCAGATGAGCTTGACGGGGAGATTGGTAAAAAGCCGGCTGTAGTGGGCTGCACACTTGGTGCGGATGGAGGAAGAGAGGAATGCCAAAGAGAGCGGATAGGTTGAGGGAGTAAGGTCAGGGGAAAAGAGGTAGACCGAGGTTGGGATGGGAGGATTGTGTGAGCAGTGATATCAATAATGTGTGGTGGTTGGAGATAATGTGGGGGAGAGTCAAGAGAGTTGGCTGAGGACAGGGGGGAGTGGAGGAGTATCGTGGCCAAGGCAGGGAAGAAACTTGGTACTGTTTGTCATCACCCTTTATAAAGTGAAGAGAAGGAAGAAGATTTCCTCTTTCTCAACAACTCAAGTTAAGCCAAAATTAATTGTAAATCAGCCATTTGGGACCTCCGTCCGCTCGGTCGTCCCACTGGCTCCGTTTGTTCAGATTTTATCTTCCCTGTGGAAGTTTGTCTTGTGACGTTACACACATTTATCACGGATGGCAGTTGGTGGCTCTTGGAATGGCTCAGCCAATGGGTGATGGCTGTCTCAAGATGAGCGACGTGGAACATGTGGTGAGCACGGAGTGTGGCCTGCCCACCGTGTACATCCCATACCTGGTGCGGCTTTTGGAGAAGTTCCACGTTGCCTTCTCACAAGGCAAAGATCGGATTCTCCTGCTGAACAGGTGTATGCTCCTTATTTACCACTGCATCGATTTTCATGATTGTTAACTTGCATTGAGCGTATCAAACATGATGTCTTTCTTACCTCCTTCAGCCTCCCGGCACAGCGCCCCGTCATAGACATTCCGACTGGCTCTGGAACGGTGGTCCGTTGCTACTCCATGCCTCGATTTCCCATCGGCTTCTGGCCACGATTTCTCTGCCATGTTCTTACCATCCTTCCATACATGTTCTGTCCTCAAGGTTCGTTACCTTTCGGTCATACATCCCTGGATCGATCCTTGAATTTTTATTTATTGTTTTACTTTCATCCTTCCATGCAATTCTCTGCCTCTGAAGCCACTTGCTTTATCCGTAGCGGTTTTTTGCCCACTCCCACTGTATTTAACTTTCCTTTTACTCACAAACAAACGAACATCAAATTGTAATAATTTAAGTTACTAGTACGTGCCCGTAAAAAATAAAAAATTAATAAATAAATATTCAAACCGCGAGCAACAAACAACCACACAGGCCGTTTCTTCGTCGTCGCGTGCGTACGTGCGTGCCGGAAGTTCGCATATTATTCGCAGTTACGATTATTCGAATTTAGTTTTAATACCCAATTATCAATTAGCGCCAACGTATTTTACCTTTTCGCAATGTCGTGGCAAGAGAAACAAAAAGAGAAGAGAAGAGAGAGAAAAAATTTACTTCCTGGTTCGAGAGCATACCAGCACTCTGATGTTACCGAATTTATGCACCGTCTAATATGAAACGATCATAACTTGGGCATTGTGTTTATCTATAAATGCGCATAAGAAATCGAGAATTATTAGAATACACGAAGTCATCCTCTCCGGAAGCCCGTACGTTGTACCCGTAATGGGGAACGCGGCTGAGCTTCCCTTCCCCATCGGCCACGCCACGCAACAACGTGTCTTGTCATTGGTTGGTAAATAAATGGCGTAACTTGGGAAGCACTTGTCCGATTAATATCAACCTTGAAAAGGCACATCCTCAGGTCCCAGCAATATACCTGGCAAGTTTCAATTAGATTGGATAAGTGGTTGTCGAGAAACAGCGGTCAACGAACAACACACACACACACACACACACACAGATTGCTGGAATTATAGATAGATGCACGTTTGAGAATCTACAGAATCGGAATGATTCTTGAAAACAACGAAACCAGGTCATTTGGTAAAAAAAAAAAATACATTTCCAGGCCTATTTTTACTCTCACGAGGCCACTGCTTGCTCAGCATTGTAATTTTTTATCATCAATTTTCCTTTTGCAGCACACAGGATCGGCTTGCAAAAAATAAGGTCAACAAAGCACTTCAATGGCCATGATTTGAATCGGCGTTGCGAATGATTCCAAGAGGGATTGTTTCCATCTGGTTAAGAAGTTAGCACGTCTGTCTGCATTCCCAGGATCTCGCTCACCACAGGAGCCAAATCGGACATATTGGCGCCAGGGAATTCTCCTGCTGTGGTCTGCACAAGCCTATTGTCTTGCTGAAGCAACGACTTTCCCTTTCAGCCAGGACAGCTTCCTCATGATCACCGTTCCAAAAACCAGAGGAGGTTTGATTACTCTTCCTTCCTCTCCTTTTGACCGGAAGTTATTTCAGTTACTGCTCTGAGTGTCAGAGCAGATGTTACTCTGTGTGCACACATTTCCGTAGATACCCGAGGGTCGATTACGAACTCCTTGAGCACGTTCCAGTAGAAACAGTGAATATGGAATGGTTTCAATACAAACTGGGCCAAACCAACTAAACCATTTGATATGTTGCTTCACACATCATTTCATGTCTGTATTCAGATCACACTTTCCATTTTAAATGTCTCCTTTTCCCCCTCTACCCCCTAACTGTGTCCTTATCATTGTCCATAACCATGTTTTTTATCGACGTATTGTTTCTGGTTATCTTTCTAAACATTAATGTTGGCCTTTGTCTTGTTTCACTCCACTCATCCACCCATCTGGGCAAATAATATTGATGAAGGTTTGTTTTTAGTTGTATATAGCTATGAATGTGCAAGAGTAATCAACTGTACCGAGCATTAAACCAACTTTGTTAACATAATGATGTTTCAAATTACTTTTGACTATTTCAGAGAATTTAATTATGATTGACCCAAAAAATAATTTATCAACAAAATGCACGAAAAGGTTTTGGTGCCCCAGGGTACTTCATATAATGCATCATACATGTTTTCAGTCAGAGAGAGAACAGGAGAGAGACAGAGAGAGACAGAAGAGAGACAGAGACAGAAAGAGAGAGAGAGAGAAAGAGAGAGAACAGAGAGAGAAGAGAGAGAAGAGAGAGAGAAGAAGAGAGACAGAGAGAGAGAGAGAGAGGAGAGAGGAGAGAGAGAGAGAGAGGAGAGAGAGAGAGAGAGAGAGAGAGAGAGCAGAGAGAGACAAGAGAGAGAGAGAAGAGAGGAGAGAGGAAGAGAGAGAGAGAGAGGAGAGAGAGAGAGAGAGAAGAAGAGAGAGACAGAGAGAGAAGACAGAGAGGAAGAGAGACAGAGAGAGAGAGAGAGAGAGACAGAGAGAGAGAGAGAGAGAGAGAAGAGACAGAGACAGAGACAGAGAGAGAAGACAGAGACAGACAGAGACAGAGACAGAGATAAGGGTATCGATTAGATCGCTGACTGAAACATGTATGATGCATTATATGAAGTACCCTGGGCACCAAAACCTTTTCGTGCATTTTGTTGATAAATTATTTTTGGGTCAATCATAATTAAATTCTCTGAAATAGTCAAAAGTAATTTGAAACATCATTATGTTAACAAAGTTGGTTTAATGCTCGGTACAGTTGATTACTCTTGCACATTCATAGCTATATACAACTAAAACAAACCTTCATCAATATTATTTGCCCAGATGGGTGGATGAGTGGAGTGAAACAAGACAAAGGCCAACATTAATGTTTAGAAAGATAACCAGAAACAATACGTCGATAAAAAACATGGTTATGGACAATGATAAGGACACAGTTAGGGGGTAGAGGGGAAAAGGAGACATTTAAAATGGAAAGTTGATCTGAATACAGACATGAAATGATGTGTGAAGCAACATATCAAATGGTTTAGTTGGTTTGGCCCAGTTTGTATTGAAACCATTCCATATTCACTGTTTCTACTGGAACGTCTCAAGGAGTTCGTAATCGACCCTCGGGTATCTACGGAAATGTGTGCACACAGAGTAACATCTGCTCTGACACTCAGAGCAGTAACTGAAATAACTTCCGGTCAAAAGGAGAGAAGGAGAGTAATCAAACCTCCTCTGGTTTTTGGAACGGTCATCATGAGGAAGCTGTCCTGGCTGAAAGGGAAAGTTGTGCTTCAGCAAGACAATAGGCTTGTGCAGACCACAGCAGAGAATTCCCTGGCGCCAATATGTCGATTTGGCTCTGTGGTGAGCAGAGATCCTGGGAATGCAGACAGACGTGCTAACTTCTTAACCAGATGGAAACAATCCTCTTGGAATCATTCGCAACCGCGATTCAAATCATGGCCATTGAAGTGCTTTGTTGACCTTATTTTTTGCAAGCCGATCCTGTGTGCTGCAAAAGGAAAATTGATGATAAAAAATTACAATGCTGAGCAAGCAGTGGCCTCGTGAGAGTAAAAATAGGCCTGGAAATGTATTTTTTTTTTTTACCAAATGACCTGGTTTCGTTGTTTTCAAGAATCATTCCGATTCTGTAGATTCTCAAACGTGCATCTATCTATAATTCCAGCAATCTGTGTGTGTGTGTGTGTGTGTGTGTGGTGTCTGTGACCGCTGTTTCTCGACAACCACTGATCCAATCTAATTGAAACTTGCCAGGTATTTGCTGGGGACCTGAGGATGTGCCTTTTCAAGGTTGATATTAATCGGACAATGCTCCCAAGTTCGGCCATTTATTTACCAACCAATGACAAGACACGTTGTTGCGTGGGCGTGCCGATGGGAAGGGAAGCTCAGCCGCGTTCCCCATTACGGGTACAACGTACGGGCTTCCGGAGAGTGGACTTCGTGTATTCTAATAATTTCTCGATTTCTTATGCGCATTTATAGATAAAACAATGCCCCAAGTTATGATCGTTTCATATTAGACGGTGCATAAATTTCGGTAACATCAGAGTGCTGGTATTTCCGAACCAGGAAGTAATTTTTTTTCTCTCTCTTCCTCTTCTCTTTTTTGTTTTTTCTTGCCACGACATTGCGAAAAGGTAAAATACGTTGGCGCTAATTGAATATTGGGTATTAAAACTAAATTGCAATAATCGTAACTGCGAATAATATGCGAACTTCCGGGCCACGCACGTACGCACGCGAGAGCGAAGAAAACGGCCTGTGTGGTTGTTTGTTGCTCGCGTTTGAATATTTATTTATTAATTTTTTATTTTTTACGGGCACGTACTAGTAACTTAAATTATTACAATTTGATGTTCGTTTGTTTGTGAGTAAAAGGAAAGTTAAATACAGTGGGAGTGGGCAAAAAACCGCTACGGATAAGCAAGTGCTTCAGAGCAGAGAATTGCATGGAAGGTGAAAGTAAAACATAAATAAAATCAAGGATCGATCCAGGGATGTATGACCGGAAAGGTAACGAACCTTGAGACAGAACATGTATGGAAGGATGGTAAGAACATGGCAGAGAAATCGTGGCCAGAAGCCGATGGGAAAGAGGCATGGAGTAGCCGGACCACCGTTCCAGACCAGTCGGAATGTCTATGACGGGGCGCTGTGCCGGAGGCTGAAGGAGGTAAGAAAGACATCATGTTTGATACGCTCAATGCAAGTTAACATCATGAAATCGATGCAGTGGTAAATAAGGAGCATACACCTGTTCAGCAGGAGAATCCGATCTTTGCCTTGTGAGAAGGCAACGTGGAACTTCTCCAAAAGCCGCACCAGGTATGGATGTACACGGTGGGCAGGCCACACTCCGTGCTCACCACATGTTCACGTCGCTCATCTTGAGACAGCCATCACCCATTGCTGAGCCATTCCAAGAGCCACCAACTGATCCGTGATAAATGTTGTGTAACGTCACAAGACAAACTTCCACAGGGAAGATAAAATCTGAACAAACGGAGCCAGTGGACGACGAGCGGACGGAGGTCCAAATGGCTGATTTTACAATTAATTTTGGCTTAACTTGAGTTGTTGAGAAAGAGAGGAAATCTTCTTCCTTCTCTTCACTTTATAAAGGGTGATGACAAACAGTACCAAGTTTCTTCCTGCTTGCCACGATACTCCTCCACTCCCCCCTGTCCTCAGCCAACTCTCTTGACTCTCCCCCACATTATCTCCAACCACCACACATTATTGATATCACTGCTCACACAATCCTCCCATCCCAACCTCGGTCTACCTCTTTCCCCTGACCTTTCCCTCAACCTATCCGCTCTCTTGGCATTCCTCTTCCTCCATCCGCACCAAGTGTGCAGCCCATACAGCCGGCTTTTTACCAATCTCCCCGTCAAGCTCATCTGCCACCAATCTCCTCCTCAGTCCATCCATCATCCTCCTCTCCATCCTCTTCACTCTCACAATCCTCCTGACCCAGTTGTCTCACAGACCTGCAACCTCTGTTTTGTCTCCATGTCAGTGCCACATTTCGAGACCGTAAAGGTAGGCCAGCATCACATATCGATTTGATCAAAATGTCAACTCGGACATAAAAACATTTTTGGCCAATTCCACACGTTTAAAAAAAAAAAAGCAGAACTTTAAATGTGACGTCCTCTGGTTTAAAAGTCTCCAGCTGGCAGGATGGTTAAACTCTAAACTCTAAGGTATGCACACTTACCTCTGAGCCGTCTAGCCTGGGCAAGGCGAAGCATCAATGTGTGTGTGTGCTGTGTGTGTGTGTGTGTGTCATTGGTTGTCATCATATCCATATGTGGTGGTGGAAGAGAGCCCTCCCAGTCTCAAAGTACCCACCTCCGTGTGTGTACGTGTGTGTGCAAGTTGCTGTTGTTGGCTGCTATCTCCACACATGGTGGGTTCAGAGGTGAACGGAGACCTCCCAGGTCTCAAGTACCCACCTCGTGTGTGCACGCCAGCCTCAAATGGACATTAAACTGGTCGAGTCCAGGCCACAAACTGCCGAGCCCAGGTCATAAGCTGCAGAGCGAGGCTGCATTGCCCACAGAGGCATGTGACGGCAATTAAAAATACAATAAGCCAGGTCATGCTGATGGTAATACAACCATGTTTGATCTGCACCTTCAAAGACTGATCGATGAGACTGCAGCCCAGCATGTATTCACCAGGATGTCAACAACCTCTTTCTTACTTTTGCAATCATTACAGTATAATGCATGACAGCATTATACAGTAATGATGTAACTGAAAGAATGAGTCCCAAAACCAATTCAACAAGTCCATTTCCCTTGTCATTTCTAAAGCCAGATCAATGAGGCCAAAACAGTCGGTCCATGGGCACACTCTCTACATTCACATCGAACCTTAGTGAAGGCATCAAGAACCATAATTATCACAATGATTGTCATTTGGTGTGCTCGGGCAGTACTGCGGGAAATATGGTGAACAAGTCTCATCCTCAATGGATGCAGTGTACAAAGCAATAACAATAACACAGCCAAGTCAATGTCTGAAGTGTGTGTGTGTGTGTGTGTGTGTGCATTAAACAGCTGTAAACACGAGTCCAGGTAGAAGGGCCTCCACTGCTTGCTTATCCATAGCAATTGCTGTTACTTGATATAGATCATCGCTGCAGTAAGGGAAGACAAATGTCTGGTCGTGGGTGCAGGTCGATCCACTCTGACCATCATTGGATTGCGGGCCAAGGGTAAGTCATGGCGATCACCAAGGGGAGCCTTGGCAATCGCTTTGTGATTACAGATATGTAGTTATTTTGCATGGGTGTCCACTGTCCACAAGCATCACAAATTACCCTGGTGTCAACTGCAGAGGTAGATCTTTCCTTCCAGAGCTGTTTGCGGTGATCTTCCATTTGTGTTTCTTCACAAACACTGGCTCAATAATTATCTTCCCAAGCATTTTGGCCAATCTAACATTCCTTTAGTGTATCAATCAGCGCATCTCTGCATCGTTTGCGTGGATGACCTATCCTTCCTTTGTCGATTTGAAGTTCACGCGACGACAACATGGCCGGCCCATTACAACTGTTGCTTTTTTTCAGCAGGTATTCCATCGGTGTACATTTGGCTCACCGCCAGCATAAAAAGATGGAAGTTATCATGTCAATTAACTAAAGTCAGCAGACAAAGCATCCAGTTTAACGTTCATTTGAGGGATGGTGCATACAGAGATGAATCACCCTGCATGTGAAGCATCGGGATGACGGCTAGAGCGGACTGAGATTCAAACCAAGGCTGGCAGCTCAGGGCAAGCGTGCATACATTCTGCCAGTCAATTGAAAATATTACAAAGAATAAAATTTAATGCATAAAAAAATAGGAACGTTAATGAAAAAAAAGCTTTAAATCGTAAAAGAATCTTCAATTTGCAAATGGCAGCACCAATGACTGTGTGACAACGAAACCGTGCAAAAGGCTCCAATTTCCCATTAATTTAACACGTTGTTGAGATCAGATTTAACACGTACAATAATCTCAAATAATTTTGCTAACCTTACACTGTGTGTAATGTGTATACTATAACAAGGAAAAATGCAAAGGAAAAGTGATTAAGCCACCTTATGAAAGGAGAGAAGAAGAGCTACCTGTGCCATCACGTTACATAGCCACTTGGGTTCAAGAAGGTAATATCCTCAAGCTGAAAAGACTGGTCATCAAAATGAAGAAGCACTCCTAAAATGAGAAAACACCCTCACGACTGCACGTCCTCACCGTGCAAAAGAGAACCCGGAGAACGGAGTTATTAAACTCAATAGTGTGTTTTCAATCCATTAGCGCTATACTCGTTACAATACCAGCATCGTGCAAGAAGCGCAAAGCTTGAAGCAGCTCTCCAGGATTCAGCTCCACACCATCAAATAGCCAGGAGCTTCAGGAGGTCTTCCTGAGTAACAACTGGGCGCAGACTGCTGTCCGATGTGCAGCAGCCACTTCTCAAACTGAAGATAGCTGTATGGGATCATCTGGACCATCACACGGCTGACTCTTTGTATGCTTGGGTCATCAGGAGAGAGCGGTTCGGCAAGTAACAGCCGCTTATTCAATACCTTTTCCTTCAAAAAGCGAGGAGACATTGTCTCTACTTCAAAACAAATCATCTGCATCGAGGAAAGGATTTCTAAGTCCTGTAATAATTTAAAAGACATTCGAGCTTTGGATTACACTTTATTTCCACTTGGTGAAAAAGATTCACTGACATGTCTGGTGCTTCGGGAATGCTGCACCAATGATTGAGGGTTATACAAGTCGAGTGATTGATAAAAAAATATATACATATATATACCCATACTTAATCACCCCCTTTATGACAAAAAAGACTTTTAAAGGATTAACCTGAGAAATATGTTTCATGGCCTCAGCACAATGTAATCAGAAACATCACTAGAAGGGCACTCTAGAAGCGCGCACCCGCCAGGGGCTGATAAATTTACGTTTTGTATCCCACCGTTAGGCTGGATCTGGATTTGGACCTGAACTGAAATTTAATCGCCTTGTTCTTGTCAGCTAACCAACTCACCCACCAAGTTTCGTCCGAATCCCTCCACAACTTTTTGGATGATATCCTGCTACATGTCATTTTTAGCCGCATGTCCCGATGGTGAATAATCACTGAAAAAATTATCGGAATCCGGATTCGGATCTTCACCAAAATCGAATCAATTTGCCTGTTACATACCCCCAACCTGCGCACCAAATTTCGTCTAAATCCGTCCACAACATTTTTTAGATTTCCTTGCTACATGTCATTGGCCCGATCTCTCAATGGTGAAGAATCACTTTAAACAAATTATCAGATCCACATCCAGATTTGGATCTTCATTCACCAAAATCGATTACAATCAATTTTTGTCCGTGTCACACCATGCCAAAGTTCTCCACAAAATTTCGTCCGAATCGTCCACAACCTTTTCAGATCTTTTGTTCACAGACAGACAGATGGACAGGGGTGAAAACAACCTCCCATCCACTTCGATGGCGGAGGTAATCAGCCCCACGAAGAAATGTACTGACGTGACATTTTGTTCACATGTGCCATTTGGAATTTAAGGAATCAGAAATAAAAATAAATAAATTCATGAAATCATTTTGGCAAATATTCCACTTAAAACAGACGATCTGTGCGACACGAATATTTACTCTCCCTCCCTCCCTGCAACTCTGAAGCAAGTATGCTGGATTGTCACGAGTACGTCGTGCCGTGATGACGTCTTCAATATTGAGGAGCACAGCACCTTGGTGAAAAGAGGAGGTGATTGACGCATCGTTTCTCTGTCCAAACTTACTGTAGCTTCTCTCTCCCTCTCAAGCTGCGTTTTGTTACATTACTAACAACACTTGCAATCCCAAGGTGTGTAACTCCTGGTTGGAATTCCTGTTTTTACTGCTCGCAGTTACGTTAAATCTAACATCCAGTATCTAAAATTAATATAATTTTTTTAATCAGGTTAATAAGCATACCCACGATACAACTACTTCGACAACAGCTCAATTACTCGCACCTTCATGTAAGGTCAGCCAGGGAAAAAAGTTTCTGGCTCAAGTCTTTCACGAACCGACCGACCGAGCCCACATTGATCGAAGTGATTTGGGCAGGAATTTGGATTTGGCGAGGATGCCGGCGATTGCTCGCCTTCTCTGCGTCGAATGACAATGTGGATGTTTTAATGCCACCAGCTAATGTTAGCAGATGGTTCCCAGACGAATGTCCATCTGAGGGACGGCAACACTTTGCGATTCAACGCCGCGCCAGCGAAGCACCAACCTAAAGCTTTGTAGTCAGGCCGAGATCGAACACAGACCAGACAGTTCAAAGGTGAGTTCCGACCCGTGTGCACCGTCCACTGTCAGGACTAACCTTTTTGCCAAACCTGCAACTTTTTCTGCAGGAATGCTCGTCAGTGAATCCTCTCATTCCTTGTTATTGTTTTTCTCCTTCAGGATGCTTGATTTTGTGATGAAAACAAAACTAATTGCATAACAAGAAAAACGTTTACTCGACAAACCATGACTTGGAGAATGACTCAGCTGGTCTCAGATGTGAGCTGGTCTCAGGTGCATATTCCTGATGGCATCACACCGACAAGCTTATAACCTTCATTCAGATTTGCAACTTTAACTCTGTGCACTTACGAGACTACCGACTGACCGGTCACCTACCGACATCCTGATCACAACTTAACTGCTCTCCATCAGGATAATGGTTAAACGGGGAAAAAAACAAGCACAAACAGACGAGGGATGATGACGAGTAGTTGTTCGAGGACAACCCGAATGCGCTGTGTTGAACAGACAAATGAGCAAAAATAAAATAATACTTTTCATCACCTTGACGTACAAGCCACCGAGGCAATGCAGCCCTGAGCTTGCAAATCCCTTCTTATTCCAAGGAGCAGACGATCTGATGCTCCACAACATTGGAAAAACCGACAGAGTAACAACTCTCCCTGATATGGGCAGCACCCTCCATGCCATCACTGCTTTTGCCTTCCGTGAGAAAATCTGCATGCGTTCCAACCAGGATAACTGGGCAATTTGGAGAGTGAACCTGTCGGGATGACAATATAAATGGAGTCTCGTGAAATGTTCGGCAAACAGTGTTGCATCGGCGAGTCTGTTATACCAGACCCCCCCCTCCCCCTGTTGTTGCATGTCAAAGATCTGGTGAACCTTTCTCCCAAAGAAGTTAACAAACACGTTTAATCGAATCATTTTGATTTGTGCCGTCAGACAGAGGTTAACACTCCTCTACACAGCTACGAGACAACATGGTCCCTGTAAAGGTTGGAGTGCTGCAGGGTGTTCTGGGCCCACTCATATTCCTATCTTCATCAACGATCTCTCTGACTCTCTGGAAAATCTCTTTATCTCTTGCTGATGGCTCCACTCTCTGCATAAAAATTCCTCATTCTTCAGATAGACGGGCTGCACGCTTCTTCCTCTCTGTAGAACTTGACAGAATCACAAGCTAGTCAAACTTGGATATGTCTTAATCCTGACAATTGTCACACTCACCATCTCTCTCCGAAAGGACGCATCTGGAAAATGCACCCCCCCCCAAATCTACTTTCTTAACATCCTTTTGAAGTTCAGTCACTCAAAACTTGTGTGTTTTCCACTATCAGCCACGCATGATCTTCATTGGGAAACTATATTTCTAAGTTGGCTTCCAAAGAAGTCACGCGATTGGGCATCCTCCGTCGTACAAAGTCCTTCCTTGGCACACCTGACTGATCCACCGACAAGACGGTCATCCACGGCCTGGTGGAGTACTGCTCTCCCCTCTGGGCTGTTGCCCCTGCCTCACACCGGTGCTCAGCTTGAACACCTTGGAAACCAACAAACTTCAAGATCAATTGAATCTTAAGTGATTAAGCTGAGTCTCTGGGTCTCTCACTTTCACATCGCACACAGGTTGGTTGCCTCTCTGTCTCTATACTCCTTTCTGGTCTTGCACCCTCTGCTCTTTCCGTGCTTTGTCCCCCCCCCCCCCCCAGGTCTCTGCAGGGTGCATGTGGTCCACAAACTGCAGTCCTTCTGGTGAAACTACCAAAATCCAAAATTACTGCTCACCCCCATTCATTTGTGCTCTTTTTCCCCACTGTAGAAACAACTTCCCAGGCTTATCAATGTCATTCCTTCCTCCAGGGTTTCAAAACAGCTGTTCAGCACCTCTCAAATCACCACAATTCAAAAACCTTGATCTTTCTACCCCCGTTAGTCAACCCCAAGCCCACCTCTTTCCAAGTTTCCAGTTTTTCCTTCTTTGAGAGTTTGCTTCTGTATCCATCTTATCCACCCGTGTGTCTTCCCCTTCCTTCATTCCTCCCCACCTCCCTTTAGTTGTCCAAGCCTCCCTCGATTTTGTCCCCTCCTGCTGTTGTGTTCCCCTCTCTCTTTTCCCTTTCCTTTTGTCCGTAAATCATAATCCCATTCGATGTGTTTCTCGTCCTACTCCCTTTTCCTGCCTCTTCGATTTCCTTGCTCTTCTTTTCCTTGTCCCTCCTGCTCCTTCTCCGCCTACCTCTATCCTTTCTATCGTTGCCTACTTGTTTCCTATCCTTTGCTTCTCCGCTCCTTTCTTCCAGCTTTTCTCTTTTATCTTCTTTGTCGAACATCCTTTTTCCTTGCTTTTTTCTCCTATTCACTTCTTTGACTTCTTTTTACTCGTGCCTTTTTTCTTTCTTCTTTTCATCTTTCTTTCGTTCCTTCTATCCTTTCTTCTCTTTCCACTTTCTCTCTATCCTTGTCGGCCTTGGCTCCTTTACTTTTCTTTTCTGTTTTTCGCTCTATGCATTAAATTTGTTCTGCTTCTCTACTCTTTGTCCTGTGCCTTTCCTTATTTCTGTTCTCTATTTCTTCTTCATTTCTTCTGCCTTTTTTTCTCCTTTTTGGCCTTTCTACTTTTATACTCTCTTCTTTGACGCTATTCCTTACTTTCTCCTTCTATTGCATGGCCTCTCTCTGTGCTTTAGGGTTCTTTTCTTTCCTCTCTAACTTATCTTTACTCCTTTCTTCTTTTCTTTCTCTTGTTTGTTCTCTTTGTCTCTTTGTATAGTGTCATATTTTCTTTCTAATTTACCTGTGTCTTCTGCTTTTCTATTTCTCTTCCTCCTTTTTTGTGTATTCTTTTAGCTATTCCTCTACCTTTTCTTGTTGCTTTTAGCTCCTTCTTGGTCTGATTCTTTGTATTAATCATCTTCTTCTCTCCTCTTCTTGTTATTTTGATATTTTCTTCTTCCTTTGACGTCTTCTTGTTTTTTATTATTACTCTTTCTTTTTGTTATTCTGCTACTGGCTTATCACATTGTATATGCTCTATGTCCTCTGGTTGTGTCATTCTTCAATGGCTTCTACTTTATCTGTTTCTTATACTGTGACTTTTTGCTATTTGTCTGCCCCTGTTTGTTCTGGTCTTTTACTGTCTTCTTATTATATCCTTGATTTCTTTAATCTGTTTCTCCTCTTTCTCTTTGTGCGTGCTTTTCTTGACGCATACCTTCTTTCTCTGTCTTATCTATCTTTTTTCTCTGCTTTTTTATGGCTTGAAACTTCTTTTTGCTCCTCATTCCTTCCTCCTTATCTTGTTCTTTTCATGTTTCTTGTCTTGGTTCCTCCCTTCCTTCGCTAGGAATGCTTTTTTCTTTTCGCCTATTTCTCTTTCTTTACTATTTTCTTTTGCTGCGGCTTTTCCGTCTCTCTCCTTTATGTCCTACTTGTGTGGAGCTCTTCTCTTATTCTTTTGAATCCTCTCTAGTTGCCTATTCTTTGCTCTGCTTTT
>CM068961.1:39910106-39926427 GCA_035128595.1 Eptatretus atami
GCTGAGTCTTTGGGCCTCTCACTCTCTCACTGCAGGCAGGTCGATGTTCTTTCTGTCTTCAACCGTCTCCTCTCCGGTCTTGCCCTCCCCCCACTATGTCTGCGATTTGTCCCCACCACATTTCCTCAGGGCGCTCAAGGTCCGCCAACAACCCCCTTCTGGTAAACTATAAACCAAAATGCAACGGAAGGATCAACTGCTTCTGCCACGTCTTTTGCACTGCCTTTGTCATTCACTGCCTTTTTTTCCGCCTTTGGAATAAACTCCCTCACTCTGTTCAATTCCCATTCTTCCCTCCAGGCCTTCAAAACAGCTGGTCACCACCACCTCTTATCATCCCCCATCCAAAATTCTCAATCTTTTCTACCCCCATTAATCCCCCAACCACCTCCATTCAATTCCCTGCTTTCCTTCCTGAAAGTCCCTGTAATGTCCATCTTGTATTCCCCATGTTCCCCGCCCCCCATCTCTCTCCCTTCCACAGATCTCCTAATGTCTCTGTTCCCCACTGTTTTGTCTTTCCCACTCCTGCCCGTCTTGTCTCATGCCCCCCTTGCTGTGTGCTATGTGTTGGCTCTCATACGAGCCTCGACAAGGTATACAAAAAAATTAAAAAATTTAAAATTAGTTTTTCCAAGACTGCTTCCGGCTAGAAAGATTGCAAATGTGTCAGATATAAATGCCCCACCCTGTTTAAGCGATTCTTCACCATTGAGAAATGAGGCCAAAAACGATGTGCAGTATAGCATGATATCTCAAAAAGTTATGTATGGATTGTGACAAAACTTGGTGGATGAGTTGGTGAGATGACAAACACAAGCTGATTAGATTTTGGTTCAGGTCAGCAGATACGGCCTGTCAGTGGGATACAAAATGTAAACTGTTCAGCCTGGCGGAGGGATGCACTACACCGAGTGCTGCTCTAGTTTTATAATGTTATGGGGAATGTTTTACCTGTCAAAATATAACGCTGTTTACCTTTTGTTCGGGCATCAACTGGTGGGACAATGACTTTGTGACCCATTCAGATCATCTTTAATTAATTGTTTTGGCGAAAAAGTCAATCCACTTTTAACAATGAAGTTGCACTCACAACTGTCTCCACCGCTGCGACGCAACCTACTGTGGCATTTTAGTCTTGGCTTTAAAAATGAATTGCATCACCCTCGTATGTTGCCACCTGTCAATCATTGGTATTATTTCTGAGTATTGTGATTACAATTGATTAAACAGCAGTGAATAATTACTCAGTGTGGTCCTGTTCATTCAGGTATTCAGATACTTGGACAGATGGTAGACCATGTTGATGAATTGGTTGAGGACTGTTTTAATGGTCTACTGAACCCTGAGGATGCTGTTGGTCGGCCAAGCCTTCTACAGAAGTGGGCTTTGTGGCCGACCCTTCCTGAGCCACGCCTGGTGCTCCTGAAAGAGCTGCAAGAGGCGATAGATGGAGGTGCGGTGGTGGAGTGAACACCACATTTTATACTTTTACTTTTTTGGGGGAGATTTCAAATGTGAATATGTTCACTTGTTTGTGGAACGAAGGAAAATAATTGCGTGATAATTGTCTAATAACAAAAGGTTTGCCTTGAGAGTTATGACTGCAAGTAGTCTAGAAGTGAAATGATCTGCATTGGTCATCACCCTATCCCTGTACCATGACCACAGGAGAAGAGGCCTGGACCGCTGGTGACCAGTCCATCCCAATTTCCACACTAGTTCCAGACCTGCTTCTCAGAGACCTCCCAGACTCTCTACAAATGAAAAAGCATCACCTGCAGCTGACATGTTCACCTCAGTTCCTGCTCGGTATGATGTATATATTTTTTGGTCTGCACTCTTCCACTTTCTGTTACTTGATCTCAACTAGTCACTGGGTTTTTCTTGCTAACAAAATTTTTTTTACCCACAATCTTTTAGTTTCCTTACAAGTGAAATTTTTTATTTGTTTATCCAAACATTTATTCTGTATTATTGAAACTCATTTCAAAGGCCAGACTCGGTGTCATGTGGTTCGAGCGTCTGTATCGAGTCTATGAGGTTGGTGGTTCGATTCTGATTCTGGCTGAGTCATACCAAGGACTTTAAAAATTGTACGTGTTGCTCAGTCATAGAAAATTTAAGGAAAGAAAAACTTATCCACAATGTATGCAAATTTCAATGGTCATGGAATTTGTTGTATGAATCGCTCTATCTACCAGAAATAACCTGCGTGAGACTTTGATGTTACTTCTTAACTCATCAGAAAACATTCACACAAGCATATGATAGGGTTGCCCACACAAGCGGCCTGTCCTTAAAGGGGCATCTGCAGATTACATTCGACGTAGTCTGACATCTTGCTCTGCTTGCCAAGCTCTCTGCCTGTGGCATTCAAGGCTGCCTTCATTCCTGGATTTCTGACTTCCTCCACTCGTGCCGTCAACATGTTACTATCAATGGAACCATCTCATCCCCTCTTCCAGTGGAAGCTGGAGTTCCCCACTGCAGTGTATTTGACCCAATCTTGTTCCTCATCAATACAACACAAAAAAAAACACAAAAAAAAATCATGTTGGGATCGAGTTCCAAAAATACAACCAAACAAGGTAGGAAGGAATGACACCACAATCCTTTTATGGATCGCCATCATGATATCTTCACACACACACACACACACACACACACACACACACACACACACACACACACACACGATGGTGGTGAGGGGGGGGGGGCATGACTTGCTTCCTCCCTCTCGCTTGGGACAGAGAGCCACGTCAAATACATCCGTTTCGAAGGCAGTGAAGACTGAGCAGAAAACGGCAGCTTCGATGAGACGAGATGCGCATGAGGCCCCCGGTATCATGCCGTTCTACCAGCGTTTGTGCTTGGCCTGGCCCAGCAGCTTGGTAGGACTTTGGTGACCTTGTGCTGCTGGGAAGTAAGGCCAGAGTTTTGGCGAATTCCTTCTTGCAAAGTTCCGACTGTTGAGGACGAGGGAGACCGAGGTTTGTGGGATCGAGGACCATGCCGAATACAACGGCTTCGATGGGAGTGAGAACTGAGCCGGGGATGGCAGCTTTGGTGAAGCAGAGAACCGCCCAGAGTCGTGCGGATTGTTTGCTGTGTCACTCTCCACTGATCTTGAATTGACGAGATGCTGGTCTTACAAACGAATGTCTTTCAATTCCGGCAAATCACAGTTTTACCCTGTCACTCCGGAAGAATCGTCCAACATATTTGACTATTTCCATGGACAGGCACTGTAAGAGAGTCTATTGAACTTCCAGGCCTGAAAATCAGCCATAACCTCACATTATTTACAGTCATTACTATGGCACATCATCATGTTCTCTAAAATTATTATGGTTCCCAGAGGGAGGTGTTAAGTGTTTAGTCTTGGTGTCCCGCTTTTTTGGGAAAAAAAAAACATTTGTTTTCATTGTGAGGCAGAATTTTAATTGCCACCATTGACTAATATTACGAGTTGACTATACCGGGAACCATCAGCGATCTCTGATCACAGCCCTCAAGTTCTCACTCAGTGAGGGATCAGGGCAACCTTATCTGCTCACTTCCCAACGTTGTTCATGTAGGCCAAACCAAAAACAAATATGTTTCTAATAACAGAGCAGAAGATATTAGGGTAGTCTGTAGGTTTATGGAAGTGACAAGAAGGCAATTTGTGTTCTGCAGTGTTCAAGTACATAATTTAATTGAAACTAGGACAGGTAAATTCAAAGTACACCGTCCCCATGCCAAATAAATAAAAAACAATCCTCCAGCACGCGACATCACTGAGGCACCTTCGGCGCCCGGCGATGCTGCCTTGCAGCACATGGCATCGGAATTGGGAGGGAGCAGTGTCCAATATTTGATTGATTAATTGCAAAGTTAACATAAATAAATATTAATCGTAAAATAATTAATTTCTCAATCAATTGCCGAATAGCATACCTTAATCACTACTTGTTTCACCCGAATCTGCAACTTTTTGAAAATTAGGTAATTAATCGATTCATCAATAAATCAAAAATACTCTTTATAGCCAAACCACTTGGTCACTGTAATGTCAAAATATCAGCTTCCTAGCTCAAAAGGTGCCTGAGATATTGGCAGGATGAGAAATAAATAAATAAATAAATAAATAATAAAGCAATATAATTATTACTTGATAAATAAATAAATAAATAAATATTTCATTAATTTTTTAAAAAAAACTTTTTCGCCAAAGCACATCTTCACTTTTGTCCCCAAACTTCAGCTTCCTCACTCAAAGGATGGCTGATATATCACCCGGACAAGCAAGAAAGAAAATAATTAATTGATTAATCAATCAAAATACCCTTTATAGCCAATCACTTGGTCACTGTCATGTCCAAATATCAGCTTCCTAGCTCAAAATATGTTTGAGATATTGCCAGGAGAAGAAATAAAATAAATAGGTAATTAATAAATCGACAATAATTAAGCAATTCAATTAATTGATAAACAAAGAATATGAAATAACCTTTTTTTGCCAAAGCAAATCTTCACTTTTGTCCCCAAATTTCAGCTTCCAAGTTCAAAGGATGGCTGGGATATCGCCCGGACAAACAAACAAGAAAACAAACAAGCCGGTAGGCGACGAGGGATTCGCTAGGATCGAAGCGCTGGATACGATGCTTTTTCATCTGACCATCCACCGACGAAGATTCATTGCCAAGACGTATGGTTCACATACAATTGTTCCTCTGCCTGCAAGATTTTTCCTATTGCGTATTTGCCAACTGGCACTCCTCATAAAAAATGACGGTAAATAGACACCCTATTTTGAAGGACTACCATTTGAAAAATAATCGGTTTGCTTGTTTGTGTGTGGAGCCTCGCGTTGCAGACACACCACAACACACCACACACACCACGGAAAACCGATAAACTTCTCTCAATGCTCTTGTTTGACCACACCTCCTGAGCCACACAATATTTTTCATAAGCCACGCCCACTTTAAATAATAATAATTGGATGGTGGTGTGTGGTCGTGGAATAGTTTACGGTAAAAAAATATGGAGGTAGTGTGTGGATCGTGAATCGTTTTCGGTAAAAAAAATATATAATTAAATGGTGTGTGTGATCGTGGAAGTTGTTCGGAAATAAATAATAATTGAAAGGGTGTGGATCGTGGAATCGTCTTGGTAAATAAATAAATAATTATGTGTGTGGTCGGAATCGTTTCGGTAAATAAATAAATAATTAAGGTGGTGGGTCGTGGAATCGTTTCGGTAAATAAATAAATAATTAAAGTGTGGTGTGTGCGTGGAATCGTTTACGGTAAATAAATAAATAATTAAAGTAGTGTGTGGGTTGTGGAATCGTTTTTGGTAAATAAATAATAATTAAAGGTAGTGTGGTCGTGGAATCTTTTTTGGTAAAATAAATAAATAATGAGTAGTGTGTGATCGTGGAATCGTTTTCAGTAAATTAATAAATAATATAAGTTGTGTGTGGATCGTGGAATCGTTCGGTAAATAAATAATAATGAAGTGTGTGGATCGTGAATAGTTACGTAAATAAATAAATATTAAAGGTCGATGTGGGTGTGAATCGTTTCAGTAAAAAATAAATAATTGAAGTGTGTGGATCGTGGAATCGTTTTCGGTAAATTAATAAATAATTAAAGTGGTTGTGATCTGTGGAATCGTTTACGAAAATAATAAATAATTGAAGTAGGTGTGTGATCGTGGAATAGTTTACGTAAATAAATAAATAATTAAAGGTGTGTGTGGGTGGTGAATCATTTCAGTAATAATAATAATTAATTGATGGTGTGTGGTCGTGGAATCTTTTCAGTAAATAAATAATAAATTGGAGTAGTGTGATCGTGGAATAGTTTACGGAAATAAATAAAAATTGAGTAGTGTGTGGATCGTGGAATATTTACGGTAAATAAAAAATAATTAAAGGTGTTGTGGTTGTGGAATCGTTTCAGTAAAATAAAAATAATTGAAGGTGGTGTGTGATCTGGTAATCGTTTTCAGTAAATAAATAAAAATTGAAGTGTGTGTTGATGTGGAATAGTTTACGAATAAATAAATAATTAAAGGTGGTGTGTGGTGTGGAATCGTTTTCGGTAAATAAATAAATAATTGGAGGTGGTGTGTGGCGAGAAGAATCTGAAATGGAAATAAATAAATAATTGGAGGTGGTGTGTGGGTGGTGGAATCATTTTCAGTAATAAATAAATAATTAAATGGTGTGTTCGGAGGAGAATCTAATGGTAAATAAAAAATAATTGGAGGTGTTTTGGGTGGTGGAATCATTTTCATTAAATAAATAAATAATTAAAGGTGTGGTGTCGGGAGGAGAATTCTGAAATGGTAAATAAATAAATAATTGGTTGTGTGGGGTGGAATCATTTCGGTAAATAAATAATAATCAGATGTGTTGTGTCGGAGAAGAATCTAAATGTAAATAATAAATAATAAAGGGTGTGGGTGGTCGAATCATTTTCAAGTAAATAAAAAATAAATAAGGTGGTGTCGGGAGGAGAATCCGAAATGGAAATAAATAAATAATTGGATGGTGGTGTTGGTGGTGGAATCATTTCAGTATAAATAAATAAATAATTAAAGGTGGGTGTCGGGAGAGAATCCAAAAGGTAAATAAAAAAAAATTGGAGTTGTGTGGTGGTGGAATCATTTTCAGTAAATAAATAAATAATTTAAAGTGGTTGGTCGGAGGAGATCTGAAATGGTAAATAAATAAATAATTGGAGTTGTGTGGGTGGTGGAATCATTTTACGTTAATAATTAAATAATCGTTTGCTTGTTTTGTGCTGTGAGTCCTCATTTACACACCCAACACACAGACAACAAGACGGAAAACCCGACAATAAAGGGATATCTCGTATATCCGAATCCAACAAATGGAGTAAAAACCAAGTACTCTCTTCCTTTGGTGCCTGGCGATGACGTCATGCATCACCTGGATATGGAATTGGGAAGGAGCGGTGCACAATAAAATAAACAAGTTTTAAAGGTTGCAGAAAAAAACCTTTTTTCGGAAGTTTACCATCATTGATGAGGAAGACTCTGCCCAGAAGGAAAGGGAGAACGTCCTGCAGAGGGGTCGAGACAGGAGAGGCCACGTGAGTTGACACCAGGGAGTCCACCAGGAGATAACTGTGTACAAGAGAGGCTCGTGCACGAGAGTCCACCAGGACAGCGCTAAGAGGGAGGGTCATGTGGAAAGGAGGACGGAGACCTCGCTTAGAGGAGAAGCCTTGTGGAGAATCGACCAAAGCTAGGATCACCCTGTGTTTTTGGAGGGCCTCGAGGAAAAAGGACAAAGGGGACCATGTGGCCAAGTTGAAGGCCTACCCATCACTGGCCCTGCTCATTACTGGTTCTCGTCTCCCTCTTGGTCTTGAAAGTGGACACCATTGTGTCAAACTGCGTCCACACCAGTACATCAGAAAGAAAAGGGAAGTCTTGCCTGCATTATTGTTGTGTTGTGAAAAGCGATAGCCGTGGTGCTTCGTGGGTTATGATTTGAGCTTTTATTTCTCCATTCTATGTAAGTTTTCATATCCCATTCTCCATTTTTGTGTCTTTTTGACTCGTTTGGTTTGTTCCGTCTTATCGACCCTTTTGTCTGTGATTTTCATTATAAATATAAATCCTTTAAAAGGTAAGAGCATGTTTCAACCATCTGCTTTCCGTGTGGATCTGCCATCGTTTCAGCTCATTTGGATGACCTTGGGGAATGGTAAAGATAAAGTATGTGCCGCCACACTGTGCCGGTTGACTAGTCATGCTTGTTGAGAATTGTTGTTGCTTCCCTGTGCTCCGCCTACCGTGAGCCATGACTACGTTTTGTGAAAAACGGCGGTGAGCCATGACCAGCTTGTTGAGAAAAAAATGTCGCCTTGCTTTGTGCTTTTTTGCCCGCTGCGATGAAAAATGCGTTTTATGCCAGACTGTGGGCCAACAACAGTGTGAGTGATGCATTTTGTTTATCGTTCAACACCAGAATTTTGTACTGTGACTTTATGTCGACATGAAACAGTTCGATGCTCTCGTTTTACCGACGAACTTCGACAATTGTGTTACAACAACAACCTATAGGAAAGAACTTGCAACTTTGATGTGTAGACAAATGTAAGCTCTGCGGTCTATTCTAGTGACTCTAATTTGTTATTGAACCGTTACTCTGATCAGTGATCTTGTACATGTATAACGATCACCGTAATATCTGTGTCAACTTACTATAACATTTTATTTTTGTTTTTGTTACAGGATTACCACACAACTCATACCCAACGTCAAGAATAAAGAACTCTAAGCCTCAGCATGTGTTAGACGTTAAGTTCATTGGCGGTTGGGGGTTAGCTGTATGCTATCCGGTCCACACCGGAGAGGCAGAACAAAGTATAATTGAACGCAGTGCCTTGAAAGACCACTTGGACCATCTCTTGGGCCAAAAGGTCCGGCTCTGAGTAATTCCACATTAACGGATATTTAGATGCGACAATATGTTAAATTTGTTTTGTGTCCTTTATGATGTCCCTAAAACCAGTGAGTTTCCTGTTTACAATGATTTTCAATTTTGTTTTATTGCCAGACAGGCAGACATGCAAATGAAAAATCACTCTTGGATTGACAACTTGGGGAAACGGAACGGCACTGCGTAGAGAACATACCTCTGCCAAGCTGAACAGCTTACATTTTGTATACCACTGACAGGTCGGATCTGAATCCGGTCCTTAACCAAAATCGAATCAGCTTGTTCTTGTCACCTATCCAACTCTTCCACCTCGTTTTGGCACAAGTCATCCACAACTTTTAGAGATAACATGCTGCACATAGTTTTTAGCCCCATCTCTCAACGGTGAAGAATCAGTAAAAATTAAATAATGCTTGTGTCCAGATCTAGATTCGGATCTTCACCAAAATTGAACCAGTTCTTCCTAGTGACACTCCCAACCTGTCCACCAAGTTTTGTGTAAATCCATCCATAACCTTTTGAGATGTTGTGCTATATATAGTTTTTGGCCCTATCTCTCAATGGTGAAGAATCACGTAAAACAATTCTCGAATCTGGATTCGGATCCTCATCAAAATATAGCCTTGCCATCCTTGGCCGGTCACCTCCACACACACACACACAAAAAAACATTCAAAACGATTGCTTGAAAACTGTGGCCAAAAATCATGTGACAAGCAGACAAACAGACAGACAGGCAAACGCTCCAGACCAACATACTTGGCAAAAAACATTTTTCAATTTTTTTTTGCCAAGTAACAATTACCTTACTCCTCTGTGTACATGCACGCTCGGAACGAGATTTCGTACAATTGCCAAATTCAGAGCCAAATTACTGCTAAACTGCAGGTTCGTGTTCCGATTCGTGTTCTGCAGTGTTCATAATATAAAATTCATTTGAAATGAAGTTGTTCCTCCATCATTGACTGACATCTATAGACAGACAGACAGACATACAGACAAGGTGTACCAATTGCTTCACCTCGCTTTTCAATTCGCGTGCGGGGTAAAAATCATACAATGCACTCTACATGAGCTCTTTGCTTTATATCGAGAACACCTTATTTATTGTTGCCTTATAGTTTATCGACTTACAATTGTGCAAGTGTTGTTCCAAATGTCGTGTACCGCTCCCCTCTGTTCAGTTAAGTTCTTCATCTACCATTTGATGTTCTTAGTTCAATTCTATACACGTCCATGAAATGATGTAGGCCTGGACTTTTGTGCAATTGGAGCCATGGTTGTGTTCCTTCGGCCTTTCCCATTAAAATTTGCTCTCATCACATTTGTTCGATGCTTGGGGTGATTTTTCTTGATGGAAGAAGAAGCTCTGCCCAATGAGTCACGTGCTTGAGGGAATGGAAAGATTGATACGAATCTGTTTATGGTAATTGTCAGCACTCTGGTGTCCATCCGTTTTATGGAAATCACAGATGCCGTTGGATGAGAGATAGCCAGACTTGTGTTGCGGTCCTTCACCAAGTTTTCTTGTAGTTGTTTACTCAATTATCCAAAGTTTGATTCATCTCAAAGCAGCGCACATCTCTGTCTTTGAGCATCTCATTGAATTACAAAGCCCATTTCAACCACTTGGCTTGGCTATCTTTCTCAGCAGTGGTTTTCAAGCGGTTTCACATCAACCGATGCCACTTTGTGCTGACGTGCGTTTTTGCTATTCTCAAACACTCTTCTGTAAGCTGAGCACAAATGCACACCAATGCATGGGCCATGCCACATGAAAGGGGTACCAACAAGGCCGATTACAACCTCTGCCCAAAAAGAATGCGTTCCATCTGTGATCGTTCCAATAGTCAAACGAGTGAATCCTGTGGAGGCATTCCGAAAAACAATTTCCTCTGCTTCTAAAACATTATTCTTGGGGAAGCGAATTCATTTACTGTATGTCCGACACGACCAGTTCTGGTCTACTTGTATAAAAAGGTGGTTTCCTCCAAAAACACTTCATCTGCGGACAAAATACATTTGCAAAACGATTTGTATACAAGTACTGTACAATATAAAGTGCCAATGTAATCACTACGTCATAAAAACCAGCCTACCCTGCAGACGCTGCCAAATCCTGGCAGTGGAGCGAGAGAAAAGCGTGATTGTGTGCACGCAAGTTGCAACCAAATTCCATCGATAAAGTTCACCAAAAAGTTCACCGACAAGACGCTTCTACATGCAAAATGAGATCGACTTTCCTTGCTCAACATGACAAATCGGCTGCCTTGGTACTCGTACAGTAACAGATAACCCAAAGTGCAACGTGCTGCATCCATGCTACACCCACAGTGGAATAAAACTATGATTTGAAATCCCAGCTGATGTCAAGAGGAATGCAGACAAAGGTGTGTGTGTGTGTGTGTGTGTGTGTGTGTGTGTGTGTGTGTGTGTGTGTGTGTGTGTGTGTGTGTCCACTCCATTACTTTGAGATTTTCTGGGCTGAAAGGTTCGAAACGTCGACGAAGAACCGAGTCCAGCTAATGATCCAGAAAATCAATCGTTTAGAAATCATCAAAGGTCATACTTTAGACATGTAACTGTTATGAGCTTTGCTATATGTACAAAGTTTTGGATGTTGTACAATCACTAAAATTTATAGCAGCGTTTAATTACTGATCCGATGTATCAGGAATAGCCATTACTGTTGAGTAATTGAATGTGCTTGTTGTAAGTTTTATGCTGACAATGAAAAGGTGTGTGCAGGTTTGGTAAGTTGCAGGTAAAGCAATTGCATGGTGGTGTACGCCATCTGTTTTTGGAGGGATGTTAGGCCGACTGTCGCATCTGCTAGTGCTTGCCTGGTGGACATGAGCCATAGTGCTTGCCTGGTGGACATGAGCCATAGTGCTTGCCTGGTGGACATGAGACATGAGCCATAGTGCTTGCCTGGTGGACATGAGCCATGAGCCATAGTGCTTGCCTGGTGGACATGAGCTATGAGCCATAGTGCTTGCCTGATACCAACAACCGGACCAAGTTGCAAGTTTCTGCTAATCCTAATGAGAAGTCAATTACAAACCATCCAGTGTATTCTTTATCTTTAGCACGTTCCATGCATTGAAAGTGCTTTGGCACCACTAAAGCTGCCTCGACATATGGTATTTAATGACAATACATGATTCTGTGAAAGGCATCATGGGAAAAATATACATCACCTGATGGGTGTGACCAGTTGTGACCGCTTGTCCCCTCCAAATAGGTGTTTCCTCTACGATCCGACATTCTCCTTGTGAAACGTCAGCACGGCACTACTTTTGTAGTTTGGTCCTATTTAATCGGGAATCGAACCAAAAACGGTTCGTATATCACATATTAACCTGTTGCACATGTAAATAAATAACATTTCATCATACCTTCTTATTCTTCCAGTGATTTGTACTTTTGTTTTGATGTGTTTTTAACTCTACTCGAACCAAACCTTTACTTTTCCCATCAGCTACATTGCTCTCCTCCTTTCGTGTCTCATGTGCTGCAGGACACGGTGGTTTTGGTTCCGTGTACCGAGCCAACTACAAGTGTGAAGAGGTGGCGGTGAAAGTATTCGACAAGCCAGCCGCCAATGCCGATCTACATCGTCTCATGAGACAGGTGCAGACTGGGTGTTCTCGGCGGAGGGCCAGCATCATGTGTCATGAATCATGTCAACGCAGCCCCTTCCACTCTGGCACTCGTGCGACATTTCACATCATCTATGGTGGCTTTTACTGGGACTCCTTTTCTTTGTGGAATACCATTCGTTCAAATCACATCTCCTGATGTCACATATTGTCCCATTTGGAGTTTGCTGTTGGTGAAATTAATTGAGGGGTTTTGTTTTACCTGTCCCACTTCAATGGTTGTACATGCTTTCACAGTCTTTATTAGTAAAGGTTGTAATGTAATTAAGTGAGTATCAGAAGAAGGTACGAGGATCTCTCATGGCCCAATGTATCCATTTTTCATTTTATGGGTTGTCGTTTTGAAGACCAACACATGATGGTGTCAAGGTTACGAATAGTACGCAGCTTGTGAAAGATCTGTGTACTTCATTACCTTGGCTATTTTTTCATGTTAGTGTTTGAGTCATTAATATTTTTTCCCCCCCATTCTTAACAGTGAATGACTTCCATTCTCAAAAACGATTGTAGCGTCAGACGGTCCACTGACGTGAGCACTCTGGGCCAGAGGTCTAAGACCTCACTGCAAATGGCCGAAACGGTATTTAAGTCACTGCGTGCAGACTCACTATTACCATTTAGGTTCCCCCATGGATCATGTAAATGCAAGCCAAAACTCGCGGTGGGTCACGCGTGAAGGCAAGAGATGGAAAAATCTTTCTTAAACTGTTTATTTACAATGATAAGGGGGGGAAAGGATAGCTAGGGCAATGAATGAATATTGGAACAAACCAGGCGGTCTCCACACAAATAGGGATAGAAGGGAGAGAAACCCAATCGTATGTACAAATGCAAAGAAATAACCCGCTATGGCGCCAAAATACCGGACTCCAATCACGAAGGGGAGCAGGCAGGCACGAGTCGGTCTCTGGGTCTACCACGACCGGTCTATGCTGGTTTGGCGCAAGGCAAATTGCAGCTCGGGCACAATAGTGATGAGTCCAGGAGACGAGTGAGGTCGCAAAGCCGAGAGAGGGATGTAATCTCCTCCATACCAACAGCTGAACTGCTGCACGCCTTTGCAGACACGGCCTTTTCACCCCATACGAAACGCCTTTCCAGCATGCGGCTGGTCCCATCATTGACCGCTGGTGTCGGGAGGCGGCGCCATCCCCCCATGCGTCGGGCCACCCTGCCATGTGGGGCGGCCCCTCGCAAAAGTGTTCCGTTTGGCCAGGTTTAACGTTTGACGTAAGGTGGCAGAAATTTTCAGTTTGTTGAATGTGCCGGCGATAACTTAGACTCTTCACAAAGGATACTGTGGGATCTTTAACGCCCATCAATTAATGTTGACAGATGAGACGCCTCGTTTAATGTCCATCCGAGGGATGGCACACACAATGATGGCGCTGTTCTGCCTGTGAAACGCCATTTCAACAGTTCATAGTCAGGTTGGGAATTGAACCCACATTAGAGAGTTCAAATGGAAGTGTACCACCTCAATTAAATATTCAATAAACATTGTGTGGTTGTAGCAAGGTGATGAATGCCTTGGTGTTTAAGCACAGTAAAACTTGACTGTGACTTATTTTGTGTGTGATTAGGAGCTTGCTGTGTTAAGTCGCCTGCAGCACCCGAGCCTGGTGTCCCTCCTTGCAGCAAGCGTACGGCCGCATCTTCTTGTAATGGAGCTGGCTCTACGGGGCTCGCTATTGGGCCTCTTCGAATCCCAGAAAACCCACTTGACACGCACCTTCCAACATCGCATTGCATTGCACGTTTCTGATGGACTACGGTGATTCTTCTCTTTTTTTTTCTTCCTTAACCTGGTATACACATTCCACTACATGCTGCTTAATCTCTGAAAACACAATTGGGAGCCACATTTGATTACAGCACCACTTTACCCTTACTCTGTCAACTTGCAGCAAACATAGCTCACTTGCGCTAAGGCCTGTGATCACACGATGACCTGCATTATATCGGCAGAGTGAGCAAACTGGATAACAAGATACGGTTTTATCTTTGTGGTGTTCTTCCATTTGTTTCGCACTTGATTCTCGTTTCGGTGAACGTCACTGCTTGCAACACAGCGATGTTCTCATGAGATCGGTCTTGGGTTCTTTCATTTTCTTATTCTTGGTTCAATCGTTTGTTTTGCTTACAGCATCAAGTCACAACCCATGTTCTGGCCTGAGCCCATGCTATTAAACAAGCTGAAGTGTATTTGAAAGATTACTAAGTTGAATAGGTTTTTCTACATAAGTGGAAGAGTTATAACTTTAATCACAGTCAAAGCTGAAGCTGTCATCATTTTTGTACCCTCAGATTCCTACACACCTCCATGGTTATTTACCGGGATCTTAAACCGGACAATGTCCTCCTCTTCACGCTTCAGCAGCATGCGCCCATCATCGCAAAGATTGCAGATTATGGCATATCGCGCCATTGCTACACCTCTGGCATGACTTCTCCAGAGGGAACACCTGGTGTGCCGTTATTTTATTACATGTGCCATTATGGACTTGCCATTAAATGTCGATATGGAAAGGTGTTGCACAACAATGCCTCTTGACCCAATGTCTGATGACAACTGGAATCTGTACACCTGTAAAGAGCTGATGTTTGAAGTGTGGAAGTGATCATTAATTTTCCTGACTATTCATCGTTCATTTCTTGTTGGTGTGTTTGTTTTCTCAATCCTCAAGATGTAGTTTGTAAGTCATCACAATTGTACAACTCCTCCATGTTTTCCTTCTTTCTGTGTTCAATGTCAAGGGGACAAACCAAAAAAGGAACAAAATAAATACAGAGAAGTAACTATAGATGTTTGTCGCCCTCATCCCTAGGCTTTAGGGCTCCTGAGGTGGGAAGAGGGAAGGGCACGTATAACCAGCAAGCAGACATGTACTCCTTTGGCCTGTTGCTGTATGACCTCCTCACTCTGGGACGGCGCTGCCGTGATGGTGCGCGATTCCCACACGAGTTTGATGAGATTGCCATCAGTGGTAAACTTCCAGGTAACAGCATAAGAATGTAGCAATGAACTTCACATTCACTTAGAATCCTAAGATGAACGGCAAAACAAATAAAATCCATGTCCTGGTTCTCAACAACTCGATTATTTTAGACGTGGCTGAACATTATTTGCGATTAAAAAGAAGAGTTGCCCAAAGCCAACTGGCAGAGTGTATAAGGACATCAATGGTAAATGCATTCTCGATACCACAGGGTTTTTTTGTTTTTTTAATATACAATATCAAGGCTCGTAGGAGAGCTAACACGTAGAACGTAAAACAAGGAAAGCAGGAGACGAGGGGCGGGAGAGGGAAGGAAAACACAGTGGGGAATAGATGCATGAGGAGATCTGTGGAAGGGAGAGGGATGGGGCAGGGTACACAAGATGGGCACTACAGGGACTTTCTGGAAGGAAAGCAGGGAATTTGAAGGAGGTGGATTTGAGGTGGATTAGCGGGTTTGAAAATATCATGGATTTGGATGGGGGAAGATAAGAGATTGTGGTGAACTGTTTTAAAGGCCTGGAGGGAAGAGTGGGATTGAAGGGAGTGTGGGAGTTTGTTCCAAAGGTGGAAAAAGAGGAATGAAGGGTGAAGGTGAGCATGATTCTTGTTTTGGTAGTTTTACCAGAACTGGGTTGCTGGCGAACCTTGAGCGCTCTGTGGAAATGTAGTGGGGGGTGGGGGGGACAGATAGCAGACAGAGCATGGGGGTGAGACCAGAGAGGAGACTGTAGAAGACAGAAAGCCCACTGACCTGCCTGCATTGAGAGAGAGTGAGAGACCCAAAAACTCAGCCTCATTGCGGGAGACACCAATGATCCTAAATGCCTTGGTTTCCACAGCGTGAAGGTGAGAGGTGGGAGCACCAGCCCAAAGGGGAGAGCAGTACTCCATCAGGCTGCAGACGAAAACTTTTGGAAGTGGTCAGTAGCTCAGGTGTACCAAGGAAGGACTTTGCATGATGGAGGATGCCCAGTCGGCGATTGGCTTTGGAGGCAGCATAGAGATGTGGCTTTCCCAGGAAAGATCATGGCAGACAGTGAGATCCAGAAGCTTGAATGAAAGGACTTCTTCAAGAGGATTGTTGTGAAAGTAGATGGAGGGGGTTCCAGACAGCCCTTTCAGAGAGACACAGAGTGTGAGATTTGTCAGGGTTGAAAGACATGTTCCACGTGTTGGACCAGTTTGTG
>CM068961.1:39960909-39974967 GCA_035128595.1 Eptatretus atami
GGAAGCTTCAGGGATGGCTCCCAGGACTTCAGCGATCTTTACCCAAAGTGGGCCGGGCCACAACGAGAGCAAGGGTAGGATGGTGCGGGAGGGTACATCTCGTCAGTGACCTAACTGAGTTAACCTTTAAACACCCGGGCTTTCACAAGCGCTCTCGCTACACTAATTGGTTCTAACAACGATTCCGTGCCTGATGTTGGTGTCCTACAACTGTTCGGGCCTCGCCCCCCAATTTTCTTCCGCTGCCCTCTACGTCTATGGCTTGGGACGCGTGCTCCTTGGCAGACGACCTCGGCGATTCTCAGCTATGCACCCGGCGGGCACTACAGCTGCTCGAGGGACTACCAGCTCCCCTAAACCGGGGAGTGCCACTCCATGGCGACTCCCTGAAATGCTCAGATGGCAGCGGCTTCGGGCCCCTTTCAAGGGTCACCCGTGCCCACGACACTGCCCACGTGGTAATGGCGCCCGGGCCCCCAACCCATGCGGCGAATCCGCTGCCACTCGCTTCCGGCCCCCATGGGCCCTTGGCTAACGGCCGACTAGCTGGTGCCCGGGTACACCATCAGCGATACTCCCGTTTCGGCACGCTCCCAGCCCCCAGACTTAAACGGGGCTCATGCACCTCCAAACGGTTTCGAGCCTAACTTTATCCCACCAACAACAAAAGACTTACATTTTTCATTGTTAACCACTAACTCACGTTATACATGACCCGGGGACCCTTGGGCGGGATGCATCCTCCCCAATTCACTCATCGCACCATTGCATTCCACAATCGCTCCATTCACACAGACCCGCTGGACCTCTGCACTCACCATGTTACTTCCATTCTCTTCAACACACCCATTCGCTGAGTCTGCATCGCTTTCTAACTACCTCCCTATACTTAACTTCGTCTATCCCACGTTCAATCCCTCGTACACTACAGCGGTTCGCATTACAACGTAGCTAATCTACGTCCACTACCCATCCGACAGTTCTGTCACTTTTCTCAAAAGTCCCAAAAACTTGCCATTTCCATCCTAAAGCTCACTAAGATCCTCTACTAATGCATTCCACGGGCCATTGAGGACTTACCCTGCCCCATGGAGCCGGCAGCTAAGCTACCCATCCTAACTTTGTGGTCCATCCCTGTGCCCCTGGTGTAAGGGGTGTTTCACCCTACCCGCTGAATCCTGCTTCACCAAAGACGAGGCTTCGCTTCTTGTTAATTTCTAATTTTTTTTTTTTTTTTCAAACTCTGCGGCAGAGCACCAGCGCGGCAATCACAGCTCGGCCCCTGACCTGCCGCTAGATGTATGCAGCTGAGTGTAACCTCGTCCCTCTTGGACAGGTGCCATCCGGCAGGGGATTCACCCTCTGCCGGTTCCAACCAACGTCAGCCATGACGTCACCCGGCGCACCCCAAAGCAACCTCCACGTCCGAGGGCCCCACGGAACACATTGTGGCTTCTGCCCGTTGGAGCTTTAACCACAAGCTCGGTGGGAGAAAGGAACACTGTACCGGTACCAAATCGTCATCCTGCCTAACCTTTGTCCGTCCGCAGGGGATCGGCAACCACCGGCTGGCGTATTAGTAATTAGTCTTTCGGACCGGGCTTCAGCTTCCCGCAGCGAGCACGTGGCGGCCTCGGCGTTCACAGCCGGAGCCATCGCGCTCGTGCTGGGTGAACCCGGCAGGTCCCACATAGCTACAGACCGGCTATGTCGGCTGTGACTCTCTGTCGTCTCCTGTCGCATTCCAGGGGCCACGCACACCTGCGTAGGTACGACGCTCACACTCCACTCCATTTAAACACTCAACATTCACACCGCGGAGGCGGCGCATGCTCACGCATGCCGACCAGACATCCCCTTCACACAGAGACCCTCACACACACGGTCGGGCCCTCACACTCGGCCAGTCTCATCATGCATGCCACCTCCCTCGCACATCGTGGCTCCACTCACTCGCGGCCTTCCACTTCACTCCGTGTTTGTTCCAACGCACGCGTGCTGGGAGGCACGGCACTTCGGCCGCACTCGTGACCACACCACCACACACGGGTCTCCTCACACACGGATTTTTGTTCACGAACCGTCGCTTACACAACTGCCCCTTGCGCCCGCGCTATGGGCGTTGCCAGCACGCATTTTCGCCCACACTCGTGAACACAACACCTCGACAGACCACACACGCGGGACCAACCGCTGGGATTTCGTGCACCACAAGGGGTTCCGGGGTTATACCCCCCAAGCTCGGCGTGCACCCGTTATGCAGCACTCGCCTCCTCGGAACTCGCTCGACCCGACGAACTCACCTGGTCGTGATCAGCTTCCAGGGGGCAAATCCCATCCCTCGTCCGGAGGCAGCCATCCCGCTGCTCGCACCGGTCACACACAGTCCACACGCTCCCCTCATTGGTCCACTATCGGACTGTGTGCTTACTGTGTGCGTCTTTTTTAAACCCGTCCATCACCCTCTATCTCCCGTGTCTCTGCCAACTCGGTCACCTCTTCACCCTAACTCCTTGTCTCCACTATTTTATTTCCGTCTCTCCCTTCGTTTCTCCGTCGTGCATGTCTCGTCACCCATGGTCATTTTTCCCCTCTTGGTCCCATCAGCTTCTCGCCCAATACGGTCCCCTGAATTAACTTTGCTCCTCACCGACCTCCTACTGCCGGGCCTGAAAAACGTAGGCACCCTCCCAGCTCGTCCGCGGGCTCCACACCGTGGAGTCGCGCATTAACGCACTTCCGTAGCTGTTGTTGCATTCTGCCCGCACTGCAGGCCTTTGCGCCCATTTCTCTAGGCAGATAAACACCACGCAACCTGTCATTAATTCTTATCTATTGTTCAGTTCAACCTTCCTTTGATCATTTCCTTTGCCGAGATATTGATTTTATCAGACGTTATTTCTTGTCGATTTTTTCTTATAATCCCTACGGTTTTCATAGTCGAGTATCTGTCGTCATCGCCATTTGTGTGCGCATCTATTTTCTTGTCAGCTCTTCTTATCTTCTCTCTATATGGTGCCGTATCTCGTATCCACATTTTGTTTTCATTCGCTCTCGCGTATTTGTTCTTCACTTCCAAGTCTGGATATTTCTTCCCAGATCTCACTCTACGTAGTTAAAACCTTTTCCGGCATAGATCTCGCATGGAATTTCAGGGCACCCGGCCTACCGCAACGACGACCGCTATTGTCAGCTCTCCCTCAGATATTTTCTACTTGGGTTCAGTTGGAGCACTGGCTAGGCACTCAGGATCTTGAGATGTCCTTTTACGGGCCACATCCTTTAGTTGCCTGGATGGGTGGTTTCGGGTCGTCCTGTCATGCTGGAAGACCCAGCCACGACCCCACTCAATGCTCGTTGCTTCGAGGGAAGGGTCGGGTCTGTTGGCCGAGACGTAGTCTGCGCGGGAGGCTACATGCCCCGATCCCTCGCGCATGACCGCTCATTTGCACGGGTGCAGTGTGCCTGATCCGCGAGCGTTGCTGGCGAGGAAAAGGCGGAGTACCCAAATGTCACACACTGCGAGTGTCTCGCCTATCGCCTCCCATGCTTCACGTAGGGATGGGTTTGGTTCCTATTTCGGGGTTGTAACTCGTCTATCCTGTTCTGTACTGTCGTCTCCAACGTTATCACGCGCAGAGGTGGGAGTTGTAGAAGTCACAAAACTCTATTGGGTGGCAGTTCATGTACGACTCATGTACGCATCTATCTAACAGCCCATTTTCTCTCCTCTCGGGTGCTGATGCATGCCAGAGGTTCGATTGGCAAAACTTCAGAACGGGCGGTGGGGACATGCCGCTGGCTTTGAGTTCCAAGTCGGGACCGTTGGGTAGCGCTGCAGGGATTTTATCTCATGCAGAGCGCTATGTGGTGTTTACTACATAATGTTTTCTCTGAATACATACACTTCGTCACGTACCCTTTGTCTTCGATTCCGGCCTCAGGCACTGACTAGGTCCTGCCGTGTAGTTCTGGGCTGATCCCTCACACTTTACTCATGCCTCATTGAGCTTCACAGAGGTGGCTTTTGCCATGGAGCCCCAGACCGAGAGATGACATGTTATCTTGAACTTCTTCCCCTATCTCTCTCTATATGAGACGACACAACTATTGATGTTCACCGATAAAGACGTTGGGTTATATAGCCCTTTTACACTCCACCAAGCTGCTTGCCATTATCTGGCTTCGTGTCCTGATAGCCCAATTTGCCGAGCCTTGTGCAGTACTGAACAATAATTTCGGTCTGGGATGGTCCTTAAGACAGCCTCTCTGGTCTTGCCCATTGGGTAATAGCAGGTTAGACGCTCTTTTCCGAATTCCGCATGGTTAGAAGTGTGAGATCTCACCCTGGTGATACCTTTTTTTAGGCCATTGAACGAGGAGATATCAACCAGGGATGCGAGTCTGTTAGATGCAGGTGTATATCGACGTGACGTTGGGCACTTGACAGGCGAGTGCTATGTCGTTTGACAAGACAACATTTGTCAGACAGGTCCTCGTGAGCCAGCCGGAAATTCTGTCCACGTTAGCGGTTTGGGTCAGGAGTTCATCACATACTTATTTCATCAGGAAATCACGATAATACGAATCGACGGCATTAATTCGTTTAATCGATCATACAATGTGATTTACAGGGATTTTTGTTCATTCCCGGGATTCCCTCTTTACACAGTTGACAACGGACAGATTTCTGCATACCTGCCCACTCGTCGTGAAAAATTACTGAACGCCGGCATGCTCAAAGTCGACGATGGCGTGTTTGTAAGCTGGAGGAAACCTGCAAAATCAGGCGCAGGTGTATCAAAATACTCTCTTCTCCCCACTGTTATATATAGATGACTAGGTTTTTATAATATACTTCTCACTCATCAATAAACCCTATATTCGCATTATTACTACATATATTTTATATATCTGATTATATATAATAGCGATAATATATAGTAATGATCAGATGTATATACGAGGTGTGTTGGGCTAAGAATACGAAGTAGTTCCAACCTCCGTAAAATATATACGTGCGGTCTAGAAACAGATTGAGCTAGATGATACGCTAGCGTTGGTGATTTGAGCTCGTCGCACCGTATGTAGACACGATCCTATCCGAGCGTGAAACTGATGGTATATCACTAGCAGAGTGTATCGGAAGGTCCGGCCGGTCAGGCCGCGATGAGCTGGGAGTTGTGCATTACAAGCGCTCGAGGCGCCGTTCCGCAGCATTCTCTCGGAGCTTTTATAGACAACAGAATTACGTATTGTCTTGGGCTTCTGTTTGACAAGATGACGTGTTTGTACCGTCTCGTCTACCGCGCCATTAGCTCTTGACCAGGCGACGTGCATCGTTATAGACCCACTCGCGATGCGGTCAACAGGCTCCGTGCGGTTACGATTTCTCCGTCCAGGTGAGCGGACAACTATGACCATAAAGGGCCTATTGCAGGTATTCAAGCATGTGGTTTTCCTCGGCGGCTGCTGTCTACTCAGTGTAACTCTATCCCGCGCTCGTGCGCGCCCTGGGGGATATACGTGCGATGTCGCGAGCGGGGTTCAAGGCAAGGCTGATAGAGGAGAACCAGAAAGGGATGAAGGGGCCGATCATTTTTGGCGCCAGGGGCGATAATTCCCTGGCCTCTGGACCGGGAAGAACTTTCCAATCGAGCTTCCTCCGCACGAACGACATTGGTCTTACCACGCGGATGCGAGGCAGATAGCACACATGAGGTAGCAGACACGAGTATGATTGTAATCGACGCACGCCCACTATTGCACATATTATAGAGATATTCCACATCTAAAGGGGAAGTGCGCAACCGACAAACAACGACGCGGGCGGTCATGTAAGCAGGAGGACGGACTAAACGGCGCCGACACCACCAGCGGCGAATAATCATATAACAGTTACGTACGATTACAAGCCAGGGCGGCGGTCCTCACGCGTACAGGTGGCTCTTCTTGTCAATATCTCTCAATACGCACATCAGTGAGGTGGTAGCGTGTGAGTTCGACTGGATTCCGTCTCGCGTTGTTGCCTCCCAGCGAACGCTCCAGTCGCGAACAAGCCGCCGTACGGTACCTTCCATCGCGTAGCTCACAACCGACGACTCCTCACAGCTCCACCAGAGGATCGGGAGGGGGAAAAGACAGTTATCAGAGACCCAGAGAACGGCGTCGTCGGCTGCACGCCGAGGATCGGCGGGCGGGGATAAGACCGGTGTGCTTGGGCAGGAACCTGTGGAGGGCGCCTTTGTAGTGACGGAGGGGGCGCGGGTGAGGTACGAATGTCCTCTTTTATATAGCGGAGGCCGCGCCTTCCACATCCGCCCCGTTTGCGGCTCACCCTCATTCGAGAGGTTCCGAAAAGGGCGTTGCCCTTCTCGTTCCCCTCCCCGGCCATGGGGTGTCGAGAAAGTCAGTTTGGCTCAGGCCAGGGAATTATTCCCCAAAAATGCCCCACTTTTCTCACTTGACCCGGCTCGGATCGCACCTCCCCCCCCGAGCGCGGTATTATACACGAGAAAAGCGGGAAAACCTGCGCATCCCGTTGGCCTTTATGTCCCTCTGCGGAGATCGTAACCGACCGGAGCCTGTTGAATGGCGTGTGCGAAATGCAGTCGCGCAGATGGCGGAGACAACTGTCCAAACGTCATCTTGTCAAACAGAACGACAACGTCATTTTGTTCAAAAACGGAAATCAGACGAGCGCTCACTTACACTTCCTTATCATCGGCGGTCTGTCGGGACTGACAGTTCTGCAGAGTGGGAATATTCACGATACGGATTAGGATCGTCTACATACGTGCACCAAACCACGCCTTCCTAGCTTCATTTGTTTACGCACGAAAAATTAAGGTTGAGTACTTTTTGAACACACCTCGTTAATATATACATATTAATAATATATATATATATATATATATATTATATATATTATTATATATATATATATATATATATATTATATATTATATATATATACAGTGGGGAGAACAGTATTTGATACACTGCCGATTTTGCAGGTTTCCCATTACAAAGCACATAGAGGTCGTAATTTTTATCATAGTGCACTTTCAACTGTGAAAGATGGAATCTAAAACAAAATCCTGAAAATCACATTGTATGATTTTTAAATAATTATTTGTATTTTTATTGCATGAAATAAGTATTAGTCACCTACACCCAGTAAGAATTCCGGCTCTACAGACCTGTTAGTTTTGTCTTTAGGCAAGCACTCCATTCCCACTCATTACCTGCATTAACTCACCTGTTGAACTCGTTATCTGCATAAAGACAGCTGTCCACACTCAAATCAATCAGATCTACCTTTCCACAATGGGCAAGACCAGAGACGTTCTAGGAGGCATCAGAGACAAATTGTAGACTTGCACAAAGGCTGGGATGGCTACAGGACATAAGGCAGCAGCTTGGTGAGAAAGCAACAACTGTTGGCCAATTATTAGAAAATGGAAGAAGTTCAAGATAACATTCAATCTCCCTCGTTGGGCTCCATGCAAGATCTACCTCGTGAAGCTCAATGATCATGAGAAAGGTGTAGGGATCAGCCAGACTACACGGCAGGACCTAGTCATGACCTGAAGAGAGCAGGGGACTACAGTATCAAAGAACCATATAGAACACACTCGCCGTCATGGATTAAAATCCTGCAGCGCACGCAAGGTCCCTCTGCTCAAGCAGCGCATGTCCAGGCCGTCTGAAGTTTGCCAATGACCATCTGGATGATCCCGAGAGGAATGGGAGAAGGTCATTTGGTCTGATGAGACAAAATAGAGCTTTTTGGTTAAACTCACTTGCCGTGTTTGGAGGAAGAAAAGTATGGTACAACCCCAAGAACACCATCCCAACCGTGAAGCATGGAGTGAAACATCATTCTTTGGGATGCTTTTCTGCAAAGGACAGGACGACTGCACCGTTGAGGAGATGGATGGGGCCATGTATCGCGAGATCTTGGCCAACAACCTCCTTCCTCAACAAGAGCATTGAAGATTGGGCGTTGGCGGTGTCTTCCAGCTGACAACGACCCGAAAACAACATCAGGGCAACTAAGGAGTGGCTCGTAAGAAGCATCTCAAGATCTGGAGTGCCTAGCAGTCTCCAGACCTGAACCCAATAGAAAATCTTGGAGGGAGCTGAAAGTCTGTGTTGCCCAGCGACAGCCAAGAACCTGAGATCTGAGAGAAGTGTAATGGAGGAGTAGGCCAAAATCCCTGCTGCAGTCTGTGCAAACCTGGTTAAGAACTCAGGAACGTGCTTGATCTCTGTAAATGCAAAAGAAGGTTTCTGTACCCAATATTTAAGTTCTGTTTTCTGATGTATTAAATACTTATTTCATGCATAAAATGTAAATTAATATTTAAAAATTCATACAATGTGATTTTCAGGATTTTTGTTTAGATTCTGTCTTTCACAGTTGAAGTTACCTAATGATAAAAAAAATTACAGACCTCTACGTGCTTTGTAAGTGGAAAACCTGCAAACGGCAGTGTATCAAATCATTGTTCTCCCACACTATATATATTAATATATATATATATATATATATTATATATATATATAGTTATAATTATATATTATACATATAATGAAATCAAAAAGGTTCTTCTTTATCATTGTTGTTGCTCTGTTATCACTGGTAAATACTTTTTGGTGTTTTTCAGCTTCAACCAACATCTTTTGACTTCATTTTGAGATCTGTTATTTGATCATTTTCCCTGATTCTATGTTGTTTAGGCCAAAATTTCTGTTACTGACACCTCAGACTAATATCTAGTCGCAATGCTTTGTTTAATACGTTTCACGCTCTGATGAGTATATTAAGTCGATTACGTGGCATTACTTCTTGTTTTTCAGTGTGTTGCTTTTGGTTCATGTTTCATGAGTTTTCTGGAACGGGTATTGAATTTTGCAGATGTGCCAGTCGATACTCGACATACTTTGTTGTGCCTTTGTGGTGTACAGCTACTCTGACATGAGTTTTTTTAATATCTGAAAGGAGGGCTCGTACATTCTGTTTGTACCTTGCAGAACTTACACTTGTAGTCAGGGAGACTATGCAATCCTGTGGGTTTTGATGATTAGAAGATCCCACCTATATGAATGTGTTAAATAGGTCCAACAACATGAAAACCATGTTGGCAATTTTGAAGTGTTGCAGAGGGCACATCTTTGGATTTCATAAATGTCAGGCCTTTTGTTGTCTATATTTGCCTGAAGTTTGGTTATGCTAATTATCGAAAACAAGCTTTTTTTTATGTGTAATAATCAAACTTTAATAAACAACAATTAAGTGAAATACACATTTTCTTTGTGAACAGCTGAATATCAAGTTAAATTTTCAGCATAATTGAGTTTTGCAAAATGCCACCTTTAGGGCTTATTCTTGAATATATGTATATATTATCATTATTGACCTGACGCATTTAACATGTTCATAGATCACTCCTTATATGAATGTTATATTGGTACGCAAAGACATGAAAAGCATATTTACAGTTTTAGTGTTGCAGAGGCAGCATACTTTCATTTCTCAAAATTAGTGACAAACAATTAGATGAAATACACATTTCTTGTGAACAGCTTAGAATGTTTTCAAAATTTTCAGCTATATTGAATTCAAATGGCCACCTTTCGGTATTCTTGAATATATAGTATATTATTTTATATAATATATATATAATTATATATTAATATAATATAATATATATATATAATCATTTCAATGATCAGGACGCGCTTAACATGGTACAAAAGATCACCCCTCAGCCTATCTGAATATAATATAGGTTACCAAAGAACATAGAAACCATATTTACAGTTTTAGTGTTTGCAAGGGGCAGCCATCTTCATTTCAAATGACGTATTAAGGCTATTGTTGCTATAAGCCCATGAATGTTCTATGGTTAGGCTAAGTTAGTAGTACATACACATCATCAAGTCAAGGATGAATATATGAAAATTCAAAATGACTGCCAATATGACATCATATTTCATCCTTTGAGTCAGTGATACTTGTCCATACTAATGCGAGTTGTGTGGTTGGTTGCCAGAGTTTATTGCCTGCTCCAATCCTCTGTGGAAGTTACAATAACTCATCTTCACTCTCACTATCCTCCTCTTCATCATCTGAGTTGTCACATATTCTGAGTCCTCACTACAGTACAAAAGATCTGTGCAATTCAATCCATTCCTTCTGCATTTACAGCGATTACTTGAACATCGCTGTCTTTGCACAGGAACATTTCACCAGATCAATTACTGCTGCGGAGCAGGGGCGAAGGTTTGTCATGACTGGTTTATTATCGGCCATCTACCAAATTCCACACACTTCCAGCGGTTCTGGCAGGTCTGGATTTGCAATGATGTCATTATTTCAAATCATGGCCTGGTAGTGCGCGCTCAAGATGGCATTACGCAGCACAGCTTGGATTGGGTAAACTTCTGATTGAGCTTGCTTCTTCTTGAATAGCCACCACCTTACATCAGCTACATTCAACAGCTCTGTGTTAGGAGAGATACAACTTGCATACAAATGATCAATTGCAGCAAACAAGTGTTAGGAGTTCATCTTTTGTTTTCCTAGCTGTACAAGGCATTTACTATACTCATCAGTTGGATCAAGTTCTGCATACTTTCCAGAATTTACTTTCCTACCAGCAAATTTTCCTGACATCTGCTCTGATAGTGCATGAAATCCCGGTAGAGCTGCAGCTTTCCTTGGACCCAAGGCACTGTTGATGGCTCAAGGGTATGCGCTATGTTTTTGACCTGTTACAAAGGTAAGTATTTGGCATTAAACTGGGTATCGTCTTGATGGCAAGTACAGCACATCGGTGTCTGTTGAGTGGATGTCTAGAGAGTAGCACCATTTACAGAAGCATCAATGGAATGCAGAATGAGTTTGGTATCTGCTTCTTCTGTACTAACTTGAGAGGTCAACTAACTGCTCTTATGTGTGCTTTTGCCTTATTATCGCCAGGCAAACCACAAGGACTTGCCCATTGTTACATCATGTTGCAGTATCTTTTCACAATAGGCGGTTAATGCATCTTTCGTTGACACATGGGAAGCAACTGACTGCTGACTTGTTTGCCAATTGATGTGGAATCAGTAATATGATACGCACTGCCCTTCCATCTGTTTTGTGAAATTAGGTTTTTATCTTGTGTAAACTTACCATATCTATGTGGCTATACATTGTTCTCTATATTTATATATTCAACCTAAACAGTGAGTCATGTAACTTACCATCAGATTAGAGTTTGTTTGGCTTTTTGAAATAACAATGGGCCAGTAAACGTCTGTCCATTAACATAGTGTGATTTTCAGATAAAGCAGCCTGTACCCTCAATGCTGCCCTCTACAACACGTGTTCACTGACAGAATTCCCAGTTGCCCACATTTCAGAACTTGGAAAGAAGTCCATTATGAAAATATAGAAGTCCCGTAGTAATGTCCAGACCTATGTTTTTTTAAAAAACCTAGAAACGTATGCCCTAAATACCATGCAGCATGATGATTTTACGGCAATATGCTGAATTGCAGCCATCAGGGCAGCTATTTTAAATAGGGGGCATACCAAATTGCAATAAATAAGTGTGTTGTATTTTGAATTGTTATCTGACATGAAACTCTATTCCTCTTGTATAACCTAGGCTTTACTGCGTATTTTTCCTACAAAAAAAATCTGAGACAGTTAAAGCTCATATTTAAATAAAATATCAATTTGGCAACCATTTTGAAAACAAAATTGGCTGCCATTCATTTATGTACCACTGGCAAATCCAATGCGCCTCTTTACAAACAGATAAGCATCAAAACAGGATAGAAACCACCAAAGTAAGCTTTGTATGATGTTCAAAAGTTTCGTTAACCTGTCAGTACATTGGCAGATTGTATACATTAACTCTATGGCAGTTGTGAAAGTCAGTCACAAAAGGGTTAAGGTAAAAAAGAAAGAAATTGAAATCCAAGATGGCACCTCTGCAATGTTATGACTCTCCACCCGCCCGAGTAGATGACAGAGTCAGATGAGGATCCTCGAATTACACGTCTATTCCGAGACACACGCATGCGGAATGTGACTCAAAACCCTTCAGTCCAGGCAAACTCCGAATCACATTGAGATTATGCTTCAAAACCATCACTATATAAATCACACAAAAGCAGAACTGGTGTGGACTAAAAGTGAGTGCTAAGGGATAAAGAAATAAAGAAATAAAGTGTGCAGTGGCTTTTTTCCCCCTCCCTAGGCCCTAGGGAAGTTGAATCGGTCAATTCTCAGATAAGCAACTCAATGACTTTCCAAGCCTCCTACATCGGCACATGTTGATACATCTTTGCAAACTAAAGACTTTCCAAGCCTCCTACATCCTACACTGGGCACCTGCTGATAACAAAGGCAAAACTCTAGTGATGACTAAGAATAGAATGTGTGGGCAGATGCACTGACAGGAACAGTTCCACAGTTCCCTCCAGGCCAGCTAAGGCATGCTGCCAGAATAGGAAAGGTGATAAAGGTTGTCCAAGAAACAGTTGGGTGCTGTCCAAAAACAGTTTGGCAACATGAAACATTTAAGCAACATTTTAAAGCAAGTTTGAATCCTGACACTGATCAATACACACTATTGACTATTGATAAATAATTCAACTATGGCTCAAATATGACACCTAGCAATATCATCATCAAACATGCAACACTTCCAATTTTGCCAACTGGATTTTCTACTCCTTGGGACCTAATAGTCTACCTAGGTACGGTGTAGGTGGCATGTTCTAATCATTTAAATCCCACGGGTCTTTATATCACAACATAGTCCCCCTGACTATTGGTCCGATTGACTCAGTCCTACCATCTTCTTAAAGGGGACCCCAAACACTAAGACCACCGCGACGCTAATGCACTGCTTGATACCATACGAAATAGACATGATGTATCTTTTTCTGATTTCTGAATTATAAAGTAGGTAATTTTGCAATTAAAAGTTGAAATCTTCTTCTTATTCAGATTATCTGTGATGTCACATCAGGAAGTCGACCGCCATATCCATAATGTATACGGGTTATATCGTGGTATGATTTAACTCAAACGACAAATAATTTTCGATTTTCCACAAATATGCCGATTTGATGCATCCTTGGTGGTTGCAGTAAAACTATGATGGTTTTATGCTACAACAATGGCCGAAAGACCCTAAGTTTGCCAGAAATTGGACGAGGTCTCTTCAAAATACCAGAGTGGGGATTGGGTGTACAAAATGTTCGTTTTTATGCTCGGAACATTTCACAGAGCACTGTTATGAAACAGAGATGGCTAGATCTTATGGTTATCCGCCATGATTGAGAGATGATGCCATCCCCACGAATAACGGAAGAAACAGCCTTCGCTCAAAACTGTAACACCATTTCTACCCAGCTACCAGTACATATACACGGACAATTTGAGTGGTGAATCAAACAAGTGTTGCCATTGCCCGGTAGTTCAGACAAGAGCACCTGAAAATCAATTATCTTTTATAAACACAAATTTTGCAAATACGTACGTTTCATCATCTACTCCTCTGAAAAGATTTGACCTGGGACGCCAAAACTTTCAGGTCCCCTCCCCCCCACCCCTCTACCTCCCACTCCCCTCCACAATCCTACATCAACCATCACCCCACAATACCCACAACCACCCCACACCCCTCTCCACCATGGCAAGACATCGACACAGCACAACAGCATGAACATGGCCAGGCACAAGACAACACAACATATACATATATAATATATATATATATATATATAATATAATATATATATATATAATAATATATATAAGTATATATAACAAGTATATATATGTATATATATACACAGTATATATATGTATGTATATATATGCATATATATATATATGTGTATATATATAGGGTATCCCAAAAAAATATACAACTTTTAAAATGCTTCGTTTGATCCTAAAAAAGCAGTAATTTTCTCACTAATGCTTCATTTCTTGTTGCAGAGACCCTGAAGTTTATTTTGATACCAAGCAAGCGCCAGAAA
>CM068961.1:39992283-40017965 GCA_035128595.1 Eptatretus atami
TGGATGGTAGTCACTTCATGACATCAGGCTGTTGGGCTTGATTAACCACGCTCCAACCATGGTTTGGTAGCTTTTTTGCCTTTCATGACAAAGGCCATATCAGTTGCTCGTGCTCTTGATAGCGGCATCACTTTTATCTCGTCGGTGACAGTGTACTAATCTTTCTGTACAGCTTCTTGAATGTAACATCTGCATGTCCTTCAATGATGCTGACAGGAATCAACTCATTCATAGCTGTGGGACATCGAAGCTTGGTTTTATTGGATGGCTTGAGATTGCTTAACAGCAAGTCAGGAGCCGGCCCTCTCTGCCATGCTGCAGCTTGCGTTGCATGAAAGGTTTTCTTGCCCATCCAGTGTAGCATCGTTTATATCAATATTATCTGCTGTGAAATGTACAAACCTATCCTTCAGCAAGTTAGGTGGAATGACAGCACCAGTCTGAGGATGCATAGTTAAGAGGTACTTCGGCAAGAGATGTGTCTACACTTCAAAACTGATTCATAACTTATGGTGTGTCCAGCACTGTGGAAAAAGTTGAAGAAGTTTCTTTGAATCTAGTTGCCTGATGCAGCGTGCTGCCTAGTCCAATATGTTTTGGTGTCCACTTCTTTCCGTCACTGACACCGAACACCATATCTTGACCAACATGAGCACCTTGATTCTTACTGGAATAACATCGGTGCTGTCTGGTTTGCTGTCCAGTACCGAAGGACCTTCATACAGCAGTCTCAGGAACATATACAGTGAGTCGGGAACACAATCTGCAGCCTTCTCGTCACTGATATCAAAACCTATATGTCCTGCGTGTGCCAAGATATCTCCACGGAGTTTCAATGCCACATGCACCAATGACATGAAAATATCACTCTCGGTTTGAATACAGGTATTTTCAACAAGTCACATCCCGATTCCGCAACAGGCATTTCTGATAAAGGTACATGCTTGTACTTGGAAGGGAAAAGTAGACATCTGTCATTTGTCACTGTTCGATCTGGCAAAACGATGAAGTCGAACACATCTCCTGTATGGGCAATAAGACTTTCCTTGAAGGAAGATCGACGACTTACATATGATTGGGGGTGGTGACATTAGCTTCCCCAGCCAATATGCAGTAACGATCCCAAACTGTAGATAGTTTTAGAACACATCCTTTGTCAGCGAAATGTGCAACTTGTTGCAACAGCCATGCCATGGCGATATCAATGTCTTTGCTACCTTTTTTTGCTTTAGCTACTGACTTTGAGAAACCACTGTAACAAGCTAAGTGATATTTGCCTTCAGCCGCTATGAGATCGTTCACGCCTGCAAGACGAACAGACAGATTTCGATCAAATCCTGCAGCCTGCAGATCTCCTGGCTCTTCTTCAACGTCATTACAGAAATGATCCTCTGTTTCTGTGAAGACGTTTGACAGAACAGACACTGATTCAGTCCATTCGGTGTGACAGATTGCGATCTGGCATGGAACGTTTACCAGTATCCTGGAAGTACTTGCTTCTGTGAGCCATCCTTGTCTTTGGAACTCATTCTGCAGTCTCTCGATTTTGCCCTTGTCGGTATATTGTGCATATCAGTTTGTGCCATACTAGTGAACTTGTAAATCCTGATGTGAAAGCATTCTCTATTCGATCGATTGCATCGTGGTATTTTAGTCTCTAAGTTTTCTCCTGGTGGAGGTGACTAGTTCTATGCGTTTCAAACCTTGATCACTGGAATCCCTAAGCTCATCCTTATTGTCTTTTTGACAGATAATACACAGGTTGTGTGACACAGGGGATGGTCTCTTCAAGTTAATCAGTGGGTCAATCTTTGTCTGAAACATAAATAAAATATCATGTGTAGGTAAAAGAAATAGAACGAAAAAAATCAACATCGACACTGTATAATCGGAAAAGTTACCATAACATTGAATATTTTTCAGATTTTTTTTAAAGATCAAGTGATTAAATATGGATGGTCAGGTAGTAGATGACCACTATGTATTCTGAACTACTTCAATACTATATTGTGCTCCCTTGCATGGCAACAAACAATGGTATGACATGAGATATAAAAGAAATTCAAAAATGTTACCCGAACAAAACAGTGGACATTTTGTTTTTCATTTTTCCGCCTTCTTCAAACATAAATTTTCAGCCTGGTAACGTATTTTTGGGTTTCAGCACATATCAATTAGGTTAAAAAGTCAAGTTACCAACTTTGACCTAAAAATGCCTATGGGGGTTCGAATTCCTGATTATCCGTCTAGTCTGATTGAAACTTATTCCAATTTGGGAAATTGCAGTTTTTAGGACCGTCATAAAGGACACAAACAACAAGCACAAATAACTTATTGTCATTCATATGCAGCACAACACTGTTGAGGGCACAGCCATGCCGCTGATGCAATTCCCTCTGCTGGTTAGAGCAGGAATTTGGAATTTGTTAATGATGCCGCTGAGAGCTCACCTACTCTTGTGAAGGACGCCATGGGATCTTTAACATCCACCAATGAATCCTGGCAAATGGGATTTCCCGTTTAATGTCCAACTGAGGGACGGCACACACATTGATGAATCACCCTGCCTGTGAAACACCGGGATGACAGTTTATAGCTGAGTCAAGATTCAAACCCAGGCCACACAGCTTAGAGATGAGTGTGTGTACCTTAATGCCATCCTGTCAACCCTCACAAATAACTAATTTTAACATGTTAAATAAGGTGGTGTAAAAGAGGGTGCATTCAGTGGCGGTAAACTTCTGAAAAAATTTCTTTTTTCTTTCTACAGCCTTTAAAACTTATTTTATTTCAATTTAATTATATACTTGAGCAATGTCGAGCACAAATCGCCTTGCTAGCATATTCAAAAATAAAAACATTACCCCACAATTAAAAAAACCCTCCAGTTCAGCAGTACTTAGACAAAATATTATGCCATTTTATGCCATCTCGGCCAATCAAATTTGCTGCTCGCGCTCTCAGTATTGGGGACTATCGAGATTCACACAAAATTGCGGCTCATAGAAAATATAGCTTGTGTTCGAAAATGCAACGCAAGTGTTTAAAAGACCCTTTCCATGTCCTTTTTCTCAAGACTGTGCACAGTAAGGTGTTCTATGAACTCTCTAGTTTTATATATCTTAAAAGAGAAGCAACATTGTGCAGTCATTTTGTTTAACCAATTACATAGATATTCTGCTCCAGAAGAAAGAGCTTTGTCATCTTCTCTTATGTTGCGATTACAAAAGATTGTGTTTTGCTAGGAAAGTAATCTTGCATCTATTCAATAAAGAGAAAGTTGTGGTTCTCATCCTATATTGGCTCTTTTTCCCCACTTTCCAGAGCGAGCTGCACGTTTGTCCAACAAAACTGCATCTCGGAGTTGGAAGAATGCCAGTAAGAGGATTTGTTCCTGCCATGACAATCACCAACGATGTTGTGTTGTGGGGAAGCTGTGGGACTCGTTTGTTCAGCCTTCGTGCTGACCTGCAAGTGCACAGTGTCATTGAAACATCCAAAACTCAAGGTTGGTGCAGTACTTGAGAGTGGTGCTCAATTTAGTAATTCAGTTAGGTTGCTAACTAAACTATTTACAGGAATATTTTGCTGTTAAGTCCAAATATTTGGTGCACATCTGGCAGCAATGGAGGCTTTTATTTCCGACTATTTTGCAATAGCATTTGGTACTGGCAGTTTGATCTTCCAGTTGCAGTATATTGGAGCAAGACTTTCATGTACATTTCATTTTCATTCAAGTTTTTACCCAGGTTGTTTTCGGGTTTCACTTTTCTCATATTAACTGATATGTTTGGTAAATACTGGGACGAGTTTGTGTTCTGCATGCATGGGTTGCTTCACTGATGAGGTCACAAACAACAGGGTCAATGACACTCAACAAAAAAGGCTGAAACTGGTGGCAAGTTGCACGAGATCGAGCACAAAAAGTGGTTAAATACGAGTAAAGTAAGTTTGAATTCCGTTAAAAGTTAAAATTTTGTAAATTAACTATTTGATAAAATGTTTCAAAAAAAGTAGGTCGTTGACTTTTATGTGAGATCACATGCTTACTGATAACCTCTCATTAAATATTAATATTTAAAAAACTAGAGCGAAGTCGGTGGCACACCATCACAAATCCTGTTTCCCACCTAAAGCAAAGTTGAAAGCTGACACAAGATTCCACCAGGAATGACACAATATCAAAGTTAATTTTATGTTTTGACCCCTGTTACCCTCAGTCCCCACCCAGTGGGACATGAACCTGAATTCAAATCCCCCAAAATCGTTCAATTTTTCATGTGTTCTTCAATGTTGAATACATATACAGTTTCATTTTTAACCTCCGCCATCGACGATGGACGGAGGTTACTGTTTTCACCCTGTCTGTTTGTTTGTTACTTAGGAAATCTAAGATTTCTTAAGTATATTGATGACTTCCGTCCTCTGTTCGTGTGTTTGTTACTTACGAAATCTAAAGATTTCGTAAGTATATTGATGACTTCCGTTTCTGTTTGTTTGTTACTTACGAAATCTAAAGATTTCGTAAGTATATTGATGACTTCCGTTTCTGTTTGTTTGTTTGTATGTTTGTTTGTTTGTTACTTACGAAATCTAAAGATTTCGTAAGTATATTGATGCCTTCCGTTTCTGTTTGTTTGTTTGTTTGTTTGTTTTATGTTTGTTGTTTGTAGGCACGATAACTCGAGAACAGAAGAAGCTACCAATGTCAAATTACACCACGTGATTCAGGAGGGTGATGGCAAGTGCTGATTAGATTTTGGTCGAAATCGGTCAAAGGTCAAGGTCACAGTGAGGTCAAATATTCGATTTTTAATGGTTTGGTACAGATAACTCGAGAACGGAAGAAACTACCAATGTCAAATTACACCACGTGATTCAGGAGGGTGATGGCTAGTGCTGATTACATTTTGGTCAAAATCGGTCAACGGTCAAGGTCACGGTGAGGTCAAACATTCGATTTTTTGATGGTTTGGTACAGAATCATCGTAGAAACTTCTGGTTTGCGTCGCTACCTTCTCTAGAGACAGCTTTTAATTAGACAAGGTCGGAGGTCAAGTTGACGATTTCGTAAGTACCAGTCTATGACTGCTTTGTTTGTTTGTTTGTAGGCACGATAACTCGAGAACGGAAGAAGCTACCAATGTCCAAATTACACCACGTGATTCAGGAGGGTGATGGCAAGTGCTGATTAGATTTTTGGTCGAAATCGGTCAAGGTCAAGGTCACAGTGAGGTCAAATATTCGATTTTTTATGGTTTGGGTACAGATAACTCGAGAAACGGAAGAAGCTACCAATGTCAAATTACACCACGTGATTCAGGAGGTGGTGGCTAGCGCTGATTAGATGTTGGTCAAAATCGGTCAAAGGTCAAGGTCACAGTGAGGTCAAACATCCAAAATTCGATTTTTGATGGTTTGGTACAGAATCATCGTAGAAACTTCTGGTTTGCGTCGCTACCTTCTCTAGAGACAGCTTTTATTAGACCAAGGTCAGAGGTCAAGTTGACGATTTCGTAAGTACCAGTCTATGAACTGCTTGTTTGTTTGTTACTTACGAATCTAAGGATTTCGTAAGTATATTGATGACTACCGTTTTTTGTTTGTTTGTATGTTTTTGTTTGTTTGTTTGTTTGTTTGTAGGCACGATAACTCGAGAACGGAAGAAGCTACCAATGTCAAATTACACCACATGATTCAGGAGGGTGATGGCTAGTGCTGATTAGATTTTGGTCAAAATCGGTCAACGGTCAAGGTCACGGTGAGGTCAAACATTCGATTTTTGATGGTTTGGTTCAGTTAACTCGAGAACGGAAGAAGCTACCAATGTCAAATTACACCACGTGATTCAGGAGGGTGATGGCTAGTGCTGATTAGATTTTGGTCAACATCGGTCAAGGTCAAGGTCACGGTGAGGTCAAACATTCGATTTTTGATGGTTTGGTACAGAATCATCGTAGAAACTTCTGGTTTGCGTCGCTACCTTCTCTAGAGACAGCTTTTATTAGACAAGGTCAGAGGTCAAGTTGACGATTTCGTAAGTACCAGTCTATGACTGCTTGTTTGTTTGTTTGTTTGTAGGCACGATAACTCGAGAACGGAAGAAGCTACCAATGTCAAATTACACCACGTGATTCAGGAGGGTGATGGCTAGTGCTGATTACATTTTGTTGTCAAAATCGGTCAAAGGTCAAGGTCACAGTGAGGTCAAACATAATTCCGTAAATTAACGTGGAGAAATGGAGTATTTTTGCTTCGCTCGACGTTACGAGTTCGTTTTAACTTCGATTTTAATTTTGGCTTCAGTTTTTGCGATCGCTTAGGACGCTTAAAAACTCGGTTGTCGAAATCTGGTAAAACTCGATGTTTTGGAGACGTTTTAAGATTGTATAAAAAAAATATTTCACTCGAAGCGTCAAGGGTCGTCCCATGATGCATTGCGCTCGAGCAGACGTCACGGGTCGTCCCATGATGCAGTGCGCTCGAGCAGACGTCACGGGTCGTCCCATGATGCAGTGCGCTCGAGCAGACGCGTCGTTGATTCACGTTAAGGTATAATTGCGTGGAGAAATGCGCGATTTTTGCTTTGCTCGACGTTACGAGTTCATTTTAACTTCGATTTTAATTTTGTCTTCGGTTTTTGCGATCGCTTAGGACGCTTAAAACTCGGTTGTCGAAATTCTGGTAAAATCGGATGTTTTATGAGATTTATGTCGGGTGTCGTATCTGAGGTATTATGCACTGAAGATTATGCTAATGAGGGGGATTGTAAGACACAGCATTACGCGCTCGTTTGCGTCGCAACCTTCTCTAGAGACAGCTTTTATTAGACAAGGTCAGAGGTCAAGTTGACGATTTCGTAAGTACCAGTCTATGACTGCTTGTTTGTTTGTTTGTTTGTAGGGCACGATAACTCGAGAACGGAAGGAGCTACCAATGTCAAATTACACCACGTGATTCAGGAGGGTGATGGCTAGTGCTGATTAGATTTTGGTCAAATCGGTCAAAGGTCAAGTCACAGTGAGGTCAAATATTCGATTTTTGATTGTTTGTACAGATAACTCGAGAACGGAAGAAGCTGCCAATGTCAAATTACACCACGTGATTCACGAGGGTGATGGCTAGCGCTGATAGATTTTGGTCAAAATCGGTCAAAGTCAAGGTCACAGTGAGTCAAACATCCAAAAAATGATAACTCGAGACGGAAAGAAGCTACCAATGTCAAATTACACCACGTGATTCAGGAGGGTGGTGGCTAGCGCTGATTAGATTTTGGTCAAAATCGGTCAAAGTCAAGGTCACAGTGAGGTCAAACATCCAAAACATTCGATTTTGATGGTTTGGTACAGAATCATCGTAGAAACTTCTGGTTTGCGTCGCTACCTTCTCTAGAGACAGCTTTTATTAGACAAGGTCAGAGGTCAAATTGACGATTTCGTAAGTACCAGTCTATGACTTGCTTGTTTGTTGTTTGTATGTTTGTTTGTTTGTTTGTAGGCACGATAACTCGAGAACGGAAGAAGCTACCAATGTCAAATTACATCACGTGATTCAGGAGGGTGATGGCTAGTGCTGATTTAGATTTTGGTCAAAATCGGTCAAGGTCAAGGTCGCAGTGAGGTCAAACATTCGATTTTTGATGGTTTGGTACAGATAACTCGAGAACGGAAGAACCTACCAATGTCAAATTACACCACGTGATTCAGGAGGGTGATGGCTAGTGCTGATTAGATTTTGGTCAAAATCGGTCAACGGTCAAGGTCACGGTGAGTCAAACATTCGATTTTTGATGGTTTGGTACAGAATCATCGTAGAAACTTCTGGTTTGCGTCGCTACCTTCTCTAGAGACAGCTTTTATTAGACAAGGTCAGAGTCAAGTTGACGATTTCGTAAGTACCAGTCTATGACTGCTTGTTTGTTTGTTACTTACGAAATCTAAAGATTTCGTAAGTATAATTGATGACTTCCGTTTCTGTTTGTTTGTTTGTTTGTTTTGTATGTTTGTTATCTTGCCAAAAACGAGTTTTTGCAAGATATGTTAGTCAGTCTGTATGTTTTTTTTTTTGTTTTGTTTGTTTGTTTGTTTGTCTGTAATCACGAAAAAAAAAATTCTGCCAGACCACAGTTTTCATTGGAAATTTTTTGTAACTTCACAATATCAGAGGCCTATGGAGTCCCTTTCAGGCCATAAAATTTTGAAGGTCAAGGTCAAAGGTCAAGGTCACTTTTTCGCAAATCAGGGTAATCGACAAAACCCTTATTTTTGAGTAATTTTGATCGGATCGTCTTCAAACTTCATGGGAATATAGTTCATGGTCTGGCGCTCAGCTGATTAATTTTGTGGCGATTGGCCTTGACCTTCATGTGTTTTTTTTTGTTTTGTTTTTTTTTTTTTTTCTTTTCTGTAATCACGTATAAATCACTCTGCGAGCACAATTTTCATTGGAAATTTTTGTAACTTCGCATATCAGAGGCCTATAGAGGTCCCTTTCAGCGCATAAAATTTTGAAGGTCAAGGTCAAAGGTCAAGGTCACTTTGTCGCAAATCAGGGGAGTCGACGAAACCCTTATTTTTTGAGTAATTTTGATCGGATCGTCTTCAAACTTCATGGGATATAGTTCATGTCTGGCATTCAGCTGATTAATTTTTGGTGGCGATTGGCCTTGACCTTCATGGTTAACGCCTTCAGGTCAAACATATTTGACCCAAGGTCAAAATTTTCAAGTTTTAGGAACCATATCGTGTAGTACCTCAAATTGAACACCTCGATGAGTGCTTTCTAGATATATCAAGCTTGAGACATTTATGACGTGATTTGGTGACGTTATGAGGCAAACGCATATTTTTCATGGTTTAACTCTGTAGAACGATTCTCATCGGAATCTCTCGTAGGCAGATATTCCTCAAGAGTCGCTCCTGGTGGATAGCAGCTCTGTTCACCTCAGTGTGACCTTAAAGAAGTCACACGTGGTCACCTTTTGGCAAGATACGGATCACCCTACGGGTGACATTGGTTTATTTATTGTTTGTTTGTTGTTTGTAGGCACGATAACTCGAGAACGGAAGAAGCTACCAATGTCAAATTACACCACGTGATTCAGGAGGTGATGGCTAGTGCTGATTAGATTTTGTCAAAATCGGTCAACGGTCAAGGTCAGGGTGAGGTCAACATTCGATTTTTGATGGATTGTACAGATAACTCGGAGAACGGAAGAAGCTACCAATGTCAAATTACCAGTGATTCAGGAGGGTGATCGCTAGTGCTGATTAGGATTTTGGTCAAAATCGGTCAACGGTCAAGGTCACGGTGAGGTCAAACATTCGATTTTGATGGTTTTTGTACAGAATCATCGTAGAAACTTCTGGTTTGCGTCCGCTACCTTCTCTAGAGACAGCTTTTATTAGACAAGGTCAGAGGTCAAGTTGACGATTTCGTAGTACCAGTCTATGACTGCTTGTTTGTTTGTTTGTATGTTTGTTTGTTTGTTTGTGGCACGATAACTCGAGAACGGAAGAAGCTACCAATGTCAAATTACATCACGTGATTCAGGAGGGTGATGGCTAGTGCTGATTAGATTTTGGTCAAAATCGGTCAAAGGTCAAGGTCACAGTTGAGGTCAAATATTCGATTTTTGATGGTTTGGTACAGATAACTCGAGAACGGAAGAAGCTACCAATGTCAAATTACACCACGTGATTCAGGAGGGTGATGGCTAGTGCTGATTAGATTTTGGTCAAAACGGTCAACGGTCAAGGTCACGGTGAGGTCAAACATTCGATTTTTGATGGTTTGCGTACAGAATCATCGTAGAAACTTCTGGTTTGCGTCGCTACCTTCTCTAGAGACAGCTTTTATTAGACAGGTCAGAGGTCAAGTTGACGATTTCGTAAGTACCAATTCTATGACTGCTTTTAGATTTCGTAAGTATATTTGATGACTTCCGTTTCTGTTTGTTTGTTTGTTTGTAGGCACGATAACTCGAGAACAGAAGAAGCTACCAATGTCAAATTACACCACGTGATTCAGGAGGGTGGTGGCTAGTGCTGATTAGATTTTGTCAAAAATCGGTCAAAGGTCAAGGTCACAGTGAGGTCAAACATCCAAAAAAAAGTTATAACTCGAGAACGGAAGAAGCTACAATGTCAAATTAGACCACGTGATTCAGGAGGGTAATGGCTAGCGCTGATTAGATTTTGGTCAAAATCTGTCAAAGGTCAAGGTCACAGTGAGGTCAAACATCAAAAAAAAAATAACTCGCGAACGGAAGAAGCTACCAATGTCAATTTACACCACTTGATTCAGGAGGGTGATGGCTAGGGCTGATTAGATTTTGGTCAAAATCGTCAAGGTCAAGGTCACAGTGAGGTCAAACATTCGATTTATGATGGTTTGGTACAGAATCATCGTAGAAACTTCTGGTTTGCGTCGACGGATTTCTAGGAAACTTGGTGGGGGATTAGGTATCGTCCAAGGATCATGCCATTAGATTTGGACTTGGTCCAAAGTCCAATATGGCCGCTATGGCGGCCATTTTGAAAAAATATTTGAATTTTTGTTTTTTGCATTTCTACATGTTTTAAGTGATTTCCAACCAAAAAAAAATAAAAAATTGTTAGAGAAAAAAAGAAAAACAACTTTTTTTTCAACAAAATTTCGATTTTTTTTTTTTTGCATTTCTACATGTTATAAGTGATTTCCAACAAAAAACATGCCAAAATTTATAATTGCGGCTGATTTTGGAACCTCAGGTGGATATACCCCAGCGTAAAATCAATTTCTGTCTCAAGGAATCTAGTTATGACGAATGAATTGAGTATGTAAAAGTTAAAAAGTAAAAGGGAAAGTTGCAAACTATAACTCTGTGAGCACTGTTGACGTCAAATTGAATGAATAGGATATCAGGTTCACTTGAGTGACCTAGCAGTATTGCGGCGGAGGTTTTTGCACTCTACCGAGTGCTCCCCCTCTAGTTTTTAATGTTTTGCAATGTGCCGTGAATTGCATTTTTCGATATTTGACCTTTTGACCCTGCCCAACAGTCTACCAGTAACCTCCTTCCAGTGAAACTCCCAAAATTCGGATTCGCTGCTCACCTCCACTCATTTGTTCCTCTTTTTTCATGCCTGTAGAACCATCTTTCAATTTCCTTCAATTCCCATTCTTCCTCAGACAGCTGTTTACCACCATCTCAGATCATTGCCTATCTAAACACATGTTCCTTGCTACACCCGTTAACTCCCCCCCCCGCCAACTCCAATTTTGTTCGATATCAATTTTATCCACCCCCTGCGATTCTCTCTTACCCCTCATCCTTACCCGCACACCCCTTTATTGGCTGTCCTCCATTTATTTTGTCCCTCGGCCCTACTGTTTGCAATTTCCCCTTCTCTTTTTTGTATACAGTCAATGCTCATGGAAGAGCTGGAATGCAGAACAGAATGCAAACATAACAAAAGCAACAGCAGGATGGGCCTAGATGAGGACGCAGCATAATAAGATGTTGGTCCCCATGGGTCTGGAACTGTGAACCAGAATAGCAATAAGTTCCTCGACTTTGCAAGAAGTCATGGACTGAGAGTGGCTGGATCATGGTTTCAGCACCCACAGGCTCTCACCGGACTTGGTATGCTGGTGGTGTGGCAAAGGAGGTTGACCATGTGCTCGTTGATGTCACTTCAGGGTCAACGAGTGCTCAGTTCCTCAATACTGACCACAAGCTTGTCGAAGAACTCTGAAGTTGCAATTCAAATCCAGGAGAATGGTACCATTCCAGCCAAGGCTGGATGTTGTAAGCTCAAGGATAACAGGGGAGCTGAGGAGTTTTCGAACAGTCTGTGGGAATTTTGGGGGTCTGGGTGTTTTGTGGACTCCTGAAGAGTTGTGGAGTGCCTTCAAGACTGCCATCCTTGATGTTGCCGGGTGGATGTCTTGGAACCCACCATCAGGTGAAGAAGAACTTTGTCTGCCAAGGGACACTGGATACCATTGACCAGAGTCACAGGGCTAGGCTTAATGCAGACTGAGGCATAAAACTGTACATGCGCTGAGGGCGGACAAGGAGGCTAATGTGTGAGGAATCTGTGAATGGGTAGAGCATCACCTGTGGTCAAGTGATTCTCGCCCTGCTTACAGGGATTTGTGCATTGCGTTCCTTCAAGCCTGTCCCTTGGTGTATTGCAGTTAGAGCGGAGGGTGGTGAGCTCTTGACAGAGGAGTCGGAAGTGAAGGCCCACTGGGCCAGTTTACTTTGGGGCTGTATCAGGCTGACCAACCACTGTTGAGTGGATTGTCAAGCATGTTTCTATCCCTATTGCTGACCCTCCATTCAACTGAACTGCCTTCGTTTGTCGAAACACAGGCTGCGGTGAAAACAGTTGAAAGGGGGTAAAGCTCATGGGATCTGTGGCATCCATGGTGAACCTCTCAAGCTGGTGCAAATGCTGTACACATGTTGTTGCATGCAGTTCTGTACTCTGTTTTGGAACACAGCCATGATCCCAACTGACTGGAAGAGGGGCCTTGTCCCTCTCTGGAAGGGAAGGGTGATCGCCAGGACTGCAACAACGACAGAGGGTAACGCTGCTCTGTGCTGGGCAAGGTCTTTGCTGGGATAATCTTTATCGGGTTTGCCACCATCTGCTTGAGCACCAGCGCCCAGAGTCAGGCTTTACACCAAAGAGGTCAACGCTTGACCGTATCCTTGCTCTTGAATCCTCCCGAACGCATGGATACGAGAGAATCGGCAGGCACTGCTAACAGTCTATGTTGATCTTCGCAAAGCGTTCGATTCAGTGAATTGGGATGCCTTCTGGAGGATCCTCGGTCTTCGTGGGGTGCCACCAAAAACTGATCCATTCTGATTTCTGAACTATATTCTGGTACTGAGAGTGCTGTAATGTGTGGTGGTTCCATTATCCAACTTGCATTCAGTTGTTATTGGAGTTAATCAGGGGTGTATACTGGCCCCTACACTTTTCAGCACTCGTATGGACTGCATTCTCGGGAGATGTTGGAGAGATCAAGCTGCGTTGCATCATTGGGGATGTCAAGATCTCTGACCTTGATTTCGCAGATATGCAGTCATCTTTGCGGAGATGCTGATATCCTTACGGGGACCCTTGAGGCGCTGAATGAGAACTCAAAGCCGATGGATTATGGGGTTTCCGAGGTCAAAACTAAGATCCAGGCTTTCAATGACATCATGGATGCTGCTATCTTGTCTGTACCTGTTTGTGTGGAGAATGTTGAGGTTACGGAGAGTTCACTTGCCTTAGCAGTGATATTCATGTCTCCGCATGTTGTGAGATAGAGGTCAAAAGACATCTGGTCAGACATGGGGAGTCATGGATTCACTGAATCATGGGCTGTGATGTTTTCGGTATCTATGCAGGAGGACGAAAGTCTGAGTCTTTAACTCCTTGGTGCTTCCAGTCTTTCTTTACGGATGTGAGACTTGGACTCTGACCAAGGATCTGAGATGGAGACTAAACTCCTTCGGCACCAGGTCTCTTCAGAGAATCCTTGGCTATCGCTGGTCAGACTTTGTGTCCAACGAGCGGTTGCTGAGAGAGACTCAGATGAGATTTGTTACCTGTATAGTCTGTGAGTGTCAGCTGTGGCTGTCTGGACATGTGGCTCGTTTTCCTGACGCTGATCCTAGTCACCAGATTCCTCAGCGAAGAAGCTCCATATGAGTGGAGGAGGCCAACGGGCCAAACCACATGCCTCTTGGTTGCAGCAGGTTGATTGGAATCTCAAGGAGATGGGGATGAGCCCAGGTATCTGCCTGAGGATGGCCTAACGGAGGCCCCTGGAGTATGGGTGGAAAGTGGATGAAGCGACATGCTATTCTAGCGCATACTCCCATTCCTGACCTGATTCATTGCTGGGAGAATGGCATCAGCATGTCCAAGGTATTGTTGGAGAAAGGATGAATATGATATTATGTCAACTGCGTTGATGGATTCCATGACCTCGCTGATGGTTAGAAGTAAGCTAATAGGTCTGTAGTTGAGGGGATCCGTTTTTGCACATTTTTATGAAATGCAGTGATGTCGCTGATTTCCAACCATATGAGATTATGAGCTAGGAAAATTGATGGGTGAAAAGGGCAGAGAAAGGGAGTTCAAAGAGCAGCAGAGCAAGTTTTATGACACATGAGCTGATGCTGTCTTTTCCAATATCAGAATCTGAGTGAAGGGTTGCAGCAACTTCTCCACCTTTTCAGGTGGCAAAATACACTGAGTCCAGGAGCAGTTGGGTGTACTGCGAAGGGAGGAGGGGGGGGGTACAAAGAGCAAGGGATTTGGGACACAAGAATTTGGAAGCAAACGAACTGAGGCATTCAGCCTCTCCTGAGCAGAGTCAGCTGTGTGCCATTTGCTGAGGGAAGGGATGGAGGGAGCATAATCCAGACAGACATAACAAAGTGCTTCAGGTTTCACAGGAGAGAGACAAGTTTGAAAGTTTATCTGGTTGACAGATGTTACTTTTTGGTTAGAATGATCTTTTTTTCTGGTGGCTTTGTGGAATGATCTGAGGTTGCCTTCGCCAAATTTGCCTTCAGACAGAGAATGCAAGTTGTTTCAAGGCAACTTGCATTTTCCTGTTCCTTTTGTTATGTTGCATCCTGATCTGTTCTGTGTTCTAGCTCTTCCATGAGTCTTGACTGCACAAAAAACATGAGCATAACAAAAAGAAACGGTCTCAGGAAAGGATGGGGGTCAGAATGATGACACATACGGAAAACTCAACACGGTCCAGAAATGTTACATTTATCTTCTCGCTGGTGAGAAAAGGTTGCTGGTCTATTACTAGGAAAACTACATGAAGTTTTTATTTTTCTTTTCATCGGTGTAAATATTTGAGCACAACATGCTTTTCAGGTCTGTAAAGTTGCAAGAACAAAAACTCATTTCTTCCTTTATAACCAAGTATCTTCCTTCATCAACCTTATGCAACGTTGTCCGTGATAATACTTTATGATTGTTCATCAATTTCTGTCATTATGACTCATTTTTTTTTAAAAAAAAGAAAAAACGTTTTTTCTTTCTCTGAAATCTCTTTCAGAACTATAAACGATGACGAAGTCGGTCATATCCTGTGCTTTGCGTGCCGATGAAATAATGTGTACCTGCCGAAGGCACAACAACTGTACTGGGAATCTGGGACGGTGCTAACAGCCGGTACCCGGAGCTATGACTGCTGCGTATGCAATTTGGTACGTTCGTTTGTAAAAACTAATGGTATGTACTGTACTTGGCACCAGGCCAAGAATGATGCCCCATAGTGCACTGGAATCTTTTATTCCACTTGTGCCAAAAGATGTTAAAGGAGCTTTATTGGTGCAATATTGTGTTTAAGCCATATGTTTGGACATGTTTTATTCTCGAGTCATGTTAACAGATGGTAGTCGAAGATTGCTCTCATTTTTTGGGGAACAAAGAAATCTTGTCAACAATAAAGCATGGGAACAGAAATGGAGATGGCACCATCGTAAACTTGTTTCCGCATCTGCACAGACACCTGATGGTATGCGAATGAAAAGTGCATCAGCCTCTCAAATGAGTGTGGGTGATACGTTTTTTTAAACTCAATGGCTGTACAGCGCAGCATTGCCATTGGTGGTGGCCTGGCTTGTGAGAAGAATTTGGCTTTGCATATCTCGGGAAATTCCTGCGTCGCTATTCAGTGTTTCCCAGCACATTCACGGCCCTCACGTCTGCAGCGATGTACAATTGGTACGTGATTGACTGGCGAGTAACGAAGGGTCTGTGAAATGTGCAGAACAAGAGGCTATATGGAATAGAGAGATGGTAGTTCAAAGATAAGACAAAGATGGTAGTTCAAAGACAGATAGTGAAAACATTTGTTTCAAGACAAAGATAGTTCAAACACAAATGAATATTGTTTTTAAATTTTGGATTTAGGTGTGGGATTGGGGGGAAGGAGTGCTCAAAAATGTTGTTTTCATATGCCATGACTACTGTCATCTGTTTGCCTGTGAATGTAAAATTACAGTGATGGCCCAAAACTCATCTTTGTTTTGCTTGGGGATCTCATTTTTGGAGATGAAAATAAATGTGGAAGGTATGTTGCTGCTTAAAGATGTTAATTATTAGCTCATTATTCTTGTGTGCACAATGATTGGTGCATTTTATTTACCACTTCAAACGAATAATATTTTTGATTCTGTTCTGTGACGACCACAAAGATGCACATTCCCACATATATGCGTGGGATGGCAAGCCTGCCATATCATGTCGGTAGTTCCTTAAAAGCCACATACCCACAGAGCAAAGACTTGTCAGCAGATAGTAAGAGCTGCACTGCATGAGTGACAAGCTATGAAAATGAGAAACCCTCACAGAGGCAAGTGAAAAGAAGAAGATATCAAGATTGAACATCTTGCAAAATACTTGAGGATGTAACATGTCTCATTCAAAGGACACTTTTAAATTTGGGCTCATAATTTTAGAGCTGAGGTTTAAGGACAGAAGAAAGTTTAGACATTGCAAAGGTATATGACTTTTATCCAATTTTGGAAGCAGTATATCTGGTAGCTGCAATAAATTGTGTTACTGGCCCAACTGCAATTCAGCACACCGTACAGGCAATGAGAGACTGTGCATTGAAGGCCTGTAAAATTGTCTGCGTATTTGTCAATATTACATTGGCTTATCTGTTTCAAAAGCACACGGTATGCTTGCACTTTTGTGGCCTGTGGTGTGTTTTCTTTTTGAACTTGACTTTTTTGAACATTTTATCTCATTGCTGCACTCCCCGATGATAATTTTTCTCTTTGTCATTTATTGTCTTTGTCATATAATCATTGGGAGGTGACTTGTGACAGAATGCTTTAATGCATTGCATTGAAGCTGTGTATGTATCATGTTGTCTGTGCATTAAGCACCACGTACAAAAGAGTATAAATACTTTTTAAATGACATAATGCAACCTGTGTCCCGAGTTGATTCACTGTATCGTCCGTGTGGAACCATGGTGGCGGAAAAATCGTTGCTATAATAATGCACTCGACTAGTTGGGACTGATGGCAAAGACGAGCTATTTCTGCAAATATAAGAAATATGAGCAAGACAAAAATGTACAATTTCAATCCTTTGGAGAAACGTTTAATCAAATATTTGTGTCATGTATGTGCTATTACTGCAATTTTAATTAATTTTTTGCATGAAAATGACGTATGTGTGTTGTAAGAACTGTTAATGAAAAAATCAATTGCTTTCATGGCGTCTTTCTTTGAATGGAACAATTATCTTGTTTTCCCATAAAGTGAAAAATTCATGACACATTATAAAGTATAACAGCCTGCATTGCTAAGCTCTCTGCCCATTGGATTTTCAGCCTTCTTTTCCAATTTTCCATGCCTTGCAGACTTTTCTCGATATTGCAACAAACAAGGCTGACTTCTCTGGAATCTTCCCATTTGCTTAACAGCAGAGACGAGTGTGCAAATGCATTTTTCCTTCCTGTACAGTGATCTAAGGCTCATGGAGGACTTGCACATACATCACATGCAGCCAAGACACAGCCAGCCATGAAAATTAAATCCAGTTTCTTAAACCTCTAGGTCTCACCATCACCCACAATCTTCTCCTGGAATAACACGTGTTATCAAAACTGGCTTCCACGGTCACAAGCAGACTTGGGCCAGTGCCATCCTTCGTCAACTACTCACAGCCCTACAAAGCTTTTCTCCATAACTTAATAGTGCATTTGCTCTCCCCAAATAGGCTGGGATGGCCAAATCTGTCTTTCTGGATTATGTGCAATGACCGGAATCTAAAACTCCCACATTATTGCATCTCTCACAATGAGTATGGCAGCAGAAAGACCCGTTGCTCTCACATCACAAGACAGGTTTGGTGGCCTTTTTAGGTCATCTCTCGGCATTTGAACCTAATTAATATGGTGTTGAGAGGAGGGTGACGAATCCGTCCGTCATCCGTCATCCCGTGCCGGTCCGTTCACAATGAAGTTGAAGCGGATATCTGGTCATTAGATCCTGATAGAGGTCGATGAGAAACGTACACGATGGTATGACTTTTAAGGTCACGGAAGGACAGTAAGGTCAAGTACGTCTTTGAGTTGCGAAAAATGACGATTTTCAAATTCTATCTCCTCCGCCATTTTTACAAGCCGATCTTGAATTATGATTGTAGGCATATGAATCTATGGGACAATATCTAATTGGGTCGGGGGCGCGGATTTCGAATAATTCGCTTCGTTTTCGTTCACGTGACTTCAAAGCTTGCCAAAAAATGCGAAAATGGACGATTTTCAAAACTCTATCTCCTACATTTCTCATGCGATGCTTGGAAATTTGTTGTAGGGCATATGAAGGGGGGGGGGGGGGGGGGTGGGGGGGGGGGGGGGGGGGGGTTTGGGGTGTATGGACAATATCTAAAATTTGGTCGGGGACGATTTTTCGGACTTTCCGCTTGCTTCGTTTTCGCGTCACGTGACTTCAAAGTTGGGCAAAACTGCCGCTACCTTCAGGAGGCTATATATTCTCTCACTGGCATGGTAAAAAGTTAGTGAATGGTGTCATTGCATAGCAGCTGACCTTGTATATTATAACATTTTCCGCTGAAGGTGCAAAAGTTTCAAAAACCCGAATGTAAACGTCCACATTTAATTTTCAAATTAATTTTGTGCGTGGCGGCGCCAAAAAAAAAAAAATAAAAAAAAAAAAAAAAAAAAAAATGCCGAAGTCATCTTTAACCATAACTGCGCAGTTCGAAAGCCAGTAGTCTTTCGTCATAACTGAAACATTGAGAACTTGTGGTATTATAGAGATGACGCGTCACCCCCACACGGGGTAATTTTGTTTATTACTACCACTCCTTACGGTCCTAGCTCCCCTTGCTCACCATCCACCCGCACTTCAGCGCTTAAGTTTTATTCAGTTCAATAACCCCAGCCTGATTCAACTCCCAAAAGCCCTTTTTGTCTTCGGTCACCTTGCTTTTCCATGGCCTCGACTTTTTATGCAACTAAGCTTTTAGTGTGTAACTGTAAACGGGGCCGCGGCACCGCCGCGAGCACGACCGCTAGGGTGGAGCAGTAGAGTCAGCTCGACGCGAAATCGCCCGGAGCAGATGTACTTTTCGGAAAACTACGGGTTCCCTTTTTGGACTGTGAAGGGTCAATATTGTCCTACCACGTGGTAAAACAGGTTATTTGCCAAATCTTTCAAAATACCTAGAGACACGTGGGGCGATCTTCCCCGAAAGGGGGGGGTTCTTGTCACACCCTCGACGGCAACCCATACGAACAAAACTGCTTAGCGATGCTCGTTCCGTGTGGACCCGAGCGGTTGATCGCCGAGTTCCGTCGGTCCGATTGTCCCATACAATGCCAGGGTGGTGCGCTGCTCATTCCCAGCACGGCGACATGCTCATTCAATGCAAGAATGGACACAAACGAGGCTGAAACCTTGAAACAATGGGTTTATTTATACAATAGGTGGGGAATGGAGGGAAGCATGAAGGGTAGAGCTAAAACCGAATATAGAAACGCAAGTATATACAGCAAAGGCCACCTTAACATTTACCTACTGCTTGTAGCATGGTATGTGTACACTGTGGTCCAAATGAGGAGAAAGCTTAGAAATTGAACCCAATTATTTTATAATAAAGATAAACATCTTAATGTTATATAATGCCCAAGTGTCTGTGCTTTCAGAAAATGTATACTTTGCTATGGGTCCTATGGATCATTAGTTGCTTGACCAAAGCATGTTTTTATCAAACACAGGTATTTTTTTCCATTTTAATAGCTCATTTTTTAGAAGGGGTTCATGTATGATTGTATATATTGTCCAAAAATGGTTGAAAATGCATTTTTTCTTTGATATATTATCATTATACATAAGAATGAACAATTCCTCGAAACAGTACTTTCTTTAATGACCTTCCTGCATATCTTGGCTCCTTCAAATAGTGTCAAAATCTCAGATTTTGCAAAATTTCCTCCCAGTCATAGTGAAGCTTACAAAATCCTTATCCGAGAATTGAAATGCATCTGATAGACAATCTTAAAATAGCAATTTACTTCTGCATAAAGTGATGATTTAAATGGCAAGTTTCAACATGGATATTACTACAATACCAGTTTTTTAGGTTCACTTCCATGATTGGGGTCAAAAATGTTGGCAAGTACGTAAACAAATTGCATTTACCAAGGCTGCACAAAATTACTGGTAGCTATAAGCTTGATTTTTAAACCATAGATTAAGTTTACCAAGATGGCCCTATGATATAAAAAATCAATAGCAAAGGCCAGTTTTGTTCAGTATAACAGAACATCCCAAAGGTCGTGTAGGAAGTACGTTAAGTTTTTATTAATCATACATGACGATCATGACTATAGTACGGTAACTTAATCATACAATGACTTTTCATTTTTTGGTCCCGCTGGCTTCCTAAATGTTGTAATAATACCTTGCTACAGCCGACTTAAAGACGGGGCCCATAGGACACACACGCAAATAATCGGACAAATTGGTCTTTAATTGACCTCCAGCCCGAGGACAGTCAGACTGAAGATCAGGGTAGCTGGCTTCGGGCCGCGAGCGCGCGGCTGGGCGTCCCACTCCTTCCCGGAGCTCCGAGTCAGCGAAGGATGGACCAGCGCTGCCGAACCCAGCTGAGGTGAGACGAGGTGATCGCCCAAGCTCGGATCATGCGGAGGAGGAGGAACGGACGACCAGGACTGCCGACGACGAGGACTTGTGGCAAACTCTCTCCTCCGACCAGGCGCGTCTGCGCTCTTATCGCCCCTCGTCCCCCCCCACGGGAGGGGGGGGGGGTGTCTCCACCCTCCGGTTCTCCACATGCCGGACGACCTTCTGCGCAGAATCCCCTCATCGCCCTGTCACTGGCCAGTTTTGGCACACATTTCGCCTCGCCGTCGCTTCACTGGCGCAAAACGGGTCGGTCAAGCCCTTCGATTGGGCCAGGTGGGCGTGGTGACACCACTTGGAGGGCCGCTTCACACAGTCGGGAAGTCCGATTGGCCGAGCCGCGGTCACGTCACTCAGATGCATCCCGATTGGTCGAGACCACTGCGATGCTCCTCCTGAACTCCGCCCTCGTAACGTGATCGACGCATTGGTGTAATGGCGTCGTCAGAGTGAGGTGAAGGTTTGCTGGTGTTGATGGCGGGTGTAGATGAACGAAAAGAAAACCTGACTATAAAATAACTCACAGCGCAATGAACATTTATTTACCCATTGAGACAAGGGAAAGGAAGCTATCTATTAAAACCCATACTTACCGATATAAACTAATCTATAGGACCTGAATGTTAAGTGCGATGGGTTTCCAAATCTGCCACATAAACATTGACTAGTCAAGTATAATTTCTGCAAACAGAAAGAACTGCTTCAAGTCACCAACAGAGCTCTCAAGGGAAATTTACACACATCTTCAAAGGTCAAAACTAATAGCTATAATTTTATTCTGTTGCCAATAGCCAGTCAGGGCCCATAACTTACCTCCATCACCTGATATCCTGTGCAAGTACAGGATAATGAGCACACGCAGGATGGTTTCCCACAATTTTGAAAGATCTTCACACTGCGGTAGTTGCTCAATTGCAAAACAGCAGGAGAATGTCAGGTAGTGGAGGAACTGTGATGTTTCTGGCCAAAACTGTGAAGCTGACGTCGTGAGCTAGAAAACAGGGCATTACAAGTATATGCCTGGCTGCCACAATGGACATGAAACTATGCATTGCAAAAAAGAAGGCACGCACATCGGCACTTGAAACTGTTTGCATTCTAACTAACTGCACTCGTTTCTAATAAACATTTTGACATTTGTTTACTGGAGGATGTGCCAATTCTCAATGGGCTTTTTATAACCTGGACTCCACCCAAGGTCAAGCAAGATTTGATCGATAAGGCTAGATTCTGGCCAGAAATATCCTTCCTGCTCACATCTCCTTTCAATGGGAACTGGACTGTGACTGTCCGCTGGTGCTGCATTTTTTTCTTCTCATTTTGATATTATTACTTACTTGTGTGCACAGTGTCTCTGACTTAGTCAAGTAGCTGATTTTTATTGATATTTTAGCATTATAGGAGAAAATGCATTGTGGCACATCAAAGGCTTGATGATTTCTATTACAGTTGGAAATGATTCACAAAACTCTATTTGAGCTTTATAAAAGTTAATTATGTATCAACAGGTGGAGGTTCCACCACTTGCCTTCTTCCATAAAATAATTACAAGGAAATTTTAGACAGAAAGATGCTTTTAAAAAAGAATACAGATGCTGAAGCTCAATGGAATAACTAAATAAGAGCGGGCTGAGGGAAAGTTTGGGGGAGGGGAGGAGTGGAGCAATGCTTTGCAAGACAGTGGAAAGGGAAAGGGCTAAGCAGATGGAAGGAATACCAGAGGAAGAGTATAAAAGCTCTGAGGCAAACGTGATTTTCACATGGGGTTATGAGAATGGAACACCTTAAATTAACGAAGAACGAAAGTAGAACTGAGAAAAAACTGGAAAGACTTCTGCAGCAAGATAAAAATGGAGGGCAGAGATTTGGAGTTGGCTATCATCTGGATTAGCACCAATACGAAGTTAGTTGGATGATGAGCATGTTTATTCGCACTGGGCTGTCCTGGAACGGATAATGAAGGGGGCTGATGGTGCACAGCCAATGTCTGAGTTGAAGGATCATGTTTTAATGTGGTAGAACAAAAGCTCTGGCTCTTCTGGAGGCGAATGGACAGATTCTGCTGCAAACCTGTTTGTTAGAAGGAAGAAAAATTTCCATGGCAATTTCAGTGGGGAATCGTCAGCAAAGAGATGGAAAGGTTTTGTTAAATCGATTAAATAAATAGATTTGGGCTTACAATATGTGTAGTTATGATAAAGGGTGTTTTGGACCAGTCAACAAAATTTGTTCGACCAACTGTAAAATAAGTATAAATCTCACAACTGAACCAGCGAAGCCAACACCATCTTCAGCAGATAGATATAAACATCCCTCCCAGTCTCAGGAACATATACAGTGAGTCGGGAACACAATCTGCAGCCTTCTCGTCACTGATATCAAAACCTATATGTCCTGCGTGTGCCAAGATATCTCCACGGAGTTTCAATGCCACATGCACCAATGACATGAAAATATCACTCGGTTTGAATACAGGTATTTTCAACAAGTCATCATCCCGATTCCGCAACAGGCATTTCTGATAAAGGTACATGCTTGTACTTGGAAGGGAAAAGTAGACATCTGGTCATTTGTCACTGTTCGATCTGGCAAAACGATGAAGTCGAACACATCTCCTGTATGGGCAATAAGACTTTCCTTGAAGGAAGATCGACGACTTACATATGATTGGGGGGTGGTGACATTAGCTTCCCCAGCCAATATGCAGTAACGATCCCAAACTGTAGATAGTTTTAGAACACATCCTTTGTCAGCGAAATGTTGCAACTTGTTGCACAGCCATGCCATGGCGATATCAATGTCTTTGCTACCTTTTTTTGCTTTAGCTACTGACTTTGAGCACGTTGAAGAAGAGCAGGAGATTCTGCAGGCTGCAGGATTTGATCGAAATCTGTCTGTTCGTCTTGCAGGCGTGAACGATCTCATAGCGGCTGAGGCAAATATCACTTAGCTTGTTACAGTGGTTTCTCAAAGTCAGTAGCTAAAGCAAAAAAAGGTAGCAAAGACATTGATATCGCCATGGCATGGCTGTGCAACAAGTTGCACATTTCGCTGACAAAGGATGTGTTCTAAACTATCTACAGTTTGGGATCGTTACTGCATATTGGCTGGGGAAGCTAATGTCACCACCCCCAATCATATGTAAGTCGTCGATCTTCCTTCAAGGAAAGTCTTATTGCCCATACAGGAGATGTGTTCGACTTCATCGTTTTGCCAGATCGAACAGTGACAAATGACAGATGTCTACTTTTCCCTTCCAAGTACAAGCATGTACCTTTATCAGAAATGCCTGTTGCGGAATCGGGATGATGACTTGTTGAAAATACCTGTATTCAAACCGAGAGTGATATTTTCATGTCATTGGTGCATGTGGCATTGAAACTCCGTGGAGATATCTTGGCACACGCAGGACATATAGGTTTTGATATCAGTGACGAGAAGGCTGCAGATTGTGTTCCCGACTCACTGTATATGTTCCTGAGACTGCTGTATGAAGGTCCTTCGGTACTGGACAGCAAACCAGACAGCACCGATGTTATTCCAGTAAGAATCAAGGTGCTCAGTGTTGGTCAAGATATGGTGTTCGGTGTCAGTGACGGAAAGAATGGACACCAAAACATATTGGACTAGGCAGCACGCTGCATCAGGCAACTAGATTCAAAGAAACTTCTTCAACTTTTCTCCACAGTGCTGGACACACCATAAGTTATGAATCAGTTTTGAAGTGTAGACACATCTCTTGCGAAGTACACTCTTAACTATGCATCCTCAGACTGGTGCTGTCATTCCACCTAACTTGCTGAGAGATAGGTTTGTACATTTCACAGCAGATAATATTGATATAAACGATGCTACACTGGATGGGAAGAAAACCTTTCATGCAACGCAAGCTGCAGCATGGCAGAGAGGGCCGGCTCTGATTGCTGCCTTAAGCAATCTCAAGCATCCAATAAACCAAGCTTGATGTCCCACAGCTATGAATGAGTTGATTCCTGTCAGCATCATTGAAGACATGCAGATGTTACATTCAAGAAGCTGTACAGAAAGATTAGTACACTGTCACCGAGGATAAAAGTGATGCCGCTATCAGAGCACGAGCAACTGATATGGCCTTTGTCATTGAAAGGCAGGAAAAAAGCTACCAAAACCTGGTTGAGAGCGTGTCAATCAAGCCAACAGCTCTGATGTTCATGAAGTGACTACCATAGGTTACATGCCAATAATACAAGCACCTGCCCATGAACTGGACACACTCAATACTGCTTGTTCAGATATTTATTCATGTATTTCATCACTTGGACAGAAACATGTTGTGCTGACCGTAGGTAGACCAGGCACTGTATTGTAAACTGATGGAATTAAAATGGGCGACTCCACAATACAAGCACCATCTTATCCCATGAATTGGAGGGTTGCATACCTCGATGGACTTTCTAAAATTATAGGACAACATATGCAGGCTTCCGGTTTGTCAGAGGTCTGGGTGAGAGTGGCATTCTGAGTCTGTATAACAGAAAAGGCTCTGGAAGGCAAGTCTTACACCAAGGGGATGCGTGCACACAACTCACATTCAAGCTATGTGGCAGATCCTCCTCCCACAATTACTTGATCACCTTAAGGAATCTGACAGAGATCTGGGAATGAATAAGGACCAAGCATGGCAAAGCACTCAACCTCTTCTGGCAACAAGCAGATTTTGTGACGCAATGGCTGAATTCATCATACTCACATAGAAGCCACAGACAGTGTGAATGTCACATACTGGTGGAACTATATGGAGATGGTAGTTGTACTGCTGATGTACACTCATAGCTCCAACGTGATGGCCTTTGAGAACCTCATCTGACCCTCTTCCAGTGCATGCTTCCATTCTTCTTGCACTATGACCAACACAACTATGCCGGTAAGCAAACATACAGGTCCGACTCAATCATCTCGCACCCTGAATCTGCACCCAAACCTCCGAAGAGTG
>CM068961.1:40018142-40028178 GCA_035128595.1 Eptatretus atami
AACTCATTCTGCAGTCTCTCGATTTTGCCCTTGTCGGTATATTGTGCATATCAGTTTGTGCCATACTAGTGAACTTGTAAATCCTGATGTGAAAGCATTCTCTATTCGATCGATTGCATCGTAGGTATTTGTAGTCTCTAATTTTCTCCTGGTGGGTGACTAGTTCTATGCGTTTCAAACCTTGATCACTGGAATCCCTAAGCTCATCCTTATTGTCTTTTTGACAGATAATACACAGGTTGTGTGACACAGGGGATGGTCTCTTCAAGTTAATCAGTGGGTCCATCTTGTTCTGAAACATAAAAAAAATATCATGTGTAGGTAAAAGAAATAGAACGAAAAAAAGTCAACATCGACACTGTATAATCGGAAAGTTACCATAACATTGAATATTCTTCAGATTTTTTTTAAAACAGTGATTAAATATGGATGGTCAGGTAGTAGATGACCACTATGTATTCTGAACTACTTCAATACTATATTGTGCTCCCTTGCATGGCAACAAACAATGGTATGACATGAGATATAAAAGAAATTCAAAATGTTACCCGAACAAAACAGTGGACATTTTGTTTTTCATTTTTCGCGCCTTCAAACATAAATTTCAGCCTGGTAACGTATTTTTGGGGTTTCAGCACATATCAATTAGGTTAAAAAGTCAAGTTACCAACTTTGACCTAAAAATGCCTATGGGGGTTCGAATTCCTGATTATCCGTCTAGTCTGATTGAAACTTATTCCAATTTGGGAAATTGCAGTTTTTAGGACCGTCATAAAGGACACAAACAACAAGCACAAATAACTTATTGTTCATTCATATGCAGCACAACACTGGTTGAGGGCACAGCCATGCCGCTGATGCAATTCCCTCTGCTGGTTAGAGCAGGAATTTGGAATTTGTTAATGATGCCGCTGAGAGCTCACCTACTCTTTGTGAAGGACGCCATGGGATCTTTAACATCCACCAATGAATCCTGGCAAATGGGATTTCCCGTTTAATGTCCAACTGAGGGACGGCACACACATTGATGAATCACCCTGCCTGTGAAACACCGGGATGACAGTTTATAGCTGAGTCAAGATTCAAACCCAGGCCACACAGCTTAGAGATGAGTGTGTGTACCTTAATGCCATCCTGTCAACCCTCACAAATAACTAATTTAACATGTTAAATAAGGTGGTGTAAAAGAGGGTGCATCAGTGGCGGTAAACTTCTGAAAAAATTTCTTTTTTTCTTTCTACAGCCTTTAAAACTTATTTTATTTCAATTTAATTATATACTTGAGCAATGTCGAGCACAAATCGCCTTGCTAGCATATTCAAAAATAAAAACATTACCCCACAATTAAAAAAACCCTCCAGTTCAGCAGTACTTAGACAAAATATTATGCCATTTTATGCCATCTCGGCCAATCAAATTTGCTGCTCGCGCTCTCAGTATTGGGGACTATCGAGATTCACACAAAATTGCGGCTCATAGAAAATATAGCTTGTGTTCGAAAATGCAACGCAAGTGTTTAAAAGACCCTTTCCATGTCCTTTTTCTCAAGACTGTGCACAGTAAGGTGTTCTATGAACTCTCTAGTTTATATATCTTAAAAGAGAAGCAACATTGTGCAGTCATTTTGTTTAACCAATTACATAGATATTCTGCTCCAGAAGAAAGAGCTTTGTCATCTTCTCTTATGTTGCGATTACAAAAGATTGTGTTTTGCTAGGAAAGTAATCTTGCATCTATTCAATAAAGAGAAAGTTGTGGTTCTCATCCTATATTGGCTCTTTTTCCCCACTTTCCAGAGCGAGCTGCACGTTTGTCCAACAAAACTGCATCTCGGAGTTGGAAGAATGCCAGTAAGAGGATTTGTTCCTGCCATGACAATCACCAACGATGTTGTGTTGTGGGGAAGCTGTGGGACTCGTTTGTTCAGCCTTCGTGGTGACCTGCAAGTGCACAGTGTCATTGAAACATCCAAAACTCAAAGGTTGGTGCAGTACTTGAGAGTGGTGCTCAATTTAGTAATTCAGTTAGGTTGCTAAACTAAACTATTTACAGGAATATTTTGCTGTTAAGTCCAAATATTTGGTGGCACATCTGGCAGCAATGGAGGCTTTTATTTCCGACTATTTTGCAATAGCATTTGGTACTGGCAGTTTGATCTTCCAGTTGCAGTATATTGGAGCAAGACTTTCATGTACATTTCATTTTCATTCAAGTTTTTACCCAGGTTGTTTTCGGGTTTCACTTTTCTCATATTAACTGATATGTTTGGTAAATACTGGGACGAGTTTGTGTTCTGCATGCATGGGTTGCTTCACTGATGAGGTCACAAACAACAGGGTCAATGACACTCAACAAAAAAGGCTGAAACTGGTGGCAAGTTGCACGAGATCGAGCACAAAAGTGGTTAAATACGAGTAAAGTAAGTTTGAATTCCGTTAAAAAGTTAAAATTGTTGTAAATTAACTATTTGATAAAATGTTTCAAAAAAGTTAGGTCGTTGACTTTTATGTGAGATCACATGCTTACTGATAACCTCTCATTAAATATAATATTAAAAAAACTAGAGCGAAGTCGGTGGCACACCATCACAAATCCTGTTTCCCACCTAAAGCAAAGTTGAAAGCTGACACAAGATTCCACCAGGAATGACACAATATCAAAGTTAATTTTATGTTTTGACCCCTGTTACCCTCAGTCCCCACCCAGTGGGACATGAACCTGAATTCAAATCCCCCAAAATCGTTCAATTTTTCATGTGTTCTTCAATGTTGAATACATATACAGTTTCATTTTTAACCTCCGCCATCGACGATGGACGGAGGTTACTGTTTTCACCCTGTCTGTTTGTTTGTTACTTAGGAAATCTAAAGATTTCTTAAGTATATTGATGACTTCCGTCCTCTGTTCGTGTGTTTGTTACTTACGAAATCTAAAGATTTCGTAAGTATATTGATGACTTCCGTTTCTGTTTGTGTGTTACTTACGAAATCTTAAAGATTTCGTAAGTATATTGATGACTTCGTTTCTTGTTTGTTTGTTTGTATGTTTCGTTTGTTTGTTACTTACGAAATCTAAAGATTTCGTAAGTATATTGATGCCTTCCGTTCTGTTTGTTGTTTGTTTGTTTGTTTGTATGTTTGTTTGTTTGTAGGCACGATAACTCGAAACAGAAGAAGCTACAATGTCAAATTACACACAGTGATTCAGGAGGGTGATGGCAGTGCTGATTAGATTTTGGTCGAAATCGTCAAAGGTCAAGGTCACAGTGAGGTCAAATATTCGATTTTAATGGTTTGGTAAGATAACTCGAGAACGGAAGAAACTACCAATGTCAAATTAACCACGTGATTCAGGAGGGTGATGGCTAGTGCTGATTACATTTTGGTCAAAATCGGTCAACGGGCAAGGTCACGGTGAGGTCAAACATTCGATTTTTGATGGTTTGGTACAGAATCAATCGATAGAAACTTCTGGTTTGCGTCGCTACCTTCTCTAGAGACAGACTTTAATTAGACAAGGCGGAGGTAAGTGGAACGATTTCGTACAGTACTCAGTCTATGACTGTTGTTTCGTTACTGTTGCTGTAAGCTCCGTAATGTCCTCTGACGAGGAGGCTGACCATGTCAAATTAAAAACCACGTGCTGAATTCAGGGATGGCAGTAGTGATTAAGATGTTGGCTCGAGGTCAACAATTCAAAGAGGTCGGTTCAGCAGTGAGCTCGCTCAAAACTGACATCAGATTTCGTTATGTTTGCTCACAGATAACTTGCGTAGAACGGAGAAGCTACCATATCAAATTATTCGTGACACTGCATACCTCTTGAACATCGGGTGGTGCTATGCATTTGCTCGTTAGATGTCTTTCGGCAAATCGGTCATATACGGTCAAGGTTCACAGTGAGGTTCAAATCATTCCCAAACATTCGATTTTGATGGTTTCAGGACAGATCATCGTAGAAAACTCGTGGTTTGCCGTCACGTGAGCCCTGCGGAACATATTTACGAAGAGCTTTTTAGACGCAACTCAATGCTAATGACACCTCTATACAGTCACTCCTGGCGATGTGCTAGCTTTGCATGGTAGCTCTCGTCTCGATGTACTATGCAATAACATATAGGAGGATCAAAACATACAAACAGGTAAAGGGCACATATATTACGCTGTTAGATCGTTGAGTTACTCTAACACATCGACCTTCATATGATTGTACGGTATTTCGTACCAGCAGAACACTCGAAACTCTTTTCTAAATAGCTGTCTTATACCTGCAGTACTGTGCGACGGGCAGAGTCAAGGTGACGATTTCGTTGAGTTCAGGCACTGTCCCAAAATGACGTAGGTGCTTTTTTGTATTGTTTCATTGATGTCTAAAGACCAAGATTCGTGTCATGACTATATGAACTACCGTTTTGTTTGTTTGTATGTTTGTTTGTTGTTTGTTTGTTTGTTTGTAGGCACGATACTGAAAAGAGACGAAGAAGCTACCAATGTCAAATTACACCACATGATTCAGGAGGGTGATGGCTAGTGCTGATTAGATTTTGGTCAAAATCGGTCAACGGTCAAGGTCACGGTGGGTCAAACATTCGATTTTTGATGGTTTGGTACAGTTAACTCGAGAACGGAAGAAGCTACCAATGTCAAATTACACCACGTGATTCAGGAGGGTGATGGCTAGTGCTGATTAGATTTTGGTCAACATCGGTCAACGGTCAAGGTCACGGTGAGGTCAAACATTCGATTTTTGATGGTTTGGTACAGAATCATCGTAGAAACTTCTGGTTTGCGTCGCTACCTTCTCTAGAGACAGCTTTTATTAGACAAGGTCAGAGGTCAAGTTGACGATTTCGTAAGTACCAGTCTATGACTGCTTGTTTGTTTGTTTGTTTGTAGGCACGATAACTCGAGAACGGAAGAAGCTACCAATGTCAAATTACACCACGTGATTCAGGAGGGTGATGGCTAGTGCTGATTACATTTTGGTCAAAATCGGTCAAAGGTCAAGGTCACAGTGAGGTCAAACATAATTCCGTAAATTAACGTGGAGAAATGGAGTATTTTTGCTTCGCTCGACGTTACGAGTTCGTTTTAACTTCGATTTTAATTTTGGCTTCAGTTTTTGCGATCGCTTAGGACGCTTAAAACTCGGTTGTCGAAATTCTGGTAAAACTCGGATGTTTTGGAGACGTTTTAAGATTGTATAAAAAAATATTTCACTCGAAGCGTCAAGGGTCGTCCCATGATGCATTGCGCTCGAGCAGACGTCACGGTCGTCCCATGATGCAGTGCGCTCGAGCAGACGTCACGGGTCGTCCCATGATGCAGTGCGCTCGAGCAGACGCGTCGTTGATTCACGTTAAGGTATAATTGCGTGGAGAAATGCCGATTTTTGCTTTGCTCGACGTTACGAGTTCATTTTAACTTCGATTTTAATTTTGTCTTCGGTTTTTGCGATCGCTTAGGACGCTTAAAACTCGGTTGTCGAAATTCTGGTAAAAATCGGATGTTTTATGAGATTTATGTCGGGTGTCTATCTGAGGTATTATGCACGAAGATTATGCTAATGAGGGGATTGTAAGACACAGCATTACGCGCTCGTTTGCGTCGCAACCTTCTCTAGAGACAGCTTTTATTAGACAAGGTCAGAGGTCAAGTTGACGATTTCGTAAGTACCAGTCTATGACTGCTTGTTTGTTTGTTTGTTTGTAGGCACGATAACTCGAGAACGGAAGGAGCTACCAATGTCAAATTACACCCGTGATTCAGGAGGGTGATGGCTAGTGCTGATTAGATTTTGGTCAAAATCGGTCAAAGGTCAAGGTCACAGTGAGGTCAAATATTCGATTTTTGATTGTTTGGTACAGATAACTCGAGAACGGAAGAAGCTGCCAATGTCAAATTACACCACGTGATTCACGAGGGTGATGCTAGCGCTGATTAGATTTTGGTCAAAATCGGTCAAAGGTCAAGGTCACAGTGAGGTCAAACATCCAAAAAATGATAACTCGAGAACGGAAGAAGCTACCAATGTCAAATTACACCACGTGATTCAGGAGGGTGGTGGCTAGCGCTGATTAGATTTTGGTCAAAATCGGTCAAAGGTCAAGGTCACAGTGAGGTCAAACATCCAAAACATTCGATTTTTGATGGTTTGGTACAGAATCATCGTAGAAACTTCTGGTTTGCGTCGCTACCTTCTCTAGAGACAGCTTTTATTAGACAAGGTCAGAGGTCAAATTGACGATTTCGTAAGTACCAGTCTATGACTGCTTGTTGTTGTTTGTTTGTATGTTTGTTTGTTTGTTTTTAGGCACGATAACTCGAGAACGGAAGAAGCTACAATGTCAAATTACATCACGTGATTCAGGAGGGTGATGGCTAGTGCTGATTAGATTTTGGTCAAAATCGGTCAAAGGTCAAGGTCGCAGTGAGGTCAAACATTCGATTTTTGATGGTTTGGTACAGATAACTCGAGAACGGAAGAACCTACCAATGTCAAATTACACCACGTGATTCAGGAGGGTGATGGCTAGTGCTGATTAGATTTTGGTCAAAATCGGTCAACGGTCAAGGTCACGGTGAGTCAAACATTCGATTTTTGATGGTTTGGTACAGAATCATCGTAGAAACTTCTGGTTTGCGTCGCACCTTCTCTAGAGACAGCTTTTATTAGACAAGGTCAGAGGTCAAGTTGACGATTTCGTAAGTACCAGTCTATGACTGCTTGTTTGTTTGTTACTTACGAAATCTAAAGATTTCGTAAGTATATTGATGACTTCCGTTTCTGTTTGTTTGTTTGTTTGTTTGTATGTTTGTTATCTTGCCAAAACGAAGTTTTTGCAAGATATGTTAGTCAGTCTGTATGTTTTTTTTTGTTTTGTTTGTTTGTTTGTTTGTCTGTAATCACGAAAAAAAAATTCTGCAGACCACAGTTTCATTGGAAATTTTTGTAACTTCACATATCAGAGGCCTATGGAGGTCCCTTTCAGGCCATAAAATTTTGAAGGTCAAGGTCAAAGGTCAAGGTCACTTTTTCGCAAATCAGGGTAATCGACAAAACCCTTATTTTTTGAGTAATTTTGATCGGATCGTCTTCAAACTTCATGGGAATATAGTTCATGGTCTGGCGCTCAGCTGATAATTTTTGGTGGCGATTGGCCTTGACCTTCATGTGTTTTTTTTTGTTGTTTTTTTTTTTTTTTCTTTTCTGTAATCACGTATAAATCACTCTGCAGAGCACATTTTCATTGGAAATTTTTGTAACTTCGCATATCAGAGGCCTATAGAGGTCCCTTTCAGCGCATAAAATTTTGAAGGTCAAGGTCAAAGGTCAAGGTCACTTTGTCGCAAATCAGGGGAGTCGACGAAACCCTTATTTTTTGAGTAATTTTGATCGGATCGTCTTCAAACTTCATGGAATATAGTTCATGTCTGGCATTCAGCTGATTAATTTTTGGTGGCGATTGGCCTTGACCTTCATGGTTAACGCCTCAGGTCAAACATATTTGACCCAAGGTCAAATTTTCAAGTTTTAGGAACCATATCGTGTAGTACCTCAAATTGAACACCTCGATGAGTGCTTTCTAGATATATCAAGCTTGAGACATTATGACGTGATTTGGTGACGTTATAGGCAAACGCATATTTTTCATGGTTACTCTGTAGAACGATTCTCATCGGAATCTCTGTAGGCAGATATTCCTCAAGGAGTCGCTCCTGGTGGATAGCAGCTCTGTTCACCTCAGTGTGACCTTAAAGAAGTCACACGTGGTCACCTTTTGGCAAGATACGGATCACCCTACGGGTGACATTGGTTTATTTATTTGTTTGTTTGTTGTTTGTAGGCACGATAACTCGAGAACGGAAGAAGCTACCAATGTCAAATTACACCACGTGATTCAGAGGGGTGATGGCTAGTGCTGATTAGATTTTGGTCAAAATCGGTCAACGGTCAAGGTCAGGGTGAGGTCAAACATTCGATTTTTGATGGATTGGTACAGATAACTCGAGAACGGAAGAAGCTACCAATGTCAAATTACACCACGTGATTCAGGAGGGTGATCGCTAGTGCTGATTAGATTTTGGTCAAAATCGGTCAACGGTCAAGGTCACGGTGAGGTCAAACATTCGATTTTGATGGTTTGTACAGAATCATCGTAGAAACTTCTGGTTTGCGTCGCTACCTTCTCTAGAGACAGCTTTTATTAGACAAGGTCAGAGGTCAAGTTGACGATTTCGTAAGTACCAGGTCTATGACTGCTTGTTTGTTTGTTTGTATGTTTGTTTGTTTGTTTGTAGGCACGATAACTCGAGAACGGAAGAAGCTACCAATGTCAAATTACATCACGTGATTCAGGAGGGTGATGGCTAGTGCTGATTAGATTTTGGTCAAAATCGGTCAAAGGTCAAGGTCACAGTGAGGTCAAATATCGATTTTTGATGGTTTGGTACAGATAACTCGAGAACGGAAGAAGCTACCAATGTCAAATTACACCACGTGATTCAGGAGGGTGATGGCTAGTGCTGATTAGATTTTTGTCAAAATCGGTCAACGGTCAAGGTCACGGTGAGGTCAAACATTCGATTTTTGATGTTTGGTACAGAATCATCGTAGAAACTTCTGGTTTGCGTCGCTACCTTCTCTAGAGACAGCTTTTATTAGACAGGGTCAGAGGTCAAGTTGACGATTTCGTAAGTACCAGTCTATGACTGCTTTAGATTTCGTAAGTATATTGATGACTTCCGTTTCTGTTTGTTTGTTTGTTTGTAGGCACGATAACTCGAGACAGAAGAAGCTACCAATGTCAAATTACACCACGTGATTCAGGAGGTGGTGGCTAGTGCTGATTAGATTTTGGTCAAAATCGGTCAAAGGTCAAGGTCACAGTGAGGTCAAACATCCAAAAAAAAGTTATAACTCGAGAACGGAAGAAGCTACCAATGTCAAATTAGACCACGTGATTCAGGAGGGTATGGCTAGCGCTGATTAGATTTTGGTCAAATCTGTCAAAGGTCAAGGTCACAGTGAGGTCAAACATCAAAAAAAAAATAACTCGCGAACGGAAGAAGCTACCAATGTCAATTTACACCACTTGATTCAGGAGGGTGATGGCTAGGGCTGATTAGATTTTGGTCAAAATCGGTCAAAGGTCAAGGTCACAGTTGAGGTCAAACATTCGATTTATGATGGTTTGGTACAGAATCATCGTAGAAACTTCTGGTTTGCGTCGACGGATTTCTAGGAAACTTGGTGGGGGGATTAGGTATCGTCCAAGGATCATGCCATTAGATTTTGGACTTGGTCCAATCCATATGGCCGCTATGGCGGCCATTTTGAAAAAATTTGAATTTTTGTTTTTGCATTTCTACATGTTTTAAGTGATTTCCAACCAAAAAAAATAAAAAATTGTTAGAGAAAAAAAGAAAAAACAACTTTTTTTTCAACAAAATTTCGATTTTTTTTTTTTGCATTTCTACATGTTATAAGTGATTTCCAACAAAAAACATGCCAAAATTATAATTGCGGCTGATTTTGGAACCTCAGGTGGATATACCCACGTAAAATCAATTTCTGTCTCAAGGAATCTAGTTATGACGAATGAATTGAGTATGTAAAAGTTAAAAGTAAAAGGGAAAGTTGCAAACTATAACTCTGTGAGCACTGTTGACGTCAAATTGAATGAATAGGATATCAGGTTCACTTGAGTGACTAAAGCAGTATTGGCGGCGGAGGTTTTGCACTCTACCGAGTGCTCCCCCTCTAGTTTTTAATGTTTTGCAATGTGCCGTGAATTGCATTTTTCGATATTTGACCTTTTGACCCTGCCCAACAGTCTACCAGTAACCTCCTTCCAGTGAAACTCCCAAAATCCGGATTCGCTGCTCACCTCCACTCATTTGTTCCTCTTTTTCATGCCTGTAGAACCATCTTTCACATTTCCTTCAATCCCATTCTTCCTCAAGACAGCTGTTTACCACCATCTCAGATCATTGCCTATCTAAAACCATGTTCCTTGCTACACCCGTTAACTCCC
>CM068961.1:40056642-40071799 GCA_035128595.1 Eptatretus atami
TCGGGTGATAACACAGAGATGGCCGAGAGTTATACACTGCTATCACTTTTTTAATATCTAGGGACAATATATCTTGCTAAAAATCACAATGAGCCTTACTCCATCTGTATGGTACCCGACGGTCCAATTTGGGGGTCTGGCTCATAGCCTATTTTAACCGGGCATACACGGGCCCAGTACACTGGTACTGCAATGGTCTGCAATGGAGATATATATATATATATAAACATAATGTCCAGGTGTGGTTGATCAGTGCCCCAGGCGATATACTCTTCCAGTCGTGTGGGATTTCAATGCATCGACTGGAACTGCTAGGGATGTTTTATGAGACATGTGTTGGTCCCATGGGTCTGGAACTGTGAACTGACTTTGTAAGAAGTCGTGGACTTAGGGTGGCTGGTTCATGGGTTTCAGTGCCCACAGGCTCATCGCTGGACTTGGTATTCCAACGCGGTGGTGTGGCAGAGGAGATTGATCACATGGTCACTGGAGGATGATCCAGAACTGGAGGGTCTACCGGAGTGCCAGTTCCTCTCTACTGACCACAAGCTTGTGTAGCAATTCTGAAGTTGCAGCTTGAATCTGGGAGAATGGTTACCATCCCAGCGAGGCTGGATGTTGGGCAAGCTCAAGGATGAGAGGATAGCTTGAGGAGTTTGTGACGGCTGAGTGGGGATTTGTGGGGTCTGGGGGATTTGTGGGGTCTGGTGCTTTTGGGAATCCTGAAAGAGTTGTGGAGTGCCTCAAGACCACCATCCTTGATGTTGCCGGAGATGTCTTGGAACTCACCAAAGGGTGAAGAAAGATTTTGTCTCCCAAGGGACACTGGGATACATTGACCAGCGTCGCAGGGCCAGGCTTAATGGCAGAGCTGAGCTGTTCAGGGAGTTGAGGCGTAAAACTGCACCTGCGCTGAGGGTGTACAAGGAGGCTCATGTGCGGAATCTGTGAGGGGGTAAGAGCATCAGCTGTGGTCAAGTGATTCTCGTCCTGCATACACGGGGAATTCTCGCATTGTGTTCCTCCAAGCCCATCCCTCGGTGTACTGCATTGGAGCGGAGGGTGGTGGGCTCTTGACAGAGGAATCTGAAGTGAAGGCCGCTGGGCCGGTTACATGGAGCAGCTGTACCTGGCTGAACCACGAGCTATTGAGTTGGATTTCAGGGTATTACTGTCCCTCTTCTGACTCTCCAATCAACTGTGGAATAATACTAACCTTCATTTGTGGGAACACAGGCTGCGGTGAACTGTTGGAAATGGGTTAAGCTCCGGATCTGTGGCATCCATGTTGAACTTCTCATACTGGTGGAAATGCTGTGCTCATGTCATTGCATACAGTTCTGTGCTCTCCTGGAACACAGGCATCATCCCAACTGACTAGGAGAGGGCCTTGCTGTCCCTCTCTCAAAAGGGAAGGGTGATCGCCAGGACTGTAACAACCGACAGAGGGGTGACGCTGCTCACAGTGCCGGGCAAGGTCTTCGCTCGGATAATTCTTGATAGCGTTCACCACCATCTGCCTGACCACCAGCACCCAGAGTTGTCAGGCTTCACACCAAAGAGGTGAACGATTGGCCATATCCTGCCCTTCGGGTCCTCACTGAATGCAGACGAGAGTTTGGCAGGGGCTGCTTGTAGCCTGTGTTGAGCTCTGCAAAGCGTTTGATTTGGTGAATCAGGAGCCCTCTGTAGGATTGCCCACCAAAATGATCAATCTGATGTCTGAACTGTACTCTAGAACTGAGAGTGCTGTGAGATGTGGTGATACCATCTCAGACTTATTTCCAGTTGTTACTGGAGATCTCAGGGGTGTGTACTGCCCCCTACACTTTTCAGCGCTTGGATGGACTGGATTCTGGGAGGATGTCAGAGAGATCAAGCTGCGGTGCATCATTTCAGAATGTCAAGATCTCTGACCTTGATTTCGTAGATGATGCAGTTGTCTTTGCGGAGACTCTGGATATCCTTTTGGGGGGCCCCGAAGTGCTGAATGAGGAGTCGGAGCCACTGGATTATGGGTTTCCTGGGTCAAAACTAAGATCCAGGCTTTCATTGATGTCTTGGAGGCTGCTATCTTGTCTGTACCCATTTGTTGGTGAGGATGCTGAGGTCACAGAGAGATTCACTTACCTTGGCAGTGACATTCATGTCTCTGCTGGCTGTTAACCAGAGGTCAATAGACGTCTGTGTCTGCCTGGGGAGTCATGGATTCACTGGATCATGGGGTGTGGCGCTGTTGGTACCTGTGCAGGAGGACAAAGTCTGAGTCTTCAGGTCCTTCGTGCTTCCAGTCTTGCTCTAACAGATGAGACTTGGACTCTAACCAGGGATCTGAGATGGAGACTTAACCTTCCTTCGGTACCAGGTCTCTCTTCGGAGATCCTTGGCTATCGCTGGTCAGACTGTGTCAACGAGCCGTTGCTGAGAGAGACTCAAATGAGATTTGCTACCTGCATAGTCCATGATTGTCAGCTGGCGCTGGACATGTGGTTTGTTTTCCTGACGCTGATCCTGCTCACCAGATTCTCTCATTGAGGAGCCTCGTGAGTGGAGGCCAATGGACTGACCATTGTGCCTCGTGGTTGCAAGCAGGTTGTTCGGCATCTCAAGGAGATAGGGATGTGCCAGGCATCTGCCTGAGATGCCAAACAGAGGCCAGTGGAGTATCGGCCAGAAAGTCGATCAGCGATGCACTGCTTGGTGCATGCTCCCATATCTGACTTGACCTGACAATCCAAAATATCCGCGATGGTACTTTTGGCTGTCATGTTACTCTGCACCTGACAGACAAATATCCAGTGACAGGTATGTTTCCAATCATATGACAGGCAGCTCCGTGTCATTATGGATCCACCACTGAAAATGGAATAGACTATTTTTCTCCAAGTGTTAAGCTGTTCAGTTACTGCCAAACCCCAGTTCTGTCATAATTCTCATGCATGAGTAATTGGCTGTCATCAGATCAATGGATCTTTCTCCAGAATGTGAAGTTCCAGTGTTGACGTGCCCAGCACTATGCCAAACGGGCTGGTTTTTGTTCTGCGTTGAGAAGAGGGCACATTATCGGTATCCTGGCTTTTGTAAACTGCAATATGAAGGCAGTTTGGTGCAGTTTCATGGATAAACTAAGAGGAGGATTCCATTGTGCTGCAACATTTTGCTCGTGGCAAAGGAATACATCATACAGGCCTGATCAGAGAAGCATTTTCTTTGTTCGGGGGTCACCTTGTGCATCCAAGTCGAGATTTGTGTTTAACATCATTTGTTTTCTTGATCATTGCAGACCAATTTACTGATAACAGTCCAACGTAAGTAAAGCTGACATCCAAATTTCAGTTCAGGACATCCCAAACATTGTTCATCGCAATAATTTGCCATCTTTGGCTTCACTTTTATATGGGCCATTGTAACATAGTCTGCCATTGTGGTACACCGCTATCGCTACCGTCCTCCAAACCTTGACCAGGTGAAAGTGTTTTTTCTTCAAGTTGATACCCCTACCTTGCTGGACTTGCTAGTGTGTAATTGTCTTGGTCTTGTGATAAATGGAAAATACAGTCTGTGCATGGAAGTTCTTTCATTTATATATTTGAAATTGAAAAAAATTTGAGTTTGATTCAATATTTTGTTTTTGCAAACATCACCATTGTTTTTTTTAACTTTATAGGTGTGATTACCTTTTTTCCATGCGTATATCATCTTAAATCACGATAGTTTTTAACACCTTTTCACCCGATTTATATATAAGATTTAATTGAAGATAATTTAGGTCTGGTTTTAAAATTACCCCTCTACTCTATTGATGTATGTATTAAATTTGAGATAAATTTAGGTATGGTTTAAAAAAAAACTTTTTCACTAATTATATGTTATATTACTTTAAGGTTAATTTTAGGTATGGTTTTTATCGGGAGATGTGGTGGGAGTTTAAGTCTCAGGGGGATCTCAATGTGTTACACAATGTTAGTTTGAAAGGGTTAAGGGGGTTATCTGAAAATTTTTGTTTCATTTTTGTCAGCAGGAGTACAGAAAACAAATATTACAGTATTAGTAAAATGATTTATAATCCACCAGTGGGTTAATACTTTAAAAGGTATCGAGGGATGTTTATATCTTATCTGCTAAGATGTGTTGCTTCGCTGGTTCAGTTGTGAGATTTTATTACTTATTTACCAGTTGGGTCGACAAATTTTTGTTGACTGGTCCAAAAGCACCCCTTTATACATAACTAACACCATATTGTAAGCCCAAATCTATTTATTTTAATGATTACAAGAACCTTTCCATCTCTTTGCTGACGATTCCCCACTGTAAATTCCATGGAAAGTTGTTCTTCCTTCTAACAAACAGGTTGCAGCAGAATCGTCCATTGCCCTCCACAGAAGACCAGAGCTTTTGTCTACCACATGAAACATGTCCTTCAACTCAGACATTGGCTGTGCACATCAGCCCCTTCATTCATCCGTTCCACGACAGCCCAGTGGAATAAACATGCTCATCATCCAACTAACTTCGTATCTGGTGTAATCCAGATTGATAGCTCAACTCCAATCTCTGCCCTCATTTTTATCTTGACTGCAGAAGTCTTCCAGTTTTTCTCCAGTTCTACTTCGTTCTTCTTCTAAATTTAAGGTGTCAATTCCTCATAACCCCATGTGAAATCACGTTTGCCTCAGAGCTTTTATACTCTTCCTCTGTTATTCCTTCCATCTGCTTGCCCTTTCCTTTCCACTGTCTTGCAAGCATTGCTCGACCCATCTCCCTCCCCCAACTTCCTCCAGCCCGCTCTTATTTAGTTATTCCATGAGCTTCAGCATCTGTATTCTTTTTTAAAAGCCATCTTTTCTGTCTAAAATTTCCTTGTATTATTTTAATGGAAGAGGCAGTGGTGGACACCTCCAACCTGTGATACAATAATTAACTTTTATAAAGCTCAAATAGAAGTTGTGAATACATTTCTCAACTGTAATAGAATCATCAGCCTTGATGTGCCAAATGCATTTATTCTCCTTATAATGTAAAATATAATAAAAATCAGGCTACTTGACTAAGTCAGAGACACTGTGCACACAGTAAGTAATAACTATCATAAAGTGAAGAAAAAAAAAATGCAGCACCAGCAGGACAGTCACAGTCATGTTCCCATTGAAAGGAGATGTGAGCAAGGAAGGATATTCTGCAGAATCTTAGCCATTATCATCAATCTTGCTTGACCTTGGGTGAGTCCAGGTTTATAAAAAGCCCATTTGAGAATTGGCACATCCTCCAGTAAACAAATGTCAAAATGTTTAATAGAAAACGAGTGCAGTTCAGTTAGAATGCAAACAGTTTCAAGTAGCCGTTGCCTGTTCTTTTTTGCAATGCATAGTTTCATGTCCATGTGCAGCCAGCATATACTTGTAATGCTGTTTTCTAGCTCACCGACGTCAGTTCACAGTTCTTGGCCAGAACATCACAGTTCCTCCACTACCTGAACATCTCCGGCTGTTTGCAATTGAGGCAACCGCAGTGTGAAGATCTTTCAAAATGTGGAAACCATCTGCGTGTGCTCATTATGCTGTACTGCACAGGGATATCAAGGTGATGGAGGTAGTTATGGCCCTGACTGGCTATTGGCACAGGAATAAAATTAAGCTATTAGATTTGACCTTTGAGATGTGTGGTAAATTCCCTTGAGAGCTCGTTGGTGACTTGAAGCAGTCTTTCTGTTGGCAGAAATTATACTTGACTAGTCAATAAGTATGTTGCAGATTTGGAAACCCATCGCACTTAACATTCAGGTCCTATAGATTAGTTATATCGGTAAGTATGTGTTTTATAGATAGCTTCCTTTCCCTGTCTAATGGGTAAATAAATGTTCATGCGCTGTGAAGTTATTTTATAGTCAGGTTTTCTTTTTCGTTCATTTCTACACCCCCATCAACACCAGCAACACCTTCACCTCACTCTGACGGACGCCATTACCAATGCGTTCGATCACGTACGAGGGCGAGTTCAAGGAGGAGCATCGCAGTGGTTCTCGACCAATCGGGAATGCATGAGTGACGTGACCGCGCTCGGCCAATCAGGATCCCCGACTGTGTGAGGGACTCATGTGGTGTCACCACGCCAACCTGGCCAATCGAAGGGCTTGCCACCCGTTTTGGCCAGTGAGAGCACGGCGACGATATGTTGTTGCCAAACTGCCCAGTCAGGGGCGATGAGGATTCTGCGCAGAAGGTCGTCCGGTGGGTGGAGACCGGGGAGGGTGGAGACCACCCCCCCCCCCCTCCTGTGGGGGACGAGGGGATAAGAGCGCAGACGGCTGGTCCGGGGAGAAGATTTTGCCACAGTCCTCGTGTCGGCATCCCTGGCGTCGTCCTCCTCCTCCGCATGATCGCGCAGCTTGGGCGATCACCTCGTCTCACCTCAGCTGGGTTCGCAGCGCTGTCCATCCTTCGGTGACCGGAGCTCCCGGGAAGGAGTGGACGCCCAGCCGCGCGCGTCGCGCCAGGAAAGCCAGCTACCCTGATCTCAGTTGACTGTCTCCGGGCTGGAGGTCAATTAAAGACCAGTTTGGTCCGATTATTTGCGGTGTGCATATGGGCCCCGTCCTTTAAGTCGGCTTGTAGCAATGGTATTATGTACACATTAGGCGGAGCGGAAAGGGACCAAAAAATTGAAAGTCATTGTTATGATTAAGTTAGCGTACTATAGTCATCGTCATGTATGATTAATAAAACGTTACGTAACTCCTAACGACCTTGTGTTCTATGTATACTGAAAACAAACTGGCCTTTGCTATTGATTTTCTATATCATAGCTGCCATCTTGGTAAACTTAATCTATGCGTTATGAAAATCAAGCTATAGCTACCAGTAATTTGTAGCACTGAGTAAATGCAATTTGTTACGTACTCTCTAACATTTTTGACCCAATCATGGAAGGTGAACCTAAAACTGGATGGAGTTAATGAATCCATCGTTGAAACTTGCCATTTAAATCATCACTTTATGCAGAAGTAATGCTATTTTAGATGTTCTATCAGATGCATTTCAAATTTCTGGAAATAGATTTTGTAAGCTTCACTATGACTGGGGAAATTTTGCAAATCTGAGATTTTACACATTGAAGTGCCAAGATATGCAAAGAGTCAAGAAATGTACTGTTTTCGAGGAAGATGTTCATATTCTTATGTATAATGAATATATATCAAAAAAAAAAATGCATTTTCACATTCATTGGACAATATATACAATCATACATGTAACCCATTTCTAAAAATGAGCATAAAGATGAAAAAAATAGCCTGTGTTTGGATAAAAAACATCTTTGGTAAGCAACTATATCCATAGGACCCATAGCAATAGTAATACATTTTTGAAAGCACAGACATTGGCAAATAAACATAAGATTGTTTATTCTTATTAAAACTGCGGTTCCAATTTCTAAGCTTTCTCCCATTTAGGACCACAGTGTAACACATACCATGCTACAGCCAGTATAAATTGTTTAAGTGCCTTGCTGTATAGTTACTTGCGTTTCTTATATTCGGTTAGCTCTACCCTTACATGCTTCCCTCATTCCACCTATTGTATAAATAAACCCCATTGCTTCAAAGGGTTTCAGTCCGTTTGTGTCCATTCTTGCATTGACTGAGCAGGTGCGCGGCCTGGGGAAAATTGGAGCAAGGGCCCACCACCCTGGCCATTGTTAATGGAACAATCGGACCGACGGAACTCGGCGATCAAAACCGCTCGGGATCGCACACGGAAGAGCATTGGCTAAGCCAGTTTGTTTCAGTATGGTGGCCGTCTGAGGGTGTGAAGACCGGTAGATCGGCCACGTGTCTCTAGGTATTTTGAAGATTTGGCAACTACCCTGTACCACGTGGTAGGAAATTGACCCTTCACAGTCCAAAAAGGGACCCGTAGTTTCCGAAGAGTACGATCTGAATTCCGGCGATCGTCGAGCTGACTCTACTGCTCCACCTAGCGGTCGTGCCTCGCGGCCGGTGCCCCGGCGCCCGTTACAGTACCACACTAAGCTTAGTTTGCATAAAAAGTCGAGGCCCATGGAAAAGCAAAGGTGAACAGGAGACAAAAATGGGCTTTGGAGTGATCAGGTGGTGTTATTGAATGAATACAAACTTAAGCAGCTTTTTGAAGTGGGGTTGGTGGTGAGCAAGGGGAGCAGGACCTCGTAGATGTGGTAGTAAAACAAAAATTACCCCCGTTGTGGGGTGAGGTCATCTCTATAATCCACACAGTTTCTCAATGTTCAGTTATGACCGAAGACTACTGCGCAGTTCGAACTGCGCAGTTGGTTAAAGATGACTCGGCATTTTGGCGCGCACTGCACAAAATTATATTTGAAATAAATGTCGACGTTTACATTTCGGGTTTTGAAACTTTGCACCTTCAGCGGAAAATGGTATAAATATATCAAGGTCAACTTGCCATGCAATGACACCATTACATAACTTTTACCATGCCAGTAGAGAATATATGCCCTCCTGAAGGGAAGGGCAGTTTTTGCAAACTTTTGAAGTCACGTGACGCGAAAACGAAAGCGAAATTCGGAAAATCCGTCCCACCAAATTAGATATTGTCCCATACATTCATATGCTACATTTCAAATTCAAGATCGCTTGAGAATGTAGGAATAGATTTGAAAATCGTCATTTTCGCATTTTTTGCAAAGCTTTGAAGTCACTGACACGAAAACGAAGCGAAATATCGGAAATTCCGGCCGACCAAATTTAGATATTGTCCCATAGATCATTGCTACAATCAAATTCAGATCGCTTGAGAAATGCGCGGATGGAGATAGAATTTGAAATCGTCATTTTCGCACTTCAAAGACGTACCTTGACCTGACCTCGAAAGGTGACCTTAAAAGTCCATACATCGTGTACGTCTCATCGACTATCCAGGATCACTCAAATGACCAGATATCCCGCTTCAACTTCCATTGTGAACGGACGGACGGATGGACGGATGGACGGACGGATCGTCACCTTCCTCTCAACACCCATATTATTAGGTCATGCTCGAAGAGATGACCTAAAAAGGCCCCACCAACCTGGTCTGTGATGTGAGAGCAACGGGTATTCTGCTGCCATCTCATTGTGAGAGCATGGCAATATGTGGGAGTTTTAGGATCCGTCCATTGCACATAATCCAGAAGAGACAGATTTGGCATTACCAGCCGTATTTGGGAGAGCAATGCACTATTAAGTTGATGGAGAACCCACGTTTGTAGGCTGTGAGTAGTTGACGAAGGATGGATGCCCATCTGCTGTGACCGTGGAAGCCAGTTTGAATACGACGGTTATTCCAGGAGAGATTGTGGGTGATGGTGAGACCCAAGGGTTAAAGAAACTGATTTTATTTTCATGGCTGGCCTGTGTCTTTAGGCCTGCATGTGACTGTAGTCTGCAAGTTCGCTCCTATGACCGTTAGATACTGTAAGCAGAAGGAAAATGGCTATTTGCACACTCGTCTTCTGCGGTTAAGGCAAAATGGGAAGATTCCAGGAGAAGTCCCAGCCTTGTTTGTTGCAATCATCGAGAAAGTCTGCAAGGATGAAATTGAGAGGGCCTGAAATACCATGGCGCAGATGAGCTTAGCAAGCAGGCTGTAGTACTTTTATAAGTGTCCATGAATTGTAGTCACTTGTAGGGAAAACAAGATAATTGTTCCATTCAAAGAAGACGCATGAAAAGCATTGTTTGTTTCAATTACCAAGTTCTTACAACACACATACGTCATTCATCGCAAAAAATAATTAAAATGCAGTAATAGCACATACGATACAAATATTTGATTAAAAGTTCTCAAAGGATGAAAATTGTACATTTTTGTCTTGCTCATATTCTTATCATTTGCCAGAAAAGCTGCTCTTGCCAATCAGTCCACACCACTAGTCGAAGTGCATATATAGCAACGATTTTCCCCACATGGTTCCACGACGATACATTGATCAACTCGGGGACACAGCGTGTCATATGTCATTAAAAGTATTATACTCTTTGTGACGTTGTGGCTAATGCACAGAAACATCTACATACACAGCTTCATGCCACTGCATGTAAAGCATTCCTGTCAAAGTCACCTCAAGATTATTATGACAAGACAAATATGACAAAGAAGAAATTATCATCTGGGAGTGCAGCATGAGATAAATGTCAAAAAAGTCAAGTTTCAAAACAAAAACACACCACAAGGCCACAAAAGTGCAGCATACCTGTGCTTTTGAAACAAGATAACAATTAATATTGACAAATACGAGACAATTTTACACGTCCTTTCAATGCAAGCAGTCTCATTGCTGTACTGTGTTGCGAATTGCAGATTGGGGCAGTACACAATTTTATTGCAGTACCAGTATACTGCATCCAAAATTGGATAAAGTCATTATACCTTTGGCAATCTAAACTTTCTCTGTCCTAAACCTCAGCTCTAAAATTATGAGCCAAATTAAAGTTGTCCTGGAATGAAGACTTGTACATTCTCTCAAAGTTATTTGCAGATGGTTCAATCTGATCTCTCTTCTTTCACTTGCTCTGTGAGGTTTCCATCTTTTCATAGCTTGTCACTCATGCAGTGCAAGCTCTTTACTCATCTTGCTGACAAGTCTTGGCTCTTGTGGCTATGTGGCTTTTAAGGACTACGACATGATATGGCAGGCTTGCATCCAAGCATATATGTGGGAAGTGCATCTGTGGTCGTCACAGAACAGATCAAAAATATTATTCTGTTGAAGTGGTAAAGTAAATTGCACCAATCATTGTGCCACCAAGATAATGAGCTAATTAATTAACATCTTTAAGCAGGCCAACATACCTTCCACATATATTCATCTCCAAATGAGTATCCCAAAGCAAACAAGATGGTTTGGCCATCACCTGTAATTTTACATTCACAGGCAAAAACAGATGACAGTAGTCATGGAATCATAGAAAACAACATTTTTGAGCACTCCTCCCCCACAATCCCACACCTAAATCCAAATTTAAAAACAGATTTCATATGTGTTTGAACTTCTTGTCTTGAACAAATGTTTCACTAATCGTCTTTGAACTACCAAACTTTGTCTTCATCATTTGAAATTACATCTCTCTTTTCCATATACCTCTTATGTTTCTGCACTATTCACAGACCTTCGTTACTCGCCAGTCCAATCACGTACCCAATTGTACATCGCTGCAGAGTAGGGCGTGATGTGCCTGGAACACTGCAGCGACAGTTCAGGATTTGCCGCGAAGATATGTCCAAAAGCAACAATTCTTCCACAAGCCGAGGCCACGCCAAATGCAATCTGCGCTGTACAGCCATTGGAGTAATACAAAACGTTATCACCCACACTCATTTGAGGACTGATGCAACTATTTCATTCGCATCACCATCAGTGTCCTGATGCAGATGGAAACAAGTTTACGATGGTGCACGTCCATTTTTTGTTCCCATGCCATTGTATTGTTGACAAGATTTCTTGTTCCCCAAAAATGAGAGCAATCTGACTTACCCATCTGTACATGACTTCAGGAAATAAACATGTCCAAACAATGGCTTAACACAATATTGCAACAATAAGCTCCTTTAACATTTTGCACAGTGGAATAAAGATTCAGTGCACATTGAGTGGATCATTCTTTGGCCTTTGGTGCCAGTACAGTACATACATTAGTTTTTAAAACACGCTACCAAATTGATACGAGCAGTCAATAGCTCCGTGGACGGCTGTTAGCACCGTCCCAGATTCCACAGTACAGTTGTTGTGCCTCGCACAGGTAACATATTTATCGGGCACAAAGACAGGATATGAGCCGACTCGTCCATCGTTTATATTCTGAAAGAAGTTCAGAGAAAAGAAAAACGTTTTTTTTCTTTTTTTAAAAAAAAGTGAGTCAATAATGACAGAAATGATGAACAATCATAAATTATTATCACTGGACAACGTTCATTAAGTTGAATGAAGGAAGATACTTGTTATAAGGAAGAAATGAGTTTTTTCTCTGCAACTTTACAGACCTTAGAAAGCATGTTGTGCTCAAATATTTACACCGATGAAAAGAAAAATAAAAACTCATGTAGTTGACTGTAATAGACCACAACCTTTTCTCACAGCGAGAAGAATAAATGTAACCATTTCCTGACCGTGTTGAGTTTTCCGTAATGTGTCATCATTCTGAACCCGCCATCCTTTCCTGAGACCGTTTTCTTTTGGTTATGCTCATGTTTTTTTTTTGTGCAGTCAAGACTCATGGAAGAGCTAGAACACAGACAGATCAGGATCAACGATAACAAGAACAGGAAAATGCAAGTTTGCCTTGAACAACTTGCATTCTTGTCTGAGAAATTTGGCCGAAGGCACCTAGATCATCCACAAGCCACCAGAAAAAAAGATCATTCACAAAAAGAACTCTTCAGGCCCCAGATTAAACTTTCAAACTTGTCTCTCTCCTGCTGAAACCTGAGAAGCACTTGTTATGTCTGTCTGGATTTTGCTCCCCCTCCATCCCTTCCCTCAGCAATGGACCACAGCTGACTCTGCTCAGAGAGGCTGAATGCCTCCAGTTCTGTTTGCTTCCAAAATCTTGTGTCCCAAATCCTTGCCTTCTTGTACCCCCCCCGCCAGCGCACTTCCTCTCCTCCCCGCAGTAGCACCCAAACTGCCTCCTGGACTCAGCTGTATTTCTGCACACTGAAAAGGTGGAGAGTTGCTGCAACCCTTGACTCAGATTCTGATAATTGCCGAACAGGACAGCATCAGCTCATGTGTCATAAAAAACGTTGCTCTGCTGCTTGAAAACTCCTTATCTCTGCCCTTTTCACCCCATCATTTTTCGCCTAGCTCATATCTCATATGGTTGGAAATCAGCCGACATCACTGCATTTCATAAAAAGTGCAAAAACGGATCCCCTCACATCAGACCTATTAGGCTTACTTCTACCATCAGCCGAGGTCATGGAATCCATCAACGCAGTGACATTAATATCATATCATTCCTTTTTCTCCAAAATACCTTGGACCATGCTGATGCCATTCTCCCAGCAATGAATCAGCGTCAGGAATGGGAAGTATTGCCGCTTAGAATAGCATGTCGCTTTCATCCACTTTCACGATACTCCAGGGCCTGCGTTAGGCCACACCGTCAGCAGATACCTGGCCTATCCCCATCTCCTTGAGATCCGAAAAAAAAAAAAAAAACCAATCAACCTGCTGCCAACCAAGAGCATGTGGTTGGCCCGTTGCTCCCACTCATAGAGCTTCTTCGCTGAGAATTGGTGACTAGGATCAGCGCAGGAAAACGAGCACAGTTCCAGACAGCCACAGTGACACTTCACAGACTATACAGGTAACAAATCTCATCTGAGTTCTCTCAGCAACCCGCCTCGTTGGACACAAAGTCTACCAGCGCATAGCAAGGATTCTCTGAAGAGACCTGGTGCCGAAGGAGTATTAGTCTCCATCTCAGATCCTTGTCAGAGTCCAAGTCTCACAGTCCGTAAAGAAGAGACTGGAGCACCAAGAGTTAAGACTCAAGATTTCGTCCTCCTCATAGATACGAAAACATCACAAGCCTGAGCAGTGAATCCCGATGACATCCCATGTTGACTCACCAGATGTCTTTTGACCTCTATCTCACAACTAGCGGAGACATGAATACCAACTGCTAAGGCAAGTGAATCTCTGCCGTAACCTCACATTCTCCAACACAAACAGGTACAGACAAGATAGCAGCATCATGGATGTCATTGAAGCCTGCGATCTTAGTTTGTGACCCGGCAAACCCATAATCCATCGCTTATGAGTTCTCTCAGCGCCTCAAGGGCCCCGTAAGGATATCCAGCGATCTCCGCAAAGAGACTGCATCATCCTGCGAAATAGGTCAGAAGATCTTGACATCCCCATGAGCAAACGCAGGCTTGATCTCTCCAACATCCTCCCGAGAATGAGTCCATACGAGTGCTGAAAAGTGTCAGGGCAGTAATACACCCCTGATTAAACCCAAACAACTGAATGCAAGTTGGATAGGAACCACCACACATTTACAGCACTCTCAGTACCAGAATATAGTCAGAAATCAGAATGGATCTTTTGTGGCACCCCACGAAGACGAGGTCCTCCACGATAGGCATCCCATTCACTGAATCGCAACGCTTTTGCGAAGATCAACATAGACCTGTTAGCATTGGCCTGCCGATTCTCTCGTATCGCATGCGTTCGGTGAGCGATTCAAAGCAGCAAGGATACGTCCAAGCGTTGACCTCTTTGGTGTTAAAGCCTGACGTCTGGCGCTGGTGCTCAAGCAGATGGGGCAACCCGATAAAGAATATATCCCAGCAAAGACCTTGCCCAGCACAGAGCAGCGTTAACCCTCTGCGTTGTTGCAGTCCTGGCGATCACCCTTCCCTTTCCAGAGAGGACAAGGCCCCTCTTCCAGTCAGTGGGGATCATGCTGTGTCCAAACAGAGTACAGAATGCATGCAACAACATGGTGTAACAGCATTTGCACCAGCCTTGAGAGGTTCACCATGGGATGCCACAGATCCCATGAGGCTTACCCCCTTCAACTGTTTCACCGCAGCCGTGTTTGCGACAAACGAAGGCAGTTCAGTTGAATGGAGGGTCAGCAATAGGAGTAGAAAAGCTTGACATCAACTCAACAGCTGGTTGGTCAGCCTGATACACCACCCAAAGTAACTGGCCCAGTGAGCCATTCACTTCCGACTCCGTCTGTCAAGAGCTCACACCCTCCGCTCTAACTGCAATAACCAAGGGACACCGGCTTTGAAGGAACGCAATGCACAATCCCTCTGTAAGCAGGGCGAAGAAATCACTTGACCACAGGTGAATGCTCTACCCATTCACAGATCCTCACACATTAGCCTTCCTTGTCCGCCTTCAGCGCGTCAGTTTTTATGCTCAGTCCTGCCATTAAGCCTAGCCCGTGTGACTCTGGTCAATTGGTTTTCCAGTGTCCCTTGGCAGACCAAATTCTTCTCACCTGATGGTGGGTTCCAAGACCAGATTTATTGGGGAACATCGGGGAACACGACACAAGCAAAACATTCACGACAATGCTTTTATTAACAATTTTTAACCCGTTCTTAACTAGGGGACTACGGACTACAGGTTTCGAGGGGGTCCCTACCGAGATATGCCTTAA
>CM068961.1:40123362-40133495 GCA_035128595.1 Eptatretus atami
GCTGAAAGTAAGGTTATACAATGAGAAGCTGGATCTAAAGGGTCCTTTGAACTGGAAGTGGTGGCTGCTTGTGTTCAGCAAGAGACTGATCATGAGGACTGTTCGTGCCCCTGCCAATCAGAAGCGCATTCATACTTCATATGAGACATTGGAAAGACGGACTAATAGATCTCAAAAATGCGAGATGGCACTGCCGAAAGGGGTCATGGAACGTGCTAAGATGATCCTCCGACATGCTGTCTGAACAAGAGCTGTGCTCACAAAGCTGCAAACGAATATATATCAAAGATGTCCAAGCGTCTAAACTTCAAAAGCTGAAAAGACCTCTCTAGCACAGGTTGAGGTGCAGAAGCCCTAAAAAAGACTAGGTCATGGGTCACTGCAACTGTTAGTCCGTGTTTGCCGGAATGGCATTCTGTGTAGACAGAATATTCAGGGGGAGAAGCACTTACCAAGCTTCAACAAGTGCTGTCGACTCAACTCTCAAGTCTTGGGCAAGCAAAAACGACATACAGACACTTCTTGGCCAAATAGCCACAAGCTTTCAGATTGCAATGGCAATGGACGCCTATTACACAACTTGTTTATTATAGAACTTGAAAATGCTGCAACGATCAGTGGAGCGACTGAATCTGCAACACAGTCTGAATCTGAACATTCTTTTAATCCCTTGTTGTTGCAAGAGTTGGTGGCATATATTTGTTGAATCAAAGCGTGTTTTCCCTTTGAACGAACTGAAAGTCCTACACACCACTAAATGAAGGAACCTTGGGCAGAATATTGACCCCAAAAGCTTCACTCCAATAGGTTTCAGAAGAAGACAGCCTATTGATAATTGAGCCTGAAAAAAATTGAAGCCAGTCAAGGAAGTTGTGCGTTTGTGTGTTCAAAGGAAACTGCTGGCACGGCCTTTGAGACTGGAACTGAAAAAGTCAAAATGAGTGGGCGAAATGAAGCTGCACGATGTTCAAACGCTTGCTCTTGCGCAAGCAGATTAATGTTTGAATCAGAGCCATTCGATCGACACTTCTATCCTGACTGTTTGAGGTCACCAATCCCAGAATCTTTATTGGCTTTCATGATTGGTGATTCAAGGTCCTACTGTTACTATCAAAGTGATGTTCAACAACAATAACCAGATCTTAATCAGCAAAGATCACGTGTTGCATATATTCTGTCTCAGCCCTGATGATTTTCAATACTGCACCGCGAACCGAGCTGCGCACAGATGATCGACATAGCAAGGAACCGTGAAAACGCCTTCCCCCTGTACGTTGGATTTGAAACTTCACAAGTCGAGGGCAAATTAAGCATCTGATTAACGTATTTTGAGAAGCTCGGCCTAGCCATTCCAACCTACATTAGAGAGCAGCAGTCAGCATATGTCTTGCCGGCTGCAGTAAGTGAACAAATCAGGACTAATGGATAAGTGATTCAAGTGACATGAGACAGAAATGTGTTCACAACTGGTGACACTGGACAATGATAGGGGGGGGGGGGGGGGGGGGGGGGGGGGGGGTGATCAGCACAAGCAATCCAACTTGTGACAATAGTTGGGTTCCATGGCAACTCTGATTACGTTGACAATCAATGTTTCAAATGAAAACCCAGTGTTGTCATGGACTCTGGACATAAGCAAAGTGGACAAGTCTCGAGATCCCGAAATTGCCAGACTTCCTACACCTATTGTGCCACCCCCTGCAAAAAGAGCTGATTGCTAACAATTGTTTATTCTCAAAAAGACCACCCAAGCCAGTCAGACAGGGAGAGACAGGATTGAATCGGCTTAAGCAAAAGACAAACGCGATTAATCATGCATGCTGATTACATTCTCACAAAGGAAGTGAGCTTGATGAATAATGACACAGCGTGCACCATGGGCAGGCTTCAAGTTCTAGTCGTATGCATAAATACCGTGGAAGCCCAGCGGCGATAACTGGTGTGCTACCTATGTTCAAGATAAGGCAAATTTACAATGGTCAAGCACCAATGCTGCCTTACAAGGGATGCAATAATATCCGTGCAATATATAAAGAACAATCTACGCTAATGGATAAACTATCCAATGGAAAAAAACAAACTGATTCTTAAGTGCCGGCATATTGAGTTTTGTTTATTCGAAGCGATGGAAACAAAATGACCTGAAGGTTCTGGTATGGCAAACTATGGCTGCAAGGCCGCATTCTCAACGCTGGACGCGCAAGTCGTTTCGTCACAACCGACACCATCCTCCCACCAGACAAGTGTACATGCAAACCAAGTATCTCCTAGCCTTGCAATGAAGAATGAAGCATACAAAACATGAGGGTTCAAGCAACTCAGGAGAGTTAGGAAGATGCCATGAAGAATGAAAGTCAAAGATGTTTTGCCTATTGAGAAGGTGAGGACATTAAAAACTTCCTGAAGTTTTGTCCGCTCCCTGCCGTAAAGGGATTTTGCCCCTAATAAAAAAACGTTCAGGTGATCGATTAATTGTGTGATTATGCTTCATCTGGACAAAGTGCAACTACTGAGATCTTTTCCCCTGTTCATTCATAGCTGGTTTAGTTTCGGAGATATAGAATAAAAATAGGTTTTTGATGGCGCCATCTTGAATCCAAGATGGCGAAACATAAAAGGGGTGTAATAAAAGTGCCTTCCATCCAATTTTATAAAAGAAAAATATCAACGCGTCTAAACTAATTGTGTGCAATTCACACTTTAATCCGGATGTGCACACTTGGTGTTTTGTGCACATAAACATTTTGCAATAGAGAAAATAAAGGTCAAAGGTTTTTTGGTTGATTGTGATACCCAATGGGTCCCTGAACTATCAGCTGGGTTGTCCTCAGGACAACCTTTGGGCAAACTTTTTTATATGCATAAATTAGGTCCGCCTTAACTGAAAATCGATTTTGTTTGAATCATCCTGCACTATGCATGATAATTCACAGAAAATGGTGTCTATACCTATGTTTTCATGTCAAAGGATTAAGATAAGTTTATTAAAAAAATCATAAAATGTCTTTATGCAAATTAAGTTTGCGCCAAAAGAAAAATCGACTTATTGAATATCTCTGCAACTTTACATGATAATGTCACAGAAATGGTGTCTATAAAAAAATTCATGAAAAAATAAAGGCATTACAAATGTTACCCCCTATCCATAATACAAAATCAGCTGTACACCATGTTGGATGATCATGACATTTAATTACACGACAAAAGTAACAATGGAATCACAACAAAAAACGGAAATCATGGAATTGTTAATGCAGTAATAAATGGTGCATCAAAATAATTAATTCAAACTATGTTGCATGTGCCAAACTAATCAATAAATAATCCTCCAAAACATCCTCAACACTAACATGTTCATCATCAATCATTCTCCGCATCATCCTGTACATTATCCCTCCACATCATTCTCTGCCGTAAAAGGGTGAAACAGCCTCACCACCAGCGTACACGCAATAGGCCTACATGACATGGTATGTCTGTGGCAGTGCATCCCTCGGTACTGCATGCTTGCCCTCTTGCTTACAATCCACACTTAATGACATCGATGAAGGCCCTTGTGAGCCGGCGGACCTATGTCAACAGACAGGTGATGGAATACCAATTCATTTTATTCCCATCCAAATTGTGTGATGTCAACAAAAGGCAGGAGCCCATGCCTGATCAGCAGCCTTCCACAGTGCTCGCGAACATGAAGAAGCAGATTCCTTCTGTGGAGGCAATGCCATGATCTGCATTGGCTTCACCCTTCTTCCGGAGTATAGCTGATAGCGTGCCATACTCAATCGAAGTCCTGCGGTTGACCATATTTAAGGCCGTGAAAGAATGTTGCCTGTGTTCATTAGATCCCGTGTGTGCTTTCCTCGCCCAGGAACCTCAAACGCCCTGGGAAGTCACTTCCTTGCAAAACATTTCAGAGCGCTGAATCTCCCCTTGTTGAATGGGTAGGAAACTGTGTCGCAGCCACTCAGTGCATGCTTCCAGGTAAACTGGAGACACTTTGGCCCAGAAGCATAACAGCTCGCGATGATGTCACATCACTGCCATTCCAGCGTTCCATCTGATAATGCAAACATTGTGCAGCGCATCGCCCACCACCCAGTACATCAAAAAGCACAAATACAGATCGGTGTCATCGCTCAGCGATTCGAATCACCACCTATCCAGAATTCGGCAGCTTGTAGCAGGTAGAGATCATCGTGATCTCTCTCATCAATGTGCATAAGCCCACCATCTCTACTCTCCGATCGATATATCAGCACCATGTTGAATGAGGACAGCACCCTGAGATTCCCGCTGTTGTGCTTCGTTCTTAAGAAGGCTCCACGATTAGGAAGTGGACTGCTGATGGTCAAGTATATGTCTGTTGAACCCTCGCCACCAACGTCGCTTCCTCTCGTGTCTTTTGGCTGAGATATCATTATACCTGTCAAATACCAAAATCTTCTCGGATATCCATCAAGGATAACATGAGAGACGAACTTGTACTTCTCAATGGACAATGGAGGCATCCCTCATGTGGCAATATGATGTTGGTAAAGCAGCTGCTGTGCATTCTACAGATCACGATGTCTGGACTTGAGCATCGAGTTGTTTCAACACCAAATGATTGGCAAGAACAGATTTTTGCCCTTGCGTCGGCAGCCCAATACTCATCGATGATTGAGGGCGGGCAATGCACACAGCTTCATATTGAAAAGATGGTGCTAGCTTTTAGCTGTCGTTGTTGTCGCGATTCATCAATTAGGCGATGAAGAGCCTCCATGTCAAAAGGCAGTCCTACTGCCAATCTTCATGCCTCGTTTGAGTTCGTTCCATCGTCTTGACATGGTTTCACCCTCGGACTACACGTTCCCCCCACCTTCCCGGGGTGCTTGGGAATTCTTTTCGGATGGCATGCTCATCAGCATCCACAATGAAAAATGTTTCTTAAAGTCGCAATGTTGGCAGTTGCGATCGTCGATCCTACTTGTCTGCGGCTCACTGCTCTGACATGGCGAAAACTTCTTTCCGTTTCTTCGCCACTATTTCGCCACATTGTTTTAGTATGTTGTATCTTATTCGCAGTAGCATGTCTTATGACAGCCTCTGGATACATTGTCTCCTTTGTGTGTCCAGGATGGTTTGTACTGGAATACAGACTCAATCGCTCACCCTGCTCCGTGCTCCCTGACTAGAGTGTGGATGCCTTGGATTTCTAACTTTTGTTGTGTGATCCTCTTCTCATGGCAAGCCCGGGAGCAGACACCATTCCGCTAGCCATGCCTTATATCCTGAAGGACGAGAATTGGATTTATTTTGATATTGCCACAATGTACATCAATTAAATAATATCAAATAACTATATTATACATATAAACCTTGATGTGTACATTTTAAATGCCCTTATCTTAATCGCTTTGACCATAAAAAAGAAACATAAGGTATAGACACCATTTCTTGTGACATTATCATGTAAAGTTTGCAGAAGATATTCAATCGAAGTCCGATTTTTCGGTAACGTGGCGGAAACTAATTTTGCATAAGACAAAATAATGGATGTGGTTAATTTTAATACCTTTCATAACTTAATCCTTGACCATGAAACATGGGTATAGACCGCATTTCTGTGACAAATAGTCATGCAAAGTTGCGAGTTATTCACAAAATCGAATTTTTCAGTAATGGCGGCCCCTAATTTGCATATAAAAAAAATTGCCCCCAAAGTTGTCCTCAGGACAAACCCAGCTGGAATAACTCAGGGACCCTTAGGATGACAAAATCAACCACAAATACCTTGTACCTATGACAATTCAATTAGGTACACTAAGTGAACATAGGAAGGACAAATGGACTATAAAGATCCGCCCACGAGTAACTCATTCAACGGGTTGGCATTAGCCATTTCGCCATTTACGCAATGTGGAAACAGAGCCATGGGAAAGCAATGACTGATGAGTGTGAATACTCGTGGTGCCCTAAAGTTCCTTGCCAAGACACCGTTCTCAATGTTTGAACTGAAACATTATTTTTTGGAGATTTGGTCTCCTACCCTGCTGTGTGTAGCACAGTAAAACTCGCAGTCTTACTGTAATTGGAGCAAAGTGGGATGGTCGCCGAAAACTCCGAAATTGACATTTACAGTTTTGTGCTACGTTAGGTTCCCAAACCCTGTTCCTACCTCTGCTTTCCAACCCCAATACTGGCCTTAAGTGGCCACCCAGGCTTGCAGGATGAGCACATACTTTTGCCTTACTGCGAGTTATGGAGTGCACATACCTTTCATCCCGAGCTCCGATAAACTGAGATGGGTACTCCCACCCGGTTGGTGGGAGAGGGTGGAGTTTGGGAGGGGGGGGGGGTGTGCCGCTACGTTCTCATAATAAGGTTTGTTGAACATTTGATGACAAAGACTCAAATGCAAAAAAAGAATTACAGCCTCGGAACAGACACTGAAGCATAAATGGTCAAATATAAACACGGAAGTGATTAAATATAAATAAAAATGGCCATCTCGTGCTGACACGTGGGTCGAGCTAATAAGGGCATTTCTACTTCACTGTGGTCTTCCTTTACAAAGTTATTTTTCCACATAGTCTCCATCGACCTGCAATTCACTTGGATGATCCATGCAATACCGAATGTTGCCTTTCCAATGTCACTGTGGTTGCAGCGACCTCTTTGAAGGCTAATCGTCTATAATGGTTCCAGTTGTTGAAACATTTTGCCCACGGTTCACAGTGTTCACATGCGTGACCTCTACATGTGTTGGGCAGGTGTTGGTTCCCTCAAGCATTGTTTCTTGAAATCATCTTGTCCAGACTGCTTGCACCATCCAATTTTTTGCCAATTTGTCTCACAGCACTGTGTGTGTGGTTATTCCACGATCCTCTCAGTTTGATACCACCCTCTCGTCGCTCTGACTTTGTCCATGCCTCCAGAACAATTCTGTTGTTGTTTATTGGGTCATGTCCTAGGACGGGTCCATCCCCGAAAAATAAATAAAATAAAACACCAACACCCACGCATCGCACACACTCGCACTCGACGGAACCTCCATCAATTACGAACCACGCCATCAAACATGTTCCAACCGGAACACTGGAAACAGTTTCATTTTGATCGTTCCCTTGGGAAAACACAAAAACAGCAAATGAGCACACACATGTTTACTCCCCCATACATACAATACTGGAATCACTGAGTGAATAAAAAGAGCAGAGCAGACCACAATGATTGCGATTGGCATTGTTGTTCTATTGTTTCATCTTAATTTTACACACTCGTTTAATTGGCTCTCGCATAGGCAGTGACCTGGAAACGAATTGTGTTATTGGAATGAAAGCGGTACGTACTGAGGCTTGGGGCTCTTGGCTTGAGGAAGCTCGCTGGGAAGCGTTGTGAAAACGTCCCCTGAGGCCGGATCCTGCTCTTGCTTTGAGCTCATTACTGGATTGGAAGGGTAGATTATTATTTATCTGTTTTGGATGTGCGTTTTTTTCTTAAAATACATACATTAGAGCCATTTATGTTTTATTAGCCCGTCCCTCCACTCAGCGGAGAACCGGTTTTTTAGCAGTTGTGTGGTGTGTGTGTGTGTGTGTGTGTGTGTGTGTGTTGTTTGGTTGTATCTCATATTGCGGTTTGTTTTTGTTGGGGTTAGCATAACGGACGAAGAAGAAGAAGAAGAAGGAGAGGTCCGAATACAAAGTGACGTGGATGGCTTTGCATTTTGCAGATGTCTCTCATGAAATTGTAATCAAGTAAAAATTGTTCGATCGTTTTTTAGAATGCCCCAAAAATATTTTTGAGGGCTTGCCAGAAATGGCCTAGAGGTACGCACACTCGCCTCAAAGCTGTCGAGCCAAGGTTAGAATCCGACGCGCAGCTATAAATTGGTGCATCCGGTGTTTCCACAGGCAAGAGTATTCATCAACCGTTTCCGTCCCTCGGATGAACGTTAAACCCTGGGTGTCCATCTGCCTCGCATTATTTGCTGGACGTTAAGATCACGGTGGTCCTTCCGTGAAGATAGGCGAGCTCTCGCCGGCACCAATAAAAGAATTACAATATTCCTGCCCTGACTTCTTGTGTGGGAGTGGCGACCTCTTCCAGTTTTTTTTAACCCCTGCCATATAACTGCTTTAGGCAGCACCTAACGCTCTGTATAAAGCATAGGTTCATGATCTCACATGTATTCTTTGTACAGGTAGTTTCTTTGAATTTTTTCCCTTCGTGATTTTTAAGATATGAATACGAATGTGTTTTATGCAGCAATGACACAACCAGAAAGTGCACATCCACAGCAGGATCTTATGAGTTCAATCACTAACAGAGGAGACAAGGCGTATCTCAAGAAGTACTGGATGCTATTTTGGTCAATCTCGTAGCCAAACGGCACAAGTCCCCTTTTTGTTCTGAACATGAATATCAACATGCCTAATGTGTTTTTTGTGCATTCATTTGTCTTTTATTTGTTCTTTCAGATTAAGACAATAGGAGAAACACTTGCCATATTTTTGTTGTGATGCATACATATACATTTGTTCTTCTATGCTCAAATCAATTATCTAAATTCTTGTTATAATCACAATACAGTAAAATAGCCAAATCGGTTTGTTATGTGACATGCATAAGGCTCTATGAGTAATGATATTACAATTGGAAATGACTTTTGTAAGTTGATGGCTTGCGCACCTGGTTATTGAATAATTTGGTGCAGGCTTTAAAACCAGAAATGAAAACGGTGAAATATCTTGCCATCGTGTTACTTGTTGTAAAATGCTTCTAAGTGCTGCTTGTGAGCATGGTTCGAGACATAGTCAACACGCCCAGGAATGTGAGAAGGTTTATGATGGGACAAGTTTTGTGACACAAAAATTCCTTTTTAAGTTTTCTTTTAATACTTTCGTACTTTATTGTCAATTTTTTTTTTTTAACAGGGTCTATGCTCACTTAGAGCCTGCAACACAAATCTGCAACACATATACAGACTAATTGTTACTTCTTCTATTCAAGAACTTAATTTTGAATGACATTTTAAAATCTTCATGGTCCCTTTACTCTGCTTCTTAAAAGGTTTGCTCCCATACAGCTCTTTTTCTTCCATCTCTTCTTTCAACCTTCCCTGCCAACCCTCTCTACCATTCAGATAACAGCTCTTGCAAGTTTCTTATGCAGAATTAACTGCTTCACTTGAATTCTATTCAAATCTTCTTTGAATACATTTTAAAATGCTTTCATTCCCTTTAATGATACTTCCCAAGACTCTCGCTCAAGCAGCTTCTTCTTTCTCCCACATCTTCTTTCAACTTCCATCCCAACTAAATTTACTAGAAGCCTCCAGTGGAAAATCCGTAACATTTGAACTGATACTCAAATAATGGTGTCCCATACTGTACTGAGATGGAGGATAGTGGGGTGGCAGGGGACTCGCTCGCATAGTGGGGGCAGCAGGGACAGTGAAAGAAGAGATGGAAGGAAAACAGGGATAAGTAAGGCGACTTATATGGTGTAAGGCCTTAAATCCAAGGTTCATGACCAAGTTTGGAGGTGTCCGACAAACTCAAAACTCAAAACCAATGCAACGCAACAAATATGCATCTTCAGGGAGACCCAACACAGATTCCTGATCACCAGTCCAGGAGCAAACAGCAACACCTGAACAATTCAATACTGGTTCAGTTTCTTTGGCTGTTTATTGAGGATTCAATAGCTGGGAAAAACGATGTGCATTGTGAAGGAACTGAACAGTTTATGAAAATCCAATTTTTTAATTGGCAACGCTCATTGTAAGCTCAAAATCTGTTTCCCATTCGTTCCATCTACTTTCCTTCATTTATTCTTTGAATCATGTGCATTAATACCCAACCAAAATTGTGTGTTGAGAAGGGTATGGAAGTGCTAAAGGCCTCCAACATGCTGTCTAACAAAGCTGTGTTTCACAAAAGCTGCAGAATGAACTATAACTGGTCTGCGTCATTTCAGAGGTCTAGGTTTTCTCAACAGTCCTTTATATGCTTTTTGCATGCTGAATTTAGAAATGTATCTCATTTCGCTCAATCAGGTCAAGTTTATATGATGCTATCTCAATTTTAAGAAAAAAAAAATCAAAATTTTTGTTTTTTTAAAATTCAAAATCAGACTTACATTGACAG
>CM068961.1:40137541-40150381 GCA_035128595.1 Eptatretus atami
AGGAGGGATTTTCCCTATACGTTTAGTGTGATCGATGAATTGTGTGATTATGTCTTCATCTGGAACCAAGTGCACTACTCGAGATGGCTCCCTGTTCATGTCAAGGATATGTTGAACTTGAATCGAAGCATCCAGAGGTTCATAGGGAGTTCATGAAGGGAATTTTGTGGTACAGAAGAGCCCAAGGAAGTTCTCTCTGATACCAAAGGACCACAGCCATGAGCAGACCACAAAGATTGTCAAGGTGATGGTGGAGTGTCCAACATTTATGATTCTCCTGACACCCTGGAGGAGCACATTTTGGCTCTTCCTGAGAAACTCAGAGCCATTGCCGAGTTTGAAGAAGCAGCAGAAATCAGTGCTGAATGTCCAGACATAGGACATCATGAAGAATCTGGAAGTCTTCAACATGCTTCAGCAAAGATGTTTTTCTCTGCTTGAAGTCATGAGGGCTCAAGGTAACCCTTTCCTGGACGAAAGTGGTCCAGACCTCATGACCATGGATACAAGGGAAGTCATGAGTGCAGATTTAGCAGAGGCTTTCATCAATGCCATTGGGAAAGGGAAAGACTGCATGAGAGCTATGTCAGAGACTGCTTGTAAATTGTTCTGTTCCTCTAACAGACACAATCAAGAGGAACTTCGTCCCTACCTTTGCTAAGCCAGAGGAACCGAAGAAAAAGGAGAAGCAAAGTTTCTATGCTCAAGCATGATGCTTCACTTGTGACACAGCTGTTTCTCTCTGTGCAGTCAAGACCAATAGTGACCTTGATGAGTTCTTTAGGTACGAAAACAGGAAGGACCCACCTGCCCTATCAGATCAAGGGAAGCTTCGAGCTGGCAAGAAATCTGATATTCTGGAATGTCTGAAGATTCCAAAGGTTTCTGCGGGTCCTGATGTGACAGCTAAGTTCTAGATGGTGCAGCAGTAGTTCACATGGTGCAACCAACCAAGAAGACATTTGATGATTATGTCACCCCCACTTCATACCCTACCTCTCATCTTCAGCACAAGGCAATGTGAGGAGATTGGACTTAGTTGGGACACATATCCAGAAGATAGTCTCAAGCTGCAAACCCAAGAAAAGGAGGATCTGGATCAAAGGTTGCCCGCACTGTTGTAAAAGGTACAACTCCAGTTCCATCCAGTTGGAAGCATTCCTACAAAACAGTGAAACAAAGTTGGCCTGTTTCAATATCTAAGTGACGAAGTCACACATGCATCTGCAACTATCCCTGGGATACATTTATATGCCACAAAGGATGACAGAGTGTTGGTGAGTGGCACTGCTGACAGATTACAGAGTGACCTACAGAATATTTCACCTTGCAACCACACGAAGCAGATGAAGAATGTTCCTTCATGTTAGTGATGCATCACGTGAAGGCATTCCAAGGTGATGGTTCGTACTGTTGACAGTGATGTGGTTGTTATCGCCATTAGCATATTTGAAAGACTTGGACTCCAGGAACTTTGGATAGACTTTGTACCGGAAAGAATCGTCAATTTATTCCAGTGCACACAGTCGCTCAAAATCTAGGACCACAGAAATGCCACACTTGCCTCTGTTCCATGCCTATACAGGGTGTGATACCACCTCACCCTTCTTCGGTATTGGAAAGCGAACTGCATGGGCAACATGGAGGCCTTCCCACAGATCACAGATACCCTAAACTGTGCTTGATGGCTCATCCAGAGGAGCTAAGCATTGATAGTATCCACATGGGCTCTTGGAAAGGTTCACGATCTTGATGTATGCCAAGACATCAAATGCTTCTCGTGTCAATGTTGCTCGTCGGGAGCTTTTTCCCAAGGAACTCGAACACTTGATACCATCCCACCTACCCAACAGGCACTACTGCAGCATGCTTTCGTGCCCTTTACCAAGGTCTCACATCTGGAATCAGTGTCTCGAACCACAGCAGGACTTACCTGATGCCTCAGACTGGGGGTGGGTGAAGGATGAAAAGAGCAACGTGTATGCTCCACTCTGGACTGTACTACCAGATGCAAGTAAAGCATGTGCACTGCTTTTTCATTGTGGGTGCACTAAAGTTTGCAGGGGCAACTGCAAATGTTCAAGAGCAAGTCTGCGATGTACACTCCTCTGCGATGCCAAGGTGGTTGCATCAATAATGATACCATCTAATGGTAGTTGACATTTGTTGGAACTGCATCTCTTTGTCAATGATGATTCAGCCGACCAGAGTCGGTCAATATAGCCGCCCGACTATTCAAAATGTTGTGCAAATGATAGCCGATCAATGATTCGAATAGTTGTCATACTTGAATGTGCTCCATTGATACTGAATCTAAAAACCCGTGTTTAAAGCAGATTGATGTAAAGGCGCTGTCAACCTTGACATTAGCATGCGTAATGCCAACTTATGAAAATTTGTCTAAAACCGCTGGCACACGTCGAAGTACGTTATGGTAAGTTATGATAACATTAAGAGCACGCTGAAAAACACTGCAATACGTCTGTAGTACACTGGGCTGTTCATCGTTGTCTTTGCGGTGTCCTTCAAAATTTTAGCATGCTTAATTTTATCGACGTATGCAGCGTACTGACTCACACGTTCCGCTACGCTGGCCATAAGTTGTAAGGCACGTTATGCGAACGTGACACACGTTACTTGTAAGTTACTCATAAGTCGAAACACATTGAGTAATGATTAGCGTACCCAAAACTTATTTATACCTATGAGTAACGTGTTTGTGGCAGGGTTACACGATCGTTGACACACGTCGAGACACGTTTATGGATCGTTGACACACGTCGAGGTACGTTATTGTAAGTTGCTCATAAGTCGAAACACGTGAGGTAATGCTCTAGCGTACCCAAACGTATTTCTAACTATTGTGTACGTACTCCAACATATTGACGTAGTAGACGTATGTTGACGTCTTCACGGACGACACAGAACGTTATGAACGTGTTCTAATTTACAATCTACGTATAATGGCGTATTGGTCAGCGCTTTAAAAAACAAAAACAACAATAAGATTCCGATATTTCGTTCACGTGCCGTTACGTCAAGTCGATTGCCTCTACAGTTTGCTCAGGTCTTTTCTTAGTTCCTCCTCGTCTGAATATTTTCTGTTTGAGGATATTGTCACGTCGACGTCGAAACTTTAAAGCAAATGTCCGAATTATATTTTAAAATTGTGATGACTAAATTTTTTATTAATAAACAACAACAACAACAACTTCAGATATTTGTCACGACCTCTCCCGAGGCCATAGGAGAAAAAAAAAATGTGCTTGCGGTAGAAAATAAGTTCGGGTAATGCTAACATTACGCTCGCTGTTTCGACTTATGAATAACTTACAAGGAACTTGTGTCGACGTGTGTCAACGATTCGCATATTCGTGCCTACAACTTATTCCCAGCATAGCGGAACGTGTTGACTGCCATACGGCGAGTACGTCGTAAATTTTCAGCATGCTTGAAATTTCACGACGTACTAGACGTACCCAAAAACTATGACAGCGTACTTCATCGTTTTTGAGCGGCCTCTTAACGATTACACAATTACCCATACGGTATTCGACGTGTGCCAGCATTTAGACACATTTTTCATAGGTCGGCATACACTGGCTAAATCGTGCCAAGGTTGTGACTATGCGTGGGTTGACACTTCCAATTCTCAGGTATATGATTTAAATTTCGGCGCGTGCGGCTTGGTTTTTAACAGGTCTACGCCACGCAGTTCGTCGGCGATACTGTGCAGCGCGCTATGGCTAAGTAAAACTATCGTTGGGCATAGGTTTTGTGAAACAGCGACAACAGGCTAAGCATTCGTTGGTATAAGTTATCTATAAGGAACAAGGAAACGTTCTGTGTCGTTACTAATATGTTATGCATACGACAACACGTATGAATACGACCAAACTTTAAAAAAAATCAAAATTCAGCGTATGCCAACGTTTTACATACATTTTTTACGTTGCCATTGGCTGGCTAAATCGTTAAATGTGTGACAAGCGCCTTAAGTACATCATTACCTTTGCAGCTATTGTTTTAGTTGGGAATGTCAGGTGGAGGGTGTCTCTTGATATTGTAAAAATAGTCAGTGAAATGTTATCATGCAGGCATTTTTCATTCATTGACCTTCTAGCTTGGTATCTTGACATATCATTAAATTATGGCACATGTAGCTGCATCTTGATTTCCCATATAAACTGTATAACAAATCAAACAGCTTTTAAATTTTGTTTTGATTCCTTGAGGAACAAATATGCATGATGATACTTAGATTGATTTTTCCTAGCTTGTTCAGGTATTGAGGGTTTCATTGAATTATGTTTGCTTATGGCCAGCCAATTTTAGAAATTTAATATTGGCTGCCACCTGAGCTAATTTAAAAATTGCGCTTCATCCATTCCTGACCAACAAATATGGGTGTAGACACCAAATTTATCTTCCTACTACCTTGTTTGGTTATCAGATTATCATTTAAACAGTTAGTCGCGAATGTGGCCATTATTGAATTTTCGACTTAATTCAAGATGCTGCCACCTGAGCCCTTTCAGAGTTAGTCCATTGATTCCCTAGACCCATAAATGTGGGTGTAGCCACTGAATGAACTTCTCAGCTGGTTTAGTTTTCGCGAGATATAGAATAAAATAGTTTTCGAATGGTGGCCATCTGGAAAATTCACAGATATGGCGGACCCATAAAAGGGGTGTGTCAAAGTTGCTTCCATCATTTTTTTGATTAGTCAGGTCTAAATACTTGTGTGCCAAAATTCACACCTTTATCCGGATGTGCACACTTGGGTTGCGTTTTGTGCACTAAGATCCCCCACTATGGGTCGCCTCTTACGATACAGGGATATGGTACACTATTCTAACGGGGCATACACCGGGCCAGTACAACTGGTACTCACTTCGCGACCTCGGAGGATGACAGGCTGAGTCAACCCCTGGTGTGTGTATAATTCAAGCGGCAACGGGGCTTGAACTCAGACCTTTTGCGGAATCCAAGCCGCTACCCTAACACTAATGCCCACCCAAGTGTACAGATTATACTGAAATAAGGGTCACCTATTCGGCGACCCAATAATTAGAACTGAGCTATAAGACCCACGCAATGCACTTGTCCCATTAACCCACTAGATGTGAGGGGAGATCTGACTGCACGAGTAACGATACTATACGCAACAAATAAATCAACTGCCTGAGGATACTGTATGTTTGGTCGTGCCATTGCCTTAGAGGCATGTGGTTTTGCAGAACTGCAAACAATATGTAGACGCATAATTGTTACGGCATTGGAAATTCGCAGAACACCATAAAGTCTTTAGTTCAGTTTAGATCGATAGATCTGTGTTCATGTTAGATTTCACACCGTTGTTTAATGGGAATTATCGTGTCACAGAGGCTGTGTCTTGAGGTAGGTTTTTCCTTCTGCTATCGTTTTTTGAACCGACATATCTCGCCCACATTACAACAACCCACCACCACTACACCACAACGCCAACCCATGCTACAATCGCCACAACACAACCTTTACCATCTTCGCCACTACGCCGCTTGCACGCCATCTTCACGGCCATGCTACGACCCTTCCACGTTCAAAAGGGTCCGGAGAAACGCGGGCGTAAAGAGGAGAAAAAGAAACCTCTAATGGTGCGTGTGGGTTTCTCGCCAGTTTTTTCTCTGAGGCTGGTGTGACCGAGAAGGGCGAGGCGGCTCGCTCGGCGATTGGCTGGATACGAGGTGAGGCGGTCGGAGGTGTGAGAAAGCCGCTTTTCGAGAAACTTCTCGAAAAGGCTCGAAGGAGGGTGGAGCCAAAAACGGGGAGGGGCGAGGGCGGAAGCCCCGAGTTATATAAGGCCCGCCATACGGGGAAAGACCCGCGCAAGTCTGTGTCTTTTTTTTCCGTGTGGTGGTCGTCAATGTTGGTGGTTCTTTGGTGGTTTCGCCGTCGTGGTGGTTTCATCAGCACTCCTGGCTCTTTGGTCCTGTGTTCATGCGCTCGTTGGTCCTGTGGAAGCGACCTGTTCGTTGGAGCGGGGACGGTGGAAAGTCCGGGCGACGCATCGGAGACGTGGACTGAAGGGCAGCTGTGCCGGCTGTGTGGTGCGAACCTGTGCGTCCGGGCTGAGGAGCGCCGCGAAGAAGCTTGCCCAGGCCCGACGGGAGAGACCGAAATCAGGCGCGGCACAGCTAAACTGCCGCGGGGACGGGACGTCACGACTCGCCGACCACCGAGGGGGGGGGCAGGTAACCTGCATCGGTCTCGTGGCCTATTCGGTCAGCCAAGGCTCACGGACGATAAAGGTCCACGGACCCCATCTACCTCCTTGTGCTATGACGGGGTCTTTTCCTTGTTTTTGAAGTGCAATGCTTGTGGCGCCGTGTCGATTAAGTAGACTGTCTAAGTAACTGTGTGCCTGTACATGATCCTTGCTCATATTCGGTTGTTAGTGGCTTTCTATTTGCCTTGCTTGTACATACGTGCATGTTCCTTGCTACTGGTGTTGGTATATCGAGTTCGGCGAGTGACCCTATCTTGCGCAGGTAGACCAATTGGCACGGCCGTTGGGTGAGGTTGAAGACCGCACCTGTGACAGGGTTCCGCGGCGTTACTCCGAAAGTCACGACTGATTGTCCGTCCGGTGGGCGACGTTTGCTATTTTAGTGACGGAAAGCGGCCGATCGCCACGCCGAGCGGTGCGAATTCGTACATGGTGTCCGGGAGTGAGATTAGAATCCACCCGCCTCCAACTAAATTCACGGAACCGGATCACGGGTGAGTGAAGCGGAACCCTCCTGTGTTCCCCAAATTCGAGCGATTTAAAAATTTTAATTCCATGAAACAAGATGGGCTTTCAAGGCGAACGGCTGCAGGCGTGTGGATTAGAAATGTTTTTATGTTAGAATCCATGGCCCGGGACGGTTCTTTTTATGACGCCACCACCATTATAATCAGTGGGGGAGTCTCAACCCTCATGCACTGAAGCACAAACTTTGCCAACAAACGAACTCGAAAGTCGCACAATAGCAGCACGATCGCATCTCAGCACACCACGAAGAGGGCTGCTATAATTAGCACAGTGAATGCACGATACGAGCGGGGGCTCCCAACCAGGATTGAAACCACTGATCAATGAGGCAGGCGAGGCTGGCTGAACATGGCGGGCTTCGGGCACAAAACAGAGAAATATCTGGGAAACTAAAAGAAAACGTGAGAGGAACGGAATGAAAGAGCAGAGAGCAAGCATGCAAAAGAAGTGCGAAGAGCGAACTTGAAGAAAATAAAAGAGGAACAAATTAAGTAACTCCCAGGATAGAAAGAACTTAGAAGAAGAATGGAAAAACGAAGCTGGAAAAGGAAAAACGAAACACGATGTGGAAATTGGACTACTGAGGAAGAGGTAAGAAATAGGCAACTCGCAAAGAGAAAGCCTGGAACAGGAGGTTAAAAAGAGGAAAGTATTGGGTGAAAATTAGCAAGGAATTCGGTGAGGGAATGGATGAATGAGGAAGAAAGAATGGTGAAAGATGGTGTAGAGATGAGGACGGAATTAGAAAGAAAGCTTCTGAGTTACTGAAATACCAAAGCAAGGAGGAATTACAAAACGAGCTTGAGGATGTTGGTGGGAAGAAAGAATGAAGACAGAGAATGAAATGTTAGGAACCACGCTGTGCGATCGAACACTGGAAGCCAAAGCAGATCAAGAATGAGATGCAAGAAAGAGTAGTGAAGGAACAAGTGAATGGGACAGAAAAAAGAAATCAACCAATTGAAGGAAACTATTGAGGATTGAGAATGAAGGGACAGGGGGTGAAGAAATTAAAAAAGAAAGAAAGAACAACTAAAACAGAAAGCAAGGTTGAGCGGTACGTGGAGATCGTGAAAGAACAAGGAATGAAACAAAAAGAAGGACAAGAACTGACTTAAGGAGGAAAGCAAGGTTGAGGTACCAAGAGATAATGATAAGAAACAAACGAACGAAACAGCAAAGGAGCTCGGCCCAATTGAAGGAAACGATGAATTGAACCATGAGGAGCATGAGAGACGGTGGGGAGAAACAATACAATATGAGTCTGAAATTAATCAAACTCAAGGAGAGAGCAAAATTTGAGTCCACAGAGATGGAAAGCTGCGGAAGAAACGAACAGCTTGTGGGGCTCAGAGAGGTAAAGACGACTCAAATGGGGAAGGAAAATGGAGCCAGGAAAAGAAATGAAATAGTCACGGAAACAGAGGACACGGGAGATGAGGGTGGATTTAAAAGGACCTAAGGACGAACACCACACACACACAGAAGGTAGCGAGGCTTATGTGGGGCGAGCTGGCAAGAACTGTTTGTGACCCGGTGCAAGCAGCTGGATTAGCCTCTTCGGGAACGGAGGGAGACGCTAATTCTCCCTTGAAGCTGATCGCGACCAGGTGAGTCGGTCATGTCAAGCGAGTTAGAGGGGGCGAGTGTGCGAACGGGTGCACGGGGCTTGGGGTGTATGGAGGCCCGAGAACCCTTGGTGGTGACATATTCCCAGCGTGAGTGTCCGCAGTGTGGTGGTTGCGAGTTTTAGCCGAAATGGCGTGCCTTCCAAGCGCACGCGGTGTGTTGACAGAGACCCCGTGTGTGTGAGAGACCCCATGTGTGAGTGGTTGTGGTTACGAGTGTGGTCCGGTGCTGTGTGGTTGTAAATGTTGTGTACACGAGTGTGGCCAAAATGCGTGCTGAAACGCATGGCAATAGCGGGGGTGCAAGGGTGTGTGTGAGACGCGGCCGCGTGTGTAAAAGAACACCGTTGTGAAAGAGACCCCGGTGTGAGTGTGTGGTTGCGATTGTTGCGAAAATGCAAAGCTTCCCCGGGGCGCCGTGCGTGGATGAAGCCACGTGTAACGGAAGGGAAACCCCATGTATGGATGAAAGACTGGTGCTGTGAGGGAAGCACCACGTGTGGAAGAAACCGCGTGTGTGAGGTACTATGGTGTGTGTGAGTGAAACCCCTGGTGAATAGGACCACGGTGTGCGGTGTGAACGGCCGAGTGTGAATGGAACGCAACGTGTGCGAGGGAAATGGCCACGTGTGAGTGCACGGCCGTGGGTGAGAGGGACAGCGTGTTGAGGTCGCTTGTGGTGTAAGGGAGATGGCGGTTGGTATGCGTGGAGAAACGAACCGCAATCGCGTCTCGAGTGGAAGTGTCTGGGGAATGGTGTGTGAGCGGCGTGACACGCAGGTGTGCGAGGGTGCGATGGAGACGGGACCAGTGGTGGACAAAGGCGCGAGTAGCAGCGTAGCTGCATTGGGACGCGTGCCGGGTTTGCACGGCAGCGCGCGCGGGGTCCGTGGCGTGCAACGCACGAGGCCGCCACGTGCGCGGTTGCGGGAGTGAAGCCCGGTCCGTAAATGCACGCGGTGGATTAGCCGATCACGGACGGACAAGAAGGTAGCTGGAAGTGGATTTGACGGCGGATGGGTTCTCCAATGGCGTATGTGGTGAGCTCCGACGGGCAGAGCACATGTGTTGCGTGTGGGAACCCCTCGAACGCGAGGCTTGTTTTTTTGAGCGCAGTGTGACGTCATGGCTGCACGTAAGGGTTTGGAATCCGGCAGGAGGGCTATCCTGCCCGGATGGTACCGTCCGAGAAGGGGACGAGGTGCAGCGAACAGCTGCCATGACGTCCCGGGAGTAAAGAGCGCGAGGTTGCAGGTGCCGCACTGGTGCACGCATTTTAAAAAAAAAAACGCAAGCTCGCTTCGGGTGAACAGATTCCCGGCAAGGGTGGAAGACCCCCTTGGCCCGGCACAGGATAGAACTAGTCAGGGAAGGTTAGCTAGCTCGACGCTTCATTGGGCAGGGATAATCCTCCTGGAAGCCCGTGGAATGGATTAGCGTAGAGGGATGTCAGTTTAGATTTAGTAGGGGAATGGAAAAGTAATATTTGGAGAACAGGGACAGACTTTGGATGTGTAGAGGGACGTAGCTTAGCTACGTAGTGTTAAAGGAAACGTCTTGTAGTGTAAAGGGATGACGAGGGAGCACGAGATTGTTAGGGGATGCAGATAGAAGAATGCAGTGTATCAGCGATGTGAGAGTATGAAGAGTTAAAATGAAATGAAAATTGTGAGTGAGTGAGGCCAGCGACGCCTGTGGGTATGGAGTGAATGTGGAATGCATTGTGGCGATGAATGATTGGGGGGAGGAGTGACTCCACCCAAGGAAGCCCGGGGTCAGAGTAATGTGAGTTAGTGGGTTAGCGAAATTGAAAAAATGGAAGGTCGTTTTGCTGTTGGTGGAATGTAGGCTCGATACCCATTTGGAGGGGGTGCAGGAGCCCTGTTGACGGGCTGGGAGCGTGGCTTGCGACGGTATGATCGCTGAGTGGGTACCCGGCACCGGCTACTCGGCCGCGGCTAGGCCATAGGTCTAGTGGGGGCGAGATAGGTAGTGGGCGACGGCTGACCCGATGATGCGGGCGCCGGGGCGCCATATTGCCACGGGGGCAGTGTACTGGCATGGGCGAACCCTGCGAAAGGGACCCGGGGCGCCACACCCAGCAGTGGGCATCGAGGGGAGTCGGCACAGAGAGGGCACTCACCGGTGTTTAGGGAGCTGGTAGGCTCGGAGGCAGTGTAGTGCCGGGGGTTGCCATCGTTGGAGAATCGGCAGAGGGTAGTTTCCTGCCAAGGGAGCCACGTGTCCGCCACGAAACCGTGTGAGGGCACGAAAGAAATTGGGGGCATGGCCGAAATTTGCGAGGACACCAACCAGGCGACGGGAACTTTGGTTTGTAGAACGATAGTTTAAGCGAGAGGGGCTTTGGAAAGCCCCGCGGGTAGGTACAGGGTAATATGTTAGGTGTAGATTAGGAAGTGGTACCCTCCACACCATCCATCCCTTTCACTCTCGTTGTGGGCCGCTGGACCCACTTTTGTTAGTAGATCGCTGAAATCAGAGGAGCATTCTGAGTTTGGATTTGGGCCTCGCACAGGACGCTAGCTCTCCCTTATTCGCCCTCCAGGAAGGGAACGTAGGGGTTCGGGAGTAAGGCTGGACAGGATGGGTTAGCCGAACAGAGACGATAAAGGGGCGTTAGGGGACGGATTATAGTGAGGGAAGTAAAAATAAAATAAACAAAAAATAGTTTGGGCTAAATTGGTTTTTGCAAATTAAGGGAGTGGGTTATGGACAGAGACAGGCAAAGGGATGGTTGGGAGGGAGACGTAGGGTAGGTCCGAGCCCGCCTTCCGAGTGGCCAGGTAACCACGACGCACTCCCTACACGAACCTCCAGTACAAGGCAAAGGACTGGCCACTTATCTGCTGGCTGTTGGCTGCAAGGCCTGTGCCGGTCGTTCATCTGCTGGCTGTTGCTGCAAGGCCTGTCCGGTCGGATGTTCTGCTGGCTGTTGGCTACGAGGCTGTGCGGCCACTTCACCTGCCGCCCGTTTTGCTATACAAGGGCCTTGTTTGCCATCTCTTGCCTGCCTGCCTCTGCCATGACGCCCATGGCCCTGCTGCCCTGTTTTGATTCTGCCCCCCCCACCCCCCGTTACATTACCATGTGCGCCAGGATCATCGCGCAAGCTGCCAGGGACTTGCCCTGTTGGCAGCCGCAATACGGGACTGCACTGGCGGCCGTGCACCGCTTTTGTTCACTTGCGTTCATTTAAAAGGGGTGGGCCTGGACTGCGTATGACGTAGCCTGGCTCCCTGCTTCTTTTCTGCGCAGAGTCCATTTGATCCTGGCGCCCAATGGTTTAGTGGTAATTTTGTAAGTTAAGATGTAATTGTAAAATGCAGTGCGCCCCCTGCATGTTGTTCTTCGGCGCCGGCAATTTATTTTAAGTCGTCCTTAATGAGTGGGTTTGTTAGTAAGTTACTCAGCCCGTAGGTTATTTATTTTTGGGGACACGAGTACACTGAATGTCGCACTCAGGGATCCGAAGGTAAATCGTACTAGGCGAGAACTTACAACATTATGGCACACGAAAATTCAAGACGACTCGGGCCGAGTCCTGTAACAAAGGGAGGGGGTAGTGTTACGGCTGTGAATTCGTAGAACACCATAACGGTTCTTAGTTCAGGTTAGAATCGATAAGTCTGTGTTCAGTTAGATTTTCCCCCACCGTTCTTAAATGGGAATTATTCGTTCACCAGGGCTGGTTGTCCTTTGAGGTTCAGGTTTTTTCTTTCTCTATCGTTATTTTGAACCGACCATATCTCGCCCACCATTACAACAACACCACCAACTACCCACAACGCCAACCACGCTACAATCGCCACAACAACACCCCACATTTAACCATCTTGCGCCACTACTCCAGCCTTGCAAACACCGTCGCTCCACAGACAACGCTTACACCCTTTCCGCGTTCAAAAGGGGTCCGAGAACGCGGGCGTAAAAGAGGAAGAAAAAGAAACCTCCAATGGTGGCTTGTGGGTTTTCTCACGTTTTTTTTCTCCGAGGCTGGTGTGACGAGACAGGGCGAGGCGGCTGCGCTCGCGATTGGTGGAGTCGAGGGTGAGGCGGGTGGAGTGAGAAATGCCCCTTTTTCGAGAAACTTCTCGAAAAGGGCCGGGAGGGCGAGGGGTGGGGGAGCCCAAAAACGGGGAGGGGCGAAGGGCGGACCCCGAGTTATATCGGAACGCCCGGACCCGCACGAGGACGTAATGATGCCAGTGCTGGAACCAAGTGCACTACTCGAGATGGCTCCCTGTTCATGTCAAGGATATGGTTGAACTTGAATCGAAGTATCCAGAGGTTCATAGGCATTTTTTCATTCATTGACCTTACCAGCTTGTATCTTTGACATGTCATTAAAATTATGGCACATGTCGCTGCCATCTTGATTTCCCATATAAAACTGTA
>CM068961.1:40150966-40181694 GCA_035128595.1 Eptatretus atami
TCATATTTTTTTGATTGTCAAGGTATAAACTACTTGGTGGTGCCCAAATTCACACTTGGGTTGGTTTTGTGCACCAAAGATCCCCCCCATATATATATAATATATATATATATATATATATATATATATATATATATAATATATATATATATATATATATATATATATCTATAGTATCTCTATATATATCTATAATATATCTTATATAATCTATATATATCTATATATATCTATTATATATATATATATCTATATAATATTCTATATCTCCTTCATCAATCTCATCATTCTCTTATTCTCTCCTCTCCTTCTCTCTTCTCTCTCTCTCTCCTCTCTCTCTCTCTAACTCTGTTTGGCCCTGAACTTTGTGAAAGTGGAGGCACACCAAATCCTGGATGTGGGAGATGTCTGGATCACGTCTGGAAGCATCCAATTGGCGTCTACTGTGCCATGCCTTATCAGAAGTGTCTGGGGCTATACTACTACTGTTACTACTACTACTACTACTACTACTACTACTACTCTACCTACTACTACTTACTACAACAACAACTTCAGCCAACACTGCTCGGTTCATTTGTTCTGATTTCATTGTTCCGGATTTGTGTTCAAATCTATATTGTAAATCAGGAGTGTCTGTCCGTCCTTCCGTCCCTGAGCTACTCCCCTCAGTTAAGGCAAGCCCCGTCAAACTTCTGTGGAACATTTTAGGGTTCCCAGATGTCCTTAAGTGGGTGGAGGTTTCGAATTTCTCAATTCAATTTATGATTTTAAATTTTCGATTTGTACAAAGGAGTTTTTGTATCCGCCCTTTCTCGCCGGCACATTGGTCTGTATTGGGGCACGTGAGAATGGTCAATATTGATTACCTCACAAGATAATCTGTATTTTGTTTAACTAGTACGTGCCCGTACGTGCGTGGCCATACGTGCAAAAAAAAAATTCAAACCGCTTACAAAACAACAACCAACAGGCTGTTGTTCGCTCTCGTGTTGCCCGTACATAGCAACAAAAAAAAATCTTTCAAACAACCCCACAGTCCGTTCCTTCGCTCTCGTCAAGACGAACTGATTGGCATTGTGTTTAGATGTAAATGCGCATAAGAATATCGAAGAAATTATACAATACAGTAAGTCTTCACTATCGGAAGACAGTCGTGCCGTACGAATGTTCATATGCATTCCACGAATTATCGCTTCATTGAAGCTAATAATGGCTGTGATACTTTACACACACAGAGTTGATTAAAAATCCAAATTAAAATCAAGTTTAGCTCCCTCAACAACCACACAGATTTCCGCTTCAACTCTCGCTGGCCCGTACGTGCATGGCCGTACTGTGCGTGGCCCATACTTGCAAAAAAAAAACCCTTAAAAAAAAACTTCAAAACCTCTGCCAAAACCAACTAACCCAGGCCTTCCCCTTCGCTCTCAGCGTGCCATACTGCAACCCCCTCCCCCCCCCCCCCCAAAAACTTTCAAAACAAACACACAGCCGTTCCTTCACTCTCTGTAAACGAACGACTGGATTGGGGCATTGGTTATCTATAAATGCGCATAAGAATCGAGAAATTATTACATACAGTAAGTCTTATAATCCGAAGTAGCCTGCTCCCGTACAATGTTCACAAATGCATTTCACGAATATCGCTTGCATTGAAGTATCAACTGCTGTGATATTACAAAACACACAGAGTTAATTAAAATCCCAAATCTGGAATCAACGTTTCTCCCTGTCTTTGTTTTGCCAGCCATTCGCCTGCATTGACCATGCCACTCCTTACGCGCACGGTAACTAAGCGCACTTTCCCCATCGGCCACGCCATTACGCAGCAACGGTCTGTCATTAGTTTTGAAAATCACTGTCAGGTTTGGTAAATAAATGGCCGCAGCAAACGTGTCTTATCATGGGTTTTGGTAAAAAAATTAAACTACTACTACTACTACTACTACTACAACAACTTCAGAGCCAAACTGCTGGTTCATGTTCTGATTCATGTTCCGATTTGTGTTCAAAATCTATATTGTAAATCAGGAGTGTCTGTCCGTCCTTCCGTCCCTGAGCTACTCCCTCAGTTAAGGGGCAAGCCCCGTCAAACCTTCTGTGGAACATTTTAGGGTCCCAGATGTCCTTAGGTGGGTGGGAGGTTTCAGGAATTTCTCAATTCAATTATGATTTTAATTTTCGATTTGTACAAGGAGTTTTGTATCCGCCCTTTCTCGCCGGCACATTGGTCTGTATTGGGTGTCACGTGAGAATGGCGTCAATATTAGTTTACCTCACAAGTATCTGTATTTTGTTATACTAGTACGTGCCCGTACGTGCGTGGCCATACGTGCAAAAAAAAAAAATTCAAACGCGCTTGCCAGAACAACAACCACACAGGCTGTTGCTTCGCTCTCGTGTGCCCGTACATGCAAACCAAAAAAAAAAATTCTTTCAAACAACCACACAGTCCGTTCCTTCGCTCTCGTAAACGACGACTGATTTGGCATTGTGTTTATGTATAAATGCGCATAAGAAATCGAGAAATTATTACAATACAGTAAGTCTTCACTATCCGGAAGTAGTGCGTGCCCGTACGGAATGTTCATATGCATTCCACGAATTATCGCTTGATTGAAGTAAACAACTGCTGTGATACTTACACACACAGAGTTGATTAAAATCCAAATTAAAATCAAGTTTACCTCCTCAACAACCACACAGGATGTTCCTTCACTCTCGCGTGCCCGTACGTGCATGGCCGTACGTGCGTGGCCAATACGTGCAAAAAAAAAAAACTTAAAAAAAAACTTTCAAACCTCTGCCAGAACAACTACGCAGGCCGTTCCTTCGCTCTCGCGTGCCGTACGTGCAACCCCCGCCCCCCCCCCAAAAAACTTTCAAACAAACACACAGGCCGTTCCTTCACTCTCGTAAACGACGACTGGATTGGGGCATTGTTTTATCTATAAATGCGCATAAGAAATCGAGAATTATTACAATACAGTAAGTCTTCACTATCCGGAAGTAGTGCGTGCCCGTACGGAATGTTCACATGCATTTCACGAATTATCGCTTGCATTGAGTATCAACTGCTGTGATACTTTACACACACAGAGTTAATTAAAATCCAAATTGAAATCAAGTTTACCTCCCTGTCTTTGTTTGCCATGCCATTCGCTGCCATTGACCATTGCCACTCCTACGCCACGGTAACTAAGGCGCACTTTCCCCATCGGCCACGCCTACGCAGCAACGTGTCTTGTCATTGGTTTGGTAAATAAATGGCCGCAGCAACGTGTCTTATCATTGGTTTGGTAAATAAATGGCCATAACTTGGGAAGCACTTGTCCGATTAATATCAAACCTTGAAAAGGCACATACTCAGGTCCCCAGCAATATACTGTATCAGGCAAGTTTCAATTATATCAGACCAGTGGTTGTCGAGAAACAGCGGTCTCACACGCACACACACACACACACACACACACACACATTGCTGGAATTATTGATAGATTAATGGTGTAGTATGAAGTTGTAATTGGAATGATGCTGTTTGGAATGGAAATATGGAGATATTGAGTTTAAAGCAGAATGAGGAAATTATGTGAGGGTTTCCACCCGGGACATTCGCTGATTCGGTGTTTGCAGTTTCGCCATTGTGACATCATAGAAATATTACTCACCTTACTTCTGTTGGGGTCAGCTGCAGTCAGTCCCCCCTACCCCCGCCCCCAAATATAATATAAAATAAAGTTGTTCCTCAATCATAAATTGATGTTTGAAGACAGACAAAGTCAAGCAATTGCTGAACTCCGCTTTTTGCTTCACACGCACGGGGTAATATTTTTTTTCACGCAGTAAATATTATCTGTTTACAAATTAATAATGAAGAGTAATAAGCCTCTCAACAGAGATAATTTTATTTTTCAAGAAAATTTGTATTTTCAGAAAAGATAAAGTTGTTTCATCATTTGGTAACCTCACATAAAAATAGGGTTCATTAGGAATAACCACCAACAGCAAGTGATGTAAATAACAACAACAAATTATATTGTCATTATAAGTTACTTGTGAGTCAAGATTTCTATGAGTGCTCCCTCCCCCTCGCAAATGCACCCTGAAAGCCATTCCACGACAAATGTTTGAATGTAGCTGTTGGTGGATTTTAAAATTAAAGATCAGAGTGAGCTTGCAGTGGTGGCCAGTGGTGTTCAGAGAAGGGCTCAGAGCCAGTTAAAACTTGGCAAAAGGTAAATTTATAGTGGAACAGTGCAGCACTCTGATTCAATTATGTTGTCATACTTAACATATTTGTCGTAAGTTTACAGTAATCGATGCTTTGGCATTTCACTTCACTGTGGTAGCCTGTGTGGTCTCCTCCACTACGGACTAAAGGTCACTTTTGGTAAGTCAAGGTTAAACAACCCTCCCACATTAACCCTACCCCTTGTTCTCCCCTCCCACTCCTCATAGTCTTCATCTTCTCTATTTTTTCATAGCCCTCCTGCTTTCCTTTTCTACCTGGTTCTCCTGCTCTTTATTCTTCTTCTCACTACTGTTGCTGTGCTTTCCTTTTCTACCTGGTCTTCCTGCTCTTATTCTTCTTCTCACTGCTGTTGCTGTTCTATGCATTTGATAGTCATGCCTGGAACATCTGTGGGCCTGGATAATAAACATGCTTCTTTGACATTATTTATTTATTTTACATGGTCTCTCATGCTCATGAAGGATCTGGAGCACAAATCATGCATGCAAACAAATCCATGAGATAACAGACATGATCAACACTTCAGGCAAACACAGCCGCTAACCAAAGGGAGAGGAAAGGGGTGAAGTAACGCCCCGTGGTACTCCGGGTACAATCTTTGTGACGTTACTTTTTTCTCTCCACAGTCAGTGGGGAAACTCAGGAGAAATTTCCCCCTCCTAATGGGATACAAACCCATGGGACTTATCCATGCTTTTGGATTCACTTTTGGTTTTTTACTCAAAGTCGAGTACACATTTCATCTTGGGTGATCAAATGTGCAAGGAAACTATCAGAATCATTTTTTTTAAAATAGAAATTCACCATAAACAAGGCTGAAAGCCACTATTTGTAAAAGGCTACAAAGAAAAGGAATCACAAGGAAAGTAGACGCAAATGGAGGCCATTCAGCCCATCATGCCTATGCCACATCAACACCACACCAATTTATCAACACAAGATCAAACAAGAAAATGCAAAATGTTTCTTTTTGTGTGTGTTTTTTGTAAGTTGTGTAGTTAAAAAAAAAATCGTTTTTCCTTCTTTCCAGGGAAGGTGGCATGAGCTTGGGTAAAAAACACACAACATCAACCACACAACACCCTTTGACAAGACCCCCACCAACAACACTCCGTACACATTCGTGACACATGCACCAATCCATCCATCCATTGGGACCATACTCTGTGAAGAGCGTTGGTGCTGCCTAAGCAGTCTCCTGGGCTATTGAGCACAATCCTGGACGGGTCGCCACTCCGACACAGGATACCAGCAAGCAGGCACTCATTTTGCCGACCTCGGAAGGATGACAGGCAGCGTTAACCCCACCTGGTATTAATTCAACAGCTGAGCGGAATTTGAACTCAGGATCCTAGGATCCCAAGCCCACCATCCTAACCATTTTTTTTCCGTATACATTGTCAATGCTCATATGAGAGCTAACACAGAATGCACTTTGAGAGTTCAGACTTGAGATTAGAAAGATGTTGTTTTCTGGCTCTCCTAAGGGTAAACACAGATTTGTTCCGAGCTTTATGGAAGGAACTGAGATTACACTCAGTTCTATTTGCTTTCCATGAGGCAAAGGCAAGTTGTTTCAGGACAACTGCCTCACAACAAGCCTCAGTGAACCATGGGCGAGAGAAAGGGTAGAACAACTGAACACGAGAGGGGATAAATCTGCGCATGAGGGAGAGCAAGTTTCTTTGAAAGATTTCCCAGGACGAATTGATGTTGGAGAAAGTAGCGATGGGAGACCAGTCTAGAAGTTTGATGGCTGCTTGGATACCCTCCAGTCAGCCTGAGTGAAATGCCAGACTCGACGGCGCTGAGGTGATTCTCTAATAACAGCCAGAGAGATGTCCACTTTGATAAGCATGTGGTCAGAAGAACCGATTGGAGCAGAGGAAGAACAGCAGATGTTTTCAGGGAAATTTGTGAAAATCAGATCCAGAAGAGATGGAGTACTGCCCCTGTGGGGCTGTTTAGGGTTGGGGTTAGGGTTATGGATAGCTCAACCGTTGGTTGAGAACCGGGTTTGGAAGTTAACCAATTGGCTCAGTCCCAATGAGTCACAGAAGTCTTTTGCTGAAGTGCCATAGCAGGTGAGAGAGGTACCCACACCCAGTCAACTGGCATGATGACAATTGAAGTCACCACATATGAGAAAGAGAGAGTTTGGATGAGAAGATAGAAGTTGGTCCATGTTTTCGGATAGTGAAGTGTAAATGGAGTCATCAATGTTTGGTGGACGGTACAGCACACAATAAAAACATGAGGTGGGAGTGGAGGGGAAACCGTAGCCAGAGGTATTCCTGGGGTGTGGGGGAGTGAGGGCAGTGCATGGAGAGTGGGGAATGGAGTCTTTGATGAAGAGAGCAACTCCTCCACCAGGATGAGGCTCAGGTCTGTTATACCGGAGGAGTCACACCAGGCATGCATGCACCCAATCACCCATCAATGCTCAAGCTACCTAAAAGTCCTGCCAACATCCCAATACCCCTCTATTTCCAACACTTCCAGGTACCTATCTAATTCCAATTAAAGCTTATCTACTGTTTCTGCTGCCACTACCTTTCCAGGGAGACCATTCCATGCATTAACTACTATCTGAATGAAGGACCCCTGCCTTACTAATGCCTTAACTCCCCTCTTCTTTACACTCAGGCTATGGCCCCAGGTCCTATCATTGTCTATACTCTGCTAAATAATTCTTCTGTAGTTTTTTGTTTGAACCTTTCATTATCTTAAACATCTCAATCATATCTCCTCGTAACCACCTCCTTTCTAGTGTATAAAGCCCTGTCTCCTTCAGCCGCTCCTCATAGCTGAATATAATTGATCCTCCTCCGAATACAACCTAAAACCCTATTTGCTTTACCTATAGCTGCTTGGCACTGTGCTACCTGCTTACCTCCCAAAGAAGAGGAAAAACTGGCAAAACCTTCACCGAGCCTTGAAACAAGGAAACCTCTTCACAGGCCCAATACGAGGCCAAGTGGAAAAATAGGCCAGGTTCGGGAGTAGCTAGGCAAGGTGGAAAAAATAAATTTTCCTACCCCCAATGGATGCTTTTTCGGAGACACCATCTCCGTATTGGATGGCCGTTGGCTCTCGAAGGGAGCTCACCCGCCCTCTGTCAGGTGTTGCTTTTCATCCTGGCAGGGTGTCAGTCACCCTCCCCACGAGCAACGCCAGTGAGGGATGTCGGTTTAGTCGCCAACAACCTGACCATGCGGCAGGTAGCACTGGGTTACATGTTACCAGTGGCAGTCCCAAAAGACTGACCTGACTATGAAACTCTATATCCAGGATCACTGCTCACCTCCACTCATTCGTTCCTCTTTTTTTCTTGCCTGTGGAACCAACTTTCACATTCTCTTCAATCTCATTCTTTCCTCCAGGTCTTCAAGACAGCTGTTCACCACCATCTCAGGTCATCCCCAATCCAAAATCATGATCTTTTCTACTCTGGTTTACCACCCCAATTTTTCCTCAATCCAAATTTCCAGTTTTCCATCCTGAGAGTTTCCTTCTGTATCCATTTTGTCCACCCTTTGCATCCTCACCTGCCCCCCTTTCCTCCCCACACCCACTGTTTGTCCAAATCTGCCTCTATCTTGGCCTTCATGTCTGCCTCAATCTCAGCCTTCAACTCTGCTGTTGGTTTTTCCCCCTCTCTCAACTGTTCCTTTTGTCCTGTTGCGTCATGATCCGTACAGTGTACTAGTACTAGCTCTTCCACGAGCCTCGACTATGTATATGAAAAATAATAACGATAAATAATAATGTTGGTCACACATTTTGGTGTTATTTGACTGAATCAAGAATGTTTGAACATGAATAGCATCAGCAGGTATTACCTGGTCTTGTACATTGGCAGCAGTAAGGTCGAGGGAGATAAGTGAAGGAAGGCCTGACAAATACTCCAAGCCCTCATTTGTTATACTATCGCAGTAGCTTAGGTTCAAGTACAGCAAGCAGCAGCACCTGCGAGGATCCAAATAAACACACCTCTTTGATCAGCATGATACTCATCAATGTAACATTTTAGAATTATATTTTCATCACCCCTGCAAAAGGACCCCATCTCAACTTAATAGAACACATCTCCCAACACTAATAAATAAAGTTTAAATGCATCATTTGTCAAATACCCAGTCTGCAATAAACATTTTTTGTTTGTGAAATGTGTTTTAAACTGCCAGTATTGAAGCATCAAGCTGACAGATCCGGTTGCCTGACCTTTTACCGCATGACGTAAATTGAAAGGAAGCGAAGAAGGCTTGTCAATCAGGTTCCAATTAAAATGTCCTTAAGCTTACACTATCTTAGACTAAAAACTAGAATCTCAGACATACACTTGCCTAATATGCACTCTTTGTCAATAAATATAATGAAAATATAACAGGATGCAAGGTCTGTGTTCCAACAGCCCTAAATTCTCATTCATGTGTTGTGACATATTGACCTTTGACCAATGTAAAATCTAAACTGCCCTCTTGAAAACCTAATAATTTAGAACCAAAACAATACATGAAAACAAGTACAGTACTGTATTATAAAATTTTGGTCAATGCAAACAGTATTGGTGAGAGGCCACATAAAACAGGTAGCCACAAAGATTATTGAACATGCAAAATAGTGCCCCATGCAAACTTAAATGCCAATCAAATGCACGGATAGAGGAGCGTGGTATGATAAATGCGTGGAAAGATAAATGCGTGGTAAGATCATCTGGCTGATGTGGGTGGTGCTGCAAACATGAGTGATGCGGGTATGAGTCATGTGGGTACGAGTGGCCCCAGTCCCTACCAAGCTAGCAGGGGATGGTTTGACTGCTTCAAGAAGCGGTATGGTCTCCACAATGTAAAGCTCACAGGTGAGCATGCCTCAGCAGACCACGAGGCCGCTGAAACCTTCCCTGCTCAACTCGCACAGCTCAGAGGAGAAGGGGTATGTACCAGAGCAGTGCCCTGCATCCTTAACACCAAAATGACAGCTGGGTCGAGATTTACAAGGATTACAAGGAAATTATGCGCAGGAGGAGGCCATTCGGCCCATCATGCCTGCACCACACCAATACCAGATTTAATAAATCCATCAATACCCCTTCCCTTTGTGTGCAGCCTTTTGGCTGCTACACTGGTACTCATTTTGCCGACCTCAGAAGAATGACTGGCTGAGGCAACCCCTGGTGTTAATTCAGCGTCCAATGGGGCTTGAACTCAGGACCCTAGGTTCCCAAACCACCACCCTAACCACGAAGCCAACACCAGGTTCGTGAGGCTAGATTCAACTGACCAACCCCCTAATATGGGAAAATGGTCATTGAGTAGTAGTAGTAGTAGTAGTAGTAGTAGTCATAGTTGTAGTCATAGTCGTAGTAGTAGTAGTAAACAGCTCAGAGGTAAGTGTGGATACCTCTAGAGTCTAGAGGTCCCCCCCACCCCTGCTCTGTCTGTTTATGCCTAACAGAGTCTAGACTCTAGACTATCCCTCCAGTTCAAAAGTGTTAACATGTGAGCTATATCTGAATGCTTTTCACACCTTGGCTCAGTTTTCCAAGCTGCCCACACCTGCTTCATAAGGTTGTGCAACTTTGTCTCAGCTTTCAGGCTTAAAAACAAGACGGCTTACCGCAATTTGCCAAATCAAGCCAGTTTGTGAAACACCCTATATATCCATTGAAATGAAGTTCCACCAACCCTCTAGAATAGGGTTCTTAACCAGTGGTCCATGGACCCCTTTGGGGTCCGTGGATGGGCTTCAGGGGGTCCGTGAACCAGGCGATAAAAATTATTTAAAATTTATTTTTTCGCTAGCTTTTTATAAAAAGTTTTATTTTTTGTCTATGTACAGGATGTTATGTACTTATTCTTACTGAAGACTAGTATATCTGTAAGGTAGGTTGAAATGGGATGCTACTGAATGTACACAGTCAGGGAACATACAGTCGTCATCGTCTTCAAGTTATGACTTCTAGAATAGTTCCTGTCGATAGAAATTGAAGAAAATGTACCCTGCCCCAGATTTTAGCGCTGGCCGCGAGACCTCGTATTTACAGTTTGGTATCGTCGTCTGCACGACCGCCACTCAGTGCCACTCCATAATTAAATGCTTATTTCTCACTTTCCACGGCTTGTCACAACTCAGGAATCTTCTCATATACTGGTGAGGCTTAAAACTTTATAGTATCTTCAGATCCATGTGTTTTTTCCTATACAATTATACTGTATATTCAATTACTCATCAATATAATTTTTCCATCTACCTGCGTCACACACTGGCTCTGATTTTCCTTCCTGCTTGCCATGTTTTTATCTGCATTTATTTTCTACATTAACATATAATAAAGTATACTTATACAACCATATAAAAGATAAATAATCATGAAACTGAATATATATATTGGAGTACCATGTTTTTCTCCATTTCCTTCCATTCGAAGATATTTACATACCCATACCCGGGTATTATCATTATTTTGGAGTAGAATCAGTGAGCTTCTCTCATATTTCAGGGGAATCTATCTTAATGTATGCTCAATAGTTGACTAATCATGTACCCAGGATTAGTGAACAATTCCTTTGAGCATGCCATTGTTCTTGCCTTTTGACCCAGTCACAAAAAATGTGTTTTTCTTTTGTTTTGTGTGTGACCAGTAGTTGATCCAGCAGATCCGAGATTTAATGAAAAGCATGCCTCAATTATGTTTTGTGCACACAGCTGGCCTAAACTTATTAATTTAATTTTTGTTCACTGGTTACAGTGTTTTTTTGTTTTGTTTCGTTTTTTTAATTATTTTTTTATTATTATTATTATTTATTAATTTATTTTATTAAATTTTTTTGCAGACCGAGCTTAAGTTGGAAATGTCAAAGAAAAGGAAGTACGATGAAGCATACGTATCCTTTGATTTTACTTACATCACTGAATGTGATGGGACACAAAAGCCAGTGTTTCTTGTGTGGCAAGGTTCTTGCCAATGGAAGCATGAAGCCAACAAAGCTGAAGGAGCACCTAACGTCTGTCAATCCTGAAAATACATCGGACAGTGTGGATCTTTTTCGTGCAAAGAAGGCTTGATTTGAAAAGGTTGGAACTTTGCCAAAACTTGGAATTGCCCCCAACACAAAAGCCTTGTCTTGAAGCATCTGACAAGGTTGCTTATCGCATTGCCAAACAAAAGAAGCCACGCACAATTGGAGAGACTTTAGTAAAGCCATGTGCCCTGGACATGGTCTAGCTGGTTTGTGGATTGGAGCCGAGGAATAAAATTGAAGCAGCGTCTTTGTCAAATGATGTCATACATTCCATAATAGTTGATATTTCTTGTAATATTTTGAAGCAGGTCATGGAGGAATTGGCAGCTGTGCCATTTCCCTTCAGTATGCAACTGGATGAAAGTACTGACATCTCTGTGTAGCCAGCTCCTTGTTTTCATCCGTTATGTGCATGCTGATACCATCAAAGAAGAATTCCTATTTTGTGAGCCCCTTTTGGAAACTACAAAGGCCATTGATCATCTGTAAGAAATGTTGAAAAATTTATTTGCCAGGCAAAACTTTGACTGGAAGAAAATTTTGGTACTCTGTGCACAGATGGAGCACCTGCGATGCTTGGCAACACATCTGGTTTTACTGCTCTGGTGAAGAAAGAAACTCCTCACGTCATCGTGACTCACTGTTTTCTACATCGGCATGCACTGGCATCAAAGACTCTGCCAACAATCCTGAAAGAAGTCTTGTCTACTGCGTGAAAGTCGTCAACTTCATCAGAGCCAGGGCTCTGAATCATCGCATTTTCAAGAGGTTTTGTCACGTAATGGGAGCAGAATATGAAGTTCTTCTCTACCACACAGAAGTTCGCTGGCTTTCCAGAGGACAAATCTTGAAGTGCTTGATGGAACTTGGGGCAGAAGTTTCACTTTTTTTGAGAGAAAAGGAAAGTCCACTCTCGGAAAAGTTTGACAGGGAGGAATTCATTCACGGATTGGCTTATTTGACGGATATTTTTGGCCATATGAATGTGGTAAGTCTTTCGATTCAAAGCCCTGCAGTCACCATTATGGATGCTGATGAAAACCTACAAGGGCTCTTTTGACTGAAAGTTCAAACGTGGATTCGTAATCCTTTCCTTGCTGATATAAACTGTATTACTGATGCAGACCTTGCCAAAGATGACCTCATTGACCTGAGGACAAAGGAAATGATATGATGAGTTCAACTCGAAGAGTCTTGGAGAATTTTGGTGTTCCTTGACCAAGCTAACCTCATCTGGCAAAGCAAGCTCTGGGAGTCTGGTTCCGTTTGCAACCACATATTTTTGCGAGTCAGGATTTTCAGCACTTGTTACCATCAAAACGAAAAGTAGAAATTGATTGGATGTCAAACATGACATGTGTGTTGCCTTGTCAAAGACCACTCCACAATTTAATTTTCTTATTGCAGCCAAACAACAACAGCCTTCTCACTGAAATGTACTTTTAAGCAGAATTGAAGTTTATTTTTCGTTTAATTTGCACAATTTGGATATATTTCATTTTATTCAGGGAATGGTCATTGATTTTTGCATGAAAAAAGTGAGATATATTCTTTGTAAAGATTGTTTTTTTATTCTGATCATGACAGTATGTGAAGGAAATAATTTTCCTACGCAATAAAATGTATTAATTGTATGCAAAATTTTGTGTTTTTGTGCTTACGTGAATTTTTCTGAGGAGGGGTCCGTAGCTTTCACCAGATTCTCAAAGGGGTCCATGACTCAAAAAGGTTTGGAACCACTGCTCTAAACACAACAAACCTGAGGTTTTTCACTGTTTCTTTGTGCATCCTGTGCACCCTGAATGTGTATAGCCCTTTTAACACCCATGCTTTTTTTCATTCCAGCTGCACAAAAAACACAGAAACAAAATGGAGGGAAGAAATTGTACCTCTGGGCCAGTTTCTGCAAACTTCTGTCACCAACAAGTGAACAACTGCTGAGGTTTAATTCACGAAGTTTTGGTCCACAATTCCCCTCTGCAAGGCTTCTGATGCCAGATTCACCAACACTGGGGGGATTAAAAGGCAATAAATATGACAGCAAGAGATAGAATAAGTCAGAAGAAAAAGAAAACAAAAATCTTAGTGGTTACAAAGAAATCAGTGTCCCACAAGCTGTTGGATTTGGGTGAGAAAAGTTACAGGCAAAACAAGAGTGTACTCAGACATATGTACTTCAATATTTTTAACATGACCATTGCTTATTTGTACTTTATTAAATGCCATTAGGTAAAAATTAACTTTAAAAGATCATAATATGCCATTCAAAAGTTTAGCCAAATAATGAAGTGTTCTCACAAACCTGGACGCCTTATTGTACTTACCTTATTTTCCATTTATTTTGGAACCATTAACTAATCCATTCACAATGCACCACTTCATTTTGCTGTGTTAATTCCCTAAATTTATATTTCAAACACGTGAATAATCTACAAATAAAACTCGACACTTCAAACTAAACTTCATCAGCATTCTGTTGGAATGCTATGGCAGAAATCACAAGATGTAAAAACAAACAATGGTAAGATTAAGGTTTTTCGACTAAGAAGATACTTTAGGAATGAATGAGTTAATCGTTCCTCAGATTTTTTTTTCTACATTGGGGAAATCATTCCCAAAATACAACTGGTATAATGGGACTGGTAGGGTGGTTCAGAGGTTGCATAATCACCATTAAGCCATCCAGTCTTCAATTTCCAAACTTGAATATAAACTAGCACACTGGTGGTACTAAAGCAGTGTGTTGCATCAATGAATACATCACTCTTTGAAGGGAAGTTAAGCCAGCTGTCCTGCTTGCTAGCATCCAATGGAGGATACTGGGTTTTTTTTCGAAAAGAGCAGACCACAAACCACTGAACTCTTTGTTCAGGCAAAGAGCCTGATCTAGGTGTGGCATGGCCTCATCCTACCTTGAATCAAAGGCAGGTGCTACACCAATGAGATATTTGCACCAAGACGACAGAACAAGATGGCAACCTTGTGCTTCTAGTTAAGAAATGGATTATAAAATCAGTGAAAATGAAAATAACAAGAGCACAGGTAGGTTTAATAAATTACGAGTAGACACGAGGCACGAATCCCCATGAATGCCTCAAATACAGGACAAAGCAACAATATGAAGCACTATCCACTTCTATTGTTTTAGAGCTTTGTATTTTATTGTATCTGGCTCTTTTGTCGTTCTTGATCACAAATTACTTAAAACTAGCAGATACCCATCTACGACGGGTATGGGGGACAGGACGGATCACAATACTCGGTTACGGTAGTTTCTTTGGATGTTTTGCGCCGCATTCAACAGCTCAGTTCATATTGGTGGCGGGTCTGGGTGCCTATGGTAGCGTTTCAGATCGGTCCTTTAGATTGTTGGCCTTGACACATAGTGCCGGATGAGTAACACGAACGATTTGACATATTCATCGTTTCTATATTACCTCCATCAACAGATTAACACCATCGCAGGATAAAAGTCGTAAACGCTGAGTTGAACAAACGTCCTGAACTCATGGACTTAGTTAAGTAAAGCACGTCATCTGGGACCCGGCCATCAGTTTGCCGCCGAACGCTGCTGATTGTGATGTCATCGATTCCCTCCTTGAAAATTATATCTAGTTTCAATTTTTTGAATCCGCTATCACCTGCGTAAATACATGGAACACACAATGTGAAGATTTCGGAAGTATGAACAGAATATGTTCGGAGAAAAGTGTGTTAGAAGTTATTGGCTTATGCCCATTATATTATGATGATATTACCCCTCGACTATGGCCAACAAAGGGTGGAGGGCAAGGAAATGCAAAATAAAAATTAAATGAAAGAAACTTGCCAGGGGTCAAGAAACAGATGGAGAGATAATGGGGGCGTGGAGGAGTGTGCCTCAAATTCAATGGTTATGGGGTGATCAAGCACTGCAGCGGCAGGGATGAGGGAGCAGTCGTCATTACTTTGTTTTAGTCTTGTCCTGATCTATGCATACTCTGATACCCATTCTCTAGGCTCTGTCACTGCCCAGCAGCTCCATAGCCATTACACTCCATGTACCTTGGTAAAGACTCATACTCAATTGTTGCATTTACAGTATATTGAACTGTCCTATAGTTCTCTACAGAAATGTGTGCTCTCTCCATTTTATCTGTTCGTTCTCATACAGTTCTGTCTTAAAAAATAGTTCTGTTTTTCAATCCTGACAAATCTCACACTCTCACTCAAAAGGACGTCTAGCAAACCCTCCCATCTACTTTCTTAACAATCCTCTTAAAGAAGTTGTCATTCAAACAATTGAATCTCACTATCAGCCATGATCTTCCTTGGGCAAAACGCATCTCAAAGTTGGTCTACAAAGCCAGCCATCGACTGGGCATTCTATGTCATGTAAAGTTCTTCCTTGGCAACCTGAACTCCGATCAACCCACAAGGCCTTAATCCACGGCTTGATGGAATACTGCTCTCCCCTCTGGGCTGGCACCCCTGCCTCACACCTTGATCGGTACGACGTTGTGGAAACCAAGGCCTTCAAGATCATCGGAATCTTCCGAAGCAGAATGTATGGGTCTATGACTTCGCTATCGCAAACAAGTCGATGTTCTCTCCGTCTTCTACTGCCTCTCTTCTGGTCTTGCACCCTCTGCTCTTTCCATGCTTTGTCCCTCCCCTCCCCAAGTTTTTGCAGGGCACATGCGGTCCACCATCAACCCGCTTCTGGTGAAACTCCCAAAATCCAGAATCACTGCTCACCTCCACTCATTCATTTCTGTTTTTACCCTCCCATGGAACCAACTTCCACATTCTCGTCAATCCCATTATTCCCTCCAGGTTTTCAAGACAGCCGTTCATAATCATCATCTCAGACCACCCCCCCCCCCCCCCCCACCCCACATCTAAAACCATGATCTTTTCTACTCTAGTTAACACCACCCTTACCCTCAATGTTTTTTTCCAGTTTTTCTTTCCGGAGAGTTTGCTCCTGTATCCATCTTGTCCATCCTCTGAATTTTCTCCTACCCCTCATTGTCCATCCCTTGCATTTTGTCCTCTGGCCCTGCTGTTGGCATTTCCGCCTCTCTTTCTGCTGCTTCTTTTGTTCTGTATTATCCTGATCCATTCTGTGTTCTCGTTCTTCCATGAACCTTGACTGTATACAAAAAAAGATTGGGTTCTGATCAGCACTATTATATGAGGGATTACATTAAAAACAACAACTAGAAAGCACTTGGAAGTGTGCATACCTCCACCAGGCTGAACAGTTTATGTTTTGTATCCCACTGATAAGCTGCATCTGCTGACCTGAATCAAAAATCCAATTGGTTTGTTATTGTCATTTAACAAACTCATCCAACAAATGTTATCATTATCCACAACTTTTTGAGATACAGTATCATGCTATTTATCGATTTTGGCCCATTTCTCAACAGTGAAGAATCATTAAAAAATTATCACATCCGGACCTTCATCTAAAACGAATCAATTCGTCCTTGTCGCACACCCAACCTGTCCACCAAGTTTCATCCGAATCCGTCCATAACGTTTTGAGCTGTCCTGTTCACAGACAGACAGACAAACAGACAGACAAGGGTGAAAACACAACCTCCATCCACCTTCAGTGGCAAAGGCAAATATTTAGATCTGTTTATTAATCCTTTAACATCCAATAAAATGAAATCACGTTGGTAACGAGAATGTGTACCAGTAAATTGCATATACCAGATGTGAAAAAAGTGAAAAAAGTGCAGTTATGTTCCAAAGAGCAAATCCCTCCATTATTGGTATTTGGAGCACAGAGTGAAGCATTTCATGAAACATACATGTGCATTCCTCAGGGAGGAAATTTAATTTAACGTGTGTGTGTGTGCGTGTGCGTGTGCGTGTGCGTGTCCGTCCAGCCATACCGAGGACATTGTGATAGGTTCAGCACGGTAAGGTTGTGCAGGGAAGAAAGAAAACCCAGACTGGTATTGTTCACTTGTGCACAGTTCTTGATTCGCATGTGTTTCAGCCTTCCACAATTTTGGCTCAGTGCTCTCAACGTGGTTTCAGTCAAGTTGGAGTTACCTGGAGCAGGTGTCCATTGATTATTTGGGTGGTTAATGCTTTATATGCCTTTGCTAGGCCAGTATTTTATCATCATAATAGCATGGAAGAGTAAAGTCATTATCACACTTCACCTTGGGATCACATTTACCCCTCTCAGGATGTGTACTTCACTTTTATTTCCTGTTCTCTAAGTGTCACTGTGTATGTGACAACATCAAATGGAAGAAGATTTCAGTAAGGAAATCCCATGTGATTTGGGATGATTTTTATCCCATCAAATTTTATCATTTCAAGTACAAATGTGTAAAAGTGTAAAAACTATAAATACGTCTCATGGCATTCATTCTGAATCGACACAAATATCAGAATCTCCCTTGTACTCAAACTCACCCTCTATCTTCAGCATATTCAGGTTTATGCACATGGCCACTGCTTCAAAAGCTATGTCTGTCAATGTGGGACAATCAACGACTGACAATTTTTGCAGATTGTGGTTATTTTCACTTAGGACCTGAAACAAAAAGCACATAAAAGCATTTAGTTTCAACCTGTATGTGAGCAGAGGTGGAGTGGAAACAGAGATCACCACAGACCACCAACAAACAATTCTCCAAAGAATCTGTGCAATAGACACTTTGATTTGTAAAAGGCTACGTCAACATGAGTCATGAATAGCTATTTAGCATTCAACGTCCATCAAAAGGAACACAAACTGGGTCAGGCAAAGCTGAAACAACCCGACCTGATGCTGCTTTAAAGCTAAAAAGCTCAACGACAGTAAGTGTAGGCAAAACAAAATTACCTTTGCTGAGATGTAGACAACGTCGAAAGACAACAACATGCAAAATAGCTGTAAAGGAGATCTGTAATAAGCGAAGACAGAAAGAGGGAATGAGAATGCGTGTCGGTGATTTGATACACTATGACTTACGGAGAGACAAGAATCGGTTAATGTGGGAAGGTCATTCAGAATCAGTGTGCGAAGTTCACTGCAGCATGATGCCACGGAACTGTATCCATTAAAGGAGATCTGTAATGATAACAAAGTGTATGATTGATTTGAATTTCCAGCATCTGTAAAAATGTACATCTGTTCCATGTAAATTAACAGCACATTTTCCTTTTGTTGGGAGTAAACATGCTATAATTTTAGTTGTTGCATATTTTGCACAGGAACCGACTATTTATTAGTCTCGCCCCGAAGGGATTGCGAGACTTTTGCAATGCCCCTGTCTGTCTCGCTTTAAAATTTGTTTTCTCTGCAACCGCTTGTCCAATCAAAGCGAACCTTTAAATGTAGGAGGGGCTCGCCATGGGGAATATTTTATTGACAACTCTGGCATCATACATCACATGGTGTGACAGCAATATTAGATGAAAGGAAAAAAAATTGGACATCATCTTCTTCGAAACAGCTCAACAAAATTTTTTTGAAACTTGGCATATGTCATCAACTCCCCATGGGGGAATACAAGGTGATAACAATGAAGTCATTGTTGAAGTGGTATTCCAGCCATAATTCGTTGAATTGAAATCCTTATCCAAAAAAATCTGAAACTTCATATATCTGATCTACGGTCCGATGTGAGTGAAGAATTAAATTTATGACATCATAACCCATGCTAAGAAACGATGTGACATAATAGGGTACATGGATGATATGGGTATGTGGGCTGCAATAGAAGTGGGTCATAATTGTCGTGAGTTAGTTAACGATGGTACTTTTGTTCAGAATGAGCACGTAGAGCAAGACTATTGGCTCCAGGAGTGCCGTTCTAGTTATGTACACAAATACGGTGGAATCTTTTTTTCTTTTCCTTGACTCTTCCCCGCCCCCAACTCCAAAATATGCACTGACCCAAGACTCCCTCCCTACCATACCCTGCAGAGATAATAAGTAGATGGACCCTATCCAGAAACCCCAATTGGTCTTGTGTTATATTTTCCATTCATTGTCACCCTGGGCTGGCAGTATCGCCAAAAAGTATACACACCCAGCTCTGAGCTGTTGAGCCTGGGTTCATATCTTAACCTAGCTATAAACTCCCATTCTGATGTTTCACATGCAGGGAGAGGCATCACTGTGCGTGCCATCCCTTGGATGGACATTAAACTGGGTACTCCATCTGCTTGCAGTAGTTTGTTTATGTTAAAGATCCCACGTTGTCCTTTGTGAAAAGTAGGCAAGTTATCGTCGCACCCTGAACAAATGATAAATTCCTGTCTGTTTTGCGGGTAGTAAGTGGTCTGGTCTTGTTTGAAGTTCCTTGACACCAGGTGACACCGCTTGCTAGTTTAGAGTGAGGTTAATGTCTGGACAACAGCTCTGTAAGTAAATTGACCAGGTCATTCGCATGTTGCACGTGGACGACCTTCTTCGGATACAAAGAGTAGCTTGCATGTTACACGTGAACAACCAACATATGCACATTAATCAACCTGTGAGAAAACTGTCTGAGTTGATCTTATCAAATGGAAAGTTGTCTTACTTAGACACAGCATAGGTAGAGATCACAATTAAAATGTATGTGAGGTGGAAACGGCAAGTTCGCATTTTTTTCTCCACGATAGCATTTCTACATTTGCTTTTGATTAATAAGAAAGACCTTCCTCCTCAGTACTTGGGATGGCATTTAGTTTTGGGTTCCTAACACACTGGCAAAAGGATAAGGGCATAACAATTAAAATTTTATTCAAACAATTTACTTATTCACATCACAAAAACCGCATATAATGCAACGAAAAACAAGAATATTTGCTCGATGTTTCTTTTTCCTGCAGTGACATAGTTTACAAATTTGTGCATTTCCTGTTTTCATCCACAATAAAAAGAAAGTGACGAGTAAAAAGGCACACTATCTAATCCACCAACACATGGAAGCAATCTAGACCTTCCAGTGCATTCTTGAGTGCATTCCAATGAGCTGTAGAAGGGAGGGGTAGAGGAGGAAATGGACGGCAAAAGAAAGCAGAAGCCCATCCAAGGGGGAAGGACTTTTGGCACTGAACTCACAAGCAAGCTTTACCGCTGGAGTTCCATACTGTCATTGGGCAGCGAGTTCTATTTCTGAGAGCCAGCAGTAAAAACCTGGAAAGTGTTCTCCCTCTCTCTCCCTCTTTCTCTGATTCCTTACGCATATTGTTGTATGTGAGGGTGCCAGTGGTACCTGAACACAACCGGAGAGGTCCAGATGGCTGAGTCTGCAGCATCCATGACAAGCTTCAAGGTAATATAGACCCTTTTCTGTGAAGCTGCAGCAGTACGCCAGGCTAAGCCACCGCAGTGTTGAGCTGTGCCTGTGCACATAATAGTATGGTGTACACAAGCTGTTTGTTTCAAGATTGAAATTGCTTTGAGCGCAACCTGGTCTCATATTCCAAAACTAATGATCATTCATGAGGAAAGATGTTTTACACAATGTTATGGTTTTTCCATTGAATGTGCAAATTTTATGATTAGAAATATTTTGGATGCACAGTCGTTTTTGGATCCACATCGCAGCGCCAAGCTTCCAGATGCAATGCCCGTCTGGCTGGCATCTGGAACTCAGCTAGTTCCTCACAGATTTTCTCTTTACATAGCAAGATTATCGGGTATGCGGAACCTTTTTTATCCTGCAAATCTTGTAAAGATTCTTATGATTGATTAAATTTGAGTTAAATATGCATATAAGCAATTCACATAAGTACATGCAAACGTAAAATAAATAAATACAAATCATCATAAAGTTTACTTATAAAATAAATAAACACAAACACACCGTGCCAGGGAGCAAATTGAGGCGTTTGAGATGTGTGTATATGAAACATCGAGGAGGAGAATGGCTTGGCATTTTCTCAAGATCTTGCTCAACACTTGATCCTGACAGCAACAATGGTGCAGAGTCAATTAGATGCTACACATGAGCAGATTATCGATAGCTACAGAATTCCATGAAATGTAATACATACAGTCAATTGCTCACACTGGGACATATGCAGTTCCTGTAAGTTCTGGCAGTCACCTGCAATTGGAAAGGTGATGAAAGAAGCTTTCACTTTGTCAAAACAAAAGTATGCTTAATTTCTCAATTTTCTATTCCTTAAGGAATTTTCTGTTTGCTGTCACACATTGTATATTCTACAGTATTAACTACCCTTATGAGCACGGTCACATCAAAACATTTTTATACTGTATGTGATGTTTCAGTTTCTGGATAATTTAAGCCTTACATTCTTTTTCTCCATATATAAGCTCAAGGTTAATAGAAGAGTGAAAGGGTGGAGGGTAAAATGGGAATGAACTGACGTTGGGAGGAGTGGGGTAGCAGTTGGACATGATAAACAAGGGAATAAATGAACAAGAAAAGATAAGAGAAATAAGGGAATGAAACAGCAATTTGCAATATAGTTGGTTCGGTCAGATATGGTAAATGGGGATCCAAAGGATTGTGGGTATGCATGGGGGGGGGGGGGGGGGTGACATGAAATGGTGGTGCACTGCCTGTTTAAACTCCTGAAGTGAAAAGTGGAATTGAAGAGCCTCAGGAAGGCATTGTACTCAACACTGCATAACAAAATGATGACCTGGAAAATATGAAGGACTGGTCCAGAACATAGAATCTGATCTGTAACCCAATATATTTTCATACTCTTAATTTAAATCTTTGTAAAAACTGGCTGGTGATCTTATTACAATCTGTGTTCAGAGGTCTCATCGAGCTCCTTGGCAGAACTATCAGGCTGATTGAATTTCAAAAAGTCCTCCAAAAGCGACCCATTGCCAACTCCTATTGCACTGTTGATCTCCTTCTGCATCTCATATCCCATCTGGCCAACTGTGCCTCTCTTCCAAAAATTTTTTATTCTTTCTTATTAATCTTACCTCTTTCATCTTCCTCTTCTCCTCTTGTGAAACCCACCTTTCTCTTTCCATTAAGTCTAGCTCCAAGGTTCCAAAGTAATGTTTCTTCATCTGCTCTGACTTTTTAACCGAGATCATGTGTGTGAACTTTGTGGCTTGTTGTTTGTGTATTTCCCACCACACCCAGTGTCAATGCTTTCGCTCTATGTAATGTTCCGTAAAGGTCCACAGAATCGGAAATATATTTTTTGACGTGGCGATATTGCTTTTTAAGTAATAAACAAAGAACTGAATGTGGTTGTTAGTTCTAAAACTTTTTGAGGTGTTAAAGGTTAAAAAAAGCCAACCCCGGTGGCTACCGTCCCTGAAAATTCCAGAACACCACCATTGTCATTATGTCATCTATGTGACGTCATCGGTGGAACGAACGGTCATCTCAGAAAGCAAATATTAATGGCTGCTATACTCGCTTCAGATTTGTCAGAACGATAATTTGACAAATAATTTTCTGATCAAGAATCCTCAGATTACGACGATAATCAAAATAATGATGTAGAAGGTGCTGTCAGACCATACATGTATGAATACGAGGTGGAAATTGGGGATGGCATCGTGCATGAAATACTTGGAATTCACAACAACCGGGATGACGTTGAAGAAAGACTCAACAATAACAACTAGTAAAGTAGTGAATCATAGAGTTAGAACATGGTAAATGTGGAGTTTAGTGGAACTGTATTTTGATTTAACACTCTTTTTGATGTAATATGAATGCCTGTTCATCAAAGCTACGAATCGATGTTTTCAGCGCTTCTGTACTATATGTTTTCAAATTAGGAGCTTGGAGCAATTTCATGCATTACATGAGACCATTTTCCACAATCTACTCTAATTAAATTAAACCCTAATTAAAGTATATCGACGAAATATTATTTCGGTTTTGAGGATTGGATATTGTCTTGACTAATAAGTGTCGAAATCTGTTGTGAAATCTGATAATTTAAAGAAATAAAGTCTTCTAACTAAGCCGGTATACCTATTTACTTTACGCAAACAAGGCTATGTTCCCTCCACCATACATACACAAGAAAATGTGAAATTTCCAAAGCAATGAACTTCTCTGTTTATGCTGTTTGGAGAATTATACTGAGTGAACAAATTAACCAGCTTCACTGAGCTATATGATTTAATGCATTCATTGCCAGACCTCATGCTCTGTCCCCCAGAGGGACTACATATCCATGGCATCTGCAAGATCTGTGTATATTTTCGGAGGTTTCACAAGGTGCTCCACAGTGAATCAAAGCAAATCTGGTTTAAAAAAAAAAAAACGGACGTTTTTAAAGAAAAGTTGTAACGTTTGCACGGACCTCGAACCGATGTACCACGTGGCACGTGCACAAACAAGCAGGCAAAATGGCGCTTTTTCTGCAATGCTTATTAAATGGGAAATTGAATTTTGCGATGTCTCCATGGTTGTTCTGCATAAGGCTGCAACTCTTTTGTGGATAAAGTTATTTTATTTAATTAACTGCTGCATGCGTGATGAAGACAGCATTAAAGTTAAAGGTATCCTTAATGGTATGCAGCGACAGCCTGGCCAACCATTCCTTATCAACCATTTAATTGGAGTGCTTGCATGAGTGCTTAAGCTACTTGCTGAATGCTCATTGTTGATAGCGGTTCCGTGCGACGTCATTCTGAGCAAACCGTTCACTATTTGCTTTACGTCATTCAGAGTGACAGGTTCGTGCATTGTCACCGTGAGCGAGTGGTTCGTGCTCCGTCATCCTGAGCGAGCTACACACCCCCTCAGCTGCCGGATTATTTATTTATGATTATGCTGGGATGATGACGAAGATAAAATTTATTTATTTATATAATCCGAGCCACCTGGGTTTGATTGATTAGGAGAGAGATGATTGGTTATTCCCTCCATTCACAGGCGAGAGCTGTAGGTGGGTCTTTCTTTATCATTTATATGTTGACTGCTTTCAACACTTACACATGGTACATGCTTGGGAGCATCGTTAGTCGGAAATTTCTGTCTGCGATGTTGCTCACGATTCACCAATAAGTGATGAAACCGGTCCGGCAGCTGGGTAGGTGTGTAGCATTGGGATTCTCATGTGTGTACTGTTTGTAAATGTCTTTACAGCTGTGGAAAAACTCTGTGAAGGGTTTTGAAACAGGAAAGGGCTTACCTTGGTAGCCTTTCCTGGTTGCTTTATTGATAAATGTATGTATGTATGTATTGTTACGGCTGTGGAAATTCGCAAACATCATTCAGGTCCCGTAGATGAGGTATTTCTGAAGTACATGTGTAGTTAGCCCACAACCCATTGTTTAGAGGGAATTAATGTGATTCATTCGGGCTGCGATACTTTGAGTTAGGCGTTTTTCTGTTCTGCTTTATTTTCGAACCAACCACACTTCACGCCAACAACGCCAACAACAACAACGCCAACCAAGCCACCACTCCAACAACGCCAGCACCGCCACCCTCACAACCACCACCACCATTCGCCACTACTCCACACCAACGAACGCCATCCTCCCGCGGTCCACGTACGACGGTTTGCGCGTTGAAGACCATCGGACGCGAAAGGGAAGGAGAAGTCCCCACAGCGAGGGCGCGCGTTTTCCCGCTAATTTCCTTCCTTGGCCCGGCGCCAGAACGGCTCCGCCTCGCCCCCACAAGACGCAGGTGGGAGGGAATGAGAGGGAACGCCCCCTTCTCGAAGCGCCTAGAAGGAAGGTGGAGCCGAGACGGGGCGGGGCGCCGGGCGTATAAGAGGCGGAGGCGGATGAGGTTTTTCCTGCTCTCTCGTTGATTCTGCCTGCTCGCTTCTCTTCGTCGTTGATTCTGCTCTGCTCGCTTCTCTTGGTTCGACGCTCTCGCTTCTGCTTCTTCTCTTGTTCGGCGCTCTCGCTCTTCTTCCTCTGGGTTCGCGTTCTCTCGCTCTGGTTCGGCGTGTGCTCTGGAAAGGCAGACGGGGCCGAACGCCGGAGAGAGCTCGCGGACCACGGCAGAGGACGGGCGCCAAGGACCCGACATTAAGGGAAGTCGACTTCCATTTTCTTTTGGGTTTTGTGGAACGTGTGTGTGTGGCGCCAGTCCCGCAAAGTAGAATTGTGTGAAGTGGTCCGTGTGTCGCGTATTCGGTTGTAGCTCTGCGTCGTCGTTGTGTTGTCGTTCCTTTCTTTTATTTGATATATGTGCATTTCTTTAATGATTATTGTTGCTATAAATACTTGCTACTCGTGTGTCGTTGTGTGAAATAAAGTGCTTCTGTTGAATTCTTCCCCCGTTCGCTGCGTCCTTCCTTCGTTGGGTCTACATCTTGTTTCACGTAAAGGGTTCGTCTGTGGGCGCGGGACGCCCGATAATTAATCTGAACGTCAAGCCGACGATAACACCGCTCGGTTATCCCGTTAGCCCGGAACGAGCCGCTTAAGGATCGTGTCCGAAGTCGGCCTTGGCGAGGTACAACCCCTCGGTAGGTTACCCGTGCGGGTACTTAGGTATATCGACTTTCGGCGATTCACCCTATTCCGCGCGGGTAGAATGCGGACTGGGTTGTGGTGAGCCGAAGGTCCACCCGTGACTGGATCCCGGCGTTAGCCGGAGGGTCACGACTGATTGTCCGTCCGGTGGGCGAGGCGGTCGCGATTCGAGTCACGTGGCCGATCGCACGCCGACGGGCGCGAATCGCAACAGTATGTATGTATGTATGTATGTATGTATGTATATTGTGTATATATATATATATAAAATATAGTGTGTGTGTGTGTGTGTGTGTGTGTGTGTGTGTGTGTCTCTATGTGGCTGTATGTATGTGTGAGTGTGTTTGTAAATGCAGAGCCTTCAAAAGTATGCTGGTACCGGCAGTAAAAAGCACGTACCGGCTAGGAAACAGATCGTTGGGAATAACGTCCCGACTAAAGGCGCTGTCACACCTTGACAATTTAGCCAGCGTATGCCGACTGATGAAAAATTTGTCTAAAACGCTGGCACACGTCGAATACGTTATGGGTAAGTTTGTATACGTAAGAGCACGCTGAAAAACACTGCCATACGTCGTAGTACGCTGGCTTCATCGTTGTACTTTGCGGTTGTCCTCAAATTTTAGCATGCTTGAAATTTTACGACGTATGCCAGCGTATGACTCACACGTTCCGCTACGCTGGCCATAAGTTGAAGGCACGTTATGTGATCGTTGACACATGTTGACACACGTTACTTGTAAGTTACTCATAAGTCGAAACACACGAGCGGTAATGATTAGCATCCCGAAATTATTTATAACCTATGAGTAACGTGTTGTAGGCACGTTACACAATCGTTGACACACGTCGAGGCACGTTATGCGATCGTTGACACACGTCGAGGCACGTTACTTGTAAGTTACTCATAAGTCGAAACACGTCGAGGTAATGCTTAGCGTACCCAAAACTTATTTCTAACCTATGAGTAACGTGCTTTGAACCTATGTGTAACGTACCTCCAACGCATATTGACGTATGTAGATGTATTTGATTGACGTCTTCCGGACGACCACAGAACTTACTGAACGCGTTCTAATTTGCAGCTACCGTATAATGGCGTATTGGCAGCGTTAAAAAAAAAAACAACAACAATAACTTCTGATATTTCGTTACGTGCCGTTACGTCACGTCCGATTGCCTCTTCAGTTTGCTCATGTCTTATTCTTAGTTCCTCCTCTGTGAATATTTTCTGTTTGAGGATATTTCACGTCGACGTCGAAACCTTAAAAGCAAAAGTCCCGAATATATTTAAAAATCGTGGATAGACTAAAAAAAAACAAAAAAAACAACAACAACAACAACAACTTCAGATATTCGGCACGTGCCTTCACGGAGCCAAGGGAAAAAAAAGAAAATGTGCCTTGGCGGAAGAAAATAAGTTTCGGGTATGCTAAACATTCCTCGACGTGTTTCGACTATGAGTAACTTACAAGAACTTGTGTCGACGTGTGTCAACGATCGCATATTCTGCCTACAAACTTATTCCCAGCGTTGCGGAACGTGTGGAGCCAATACGGCGAGTACGTCGTAAAAATTTTCAGCATGCTTTGAAATTTCACGACGTACGAGACGTACCACGAAATATAGACAGCATACTTCATCGTTTTTCAGCGTGCTCTTAACGTATACACAACTTACCCATAACGTATTCAATGTGTGCCATCTTGGTTCGGCAATTTTTTCATAGGTCGGCATACGCTAGCTAAATCGTCAAGGTGTGACTGCGTGGTTGACACTTTCAATTTTCAGGCGGTTATGATTTAAATCGCGTGCGGCAGGTTTTAACAGGCTACTGCCACGAGTTCGTCGGCGATACGTGCAGCGCGCTATGCCTAAGTTTAAACTATCGTGGCATAGGTTGTGAACGCCGACAACGGCTAAGCATTCATTGTATAAGTATCTATAAACAACGAACGTTCTGTGCCCGTTACTAATATGTTATGCATTACGACCAACACACGTTAAGAATACGACCAAAACTTTTTTAAAAACATCAATATTTCAGGGTACGCCAATGTTTTACATACATTTTATACGGTTGCCATGCTGGCCTAAATCTCAAGTGTGACAGCGCCTTAACGAGGTGCGGGCCATGCTGACCAATGGAAGAAAACATGAAACAAGCTGCGGAACATTTTCATCAAAGATTTTATTTACAATAAAGCTGAGAAAAAGTATGTGGCACATTGAATAGGGTATTAATTTATGTATAGTAAGGGATAGCAGCAATTTGTGGGGTGTGGCAAAAGACAATCAATCTTACAAAAGCAGACACAGAGCAGAGTTATGCCGTTATATCTTCTACAATCTTAATTTATGCTAAGACAGGTGCCATCACACATACATACGCACGCACGCACGCACGCACACACACACACAAACCCGAGGAACATTGGATAGCCAGAGAGAAAGAAAGCAGGTGAGGGTAACCAACCTTTCAATACCTATTGCGGTCGGCAGACCAATGCATCCCAGAATGCTTAAGGAGAGGTAGGTGGGAGGAATACTCGTTGCGTCTAAGATGTTGGAGTGGGAGTTGTGGTACAGTGCAATGTGGGGGGGGGGTGTCGTGCCAGAGGAAAATGGGATTGAGAGTCAGTAATGATGTTCTTTGTGCGTCCAAAGAAGACGGGATAGAGGGGTGAATAGAGAGAGAGGAGAGAATAGATACATGAGGAGAAAAATTCCTAGCCTAGCTGTGTAAAGGTCTGTATGTGTCGCGTGTACCTCCGTGGGATGCTCCGCCTGAGCGTTCCCACCTCGTGATATTGCATTCCCACCTCGTGGTATGGCTCGTGGCAACGTGCGCTCCGCAATGGTCGGTCTGGCTGCGCGGGGGTGGCGGGACGTAGACAGCACAGCAGGTAACCTCGAAAGACGGCAGTCTCCCAGGATCAGGCTCTCGAATAAGAAGAAGCGTGTTCTGGTAATCGTACACCAACAGTGTTCGGGAGAAGAGCGGGGAGACAGGGAGCGAAGCAGAGAGGCGAGAGCGAAGAGACTCCAACGGCTCCGTGATACTCCTCTTATAAGCCCTGGGCAAAGGGTGGGGGCCCACAGGCCCCCTCATGAGCCAAAATGCACACCCGGGCCCCGAACTAAACTCCTGGATCGCCTTTCTCACGACCCCTCCTCATTGCCCCTGGTCTTGCGACAGGATGAGGGTTGTATCAATTCCGGCTGCTCACCCGGGACGTCCCCGGTGAGATGCGGTCGAACTATTAACGTCTGTTGCGTAGTCAAGCATCGTGCGGTGCCGAGGACAATCCAACGTCTTGCGGTGCTCCTCAAAATAGAGTGGTAAATTGTAGCGATGCAGAGGTACAAAGGAGTGTGGGAATATTTTTTTTCCCCATGTGCGGGAGGCGTTTGTGGTCAAAGTGGTGAGGTTTGGTGAGCGAGGTGCGAAGTAAAGTGAGGTGCCGGTTGGGAATTGGCATGCACATTTTAACGAAATAATGGCGCACGATTCCCATGTGCGAGTGGTGTATAGTGGAGTTGTGGTGGATCCAAGCCACGGGAGGCATCGTGGTGTGCTTATTATCAATTACCTATTGAATAGTGTGTGTGCTTGCATGCTTGTTATGTACTATGGCTAAATGGACAGGGTTGGAGTGGAAATCAGAATATGAATCAGAGGCAGTTACTAGATAAAACTACAAGACCCACGCAACGCACTTCATCCTGTTAACCCAAGGGACATGAGGGGAGGACTAACTACACGAGAACTAATGAAATAACTGCCTGGGGATCACTGTATGTTTGGGTGCCATTGCTTTGAAGGCATGCAGTTTTGCAGAACCCAAAAGAATACATATATTATATATTATATATATTAATAATATAATTCATATATTATATAATAATATATTTTATATAATATATATTATATATATATATTATATATATAATATATATATATATAATATATATCATTATCCACGTCTCTTGATTTAATGTTCATCATTCTTCCTCCTCATCTACTTTCGATCTATTCACCAATCTGTGTCTTCTTCCTCTCAATCATCTTTTGATTCTCATTTCACCAGTCTTCGTTCTTCTTCCTCCTCAAATCCTACTCTTTGATCTCATTTCACACACTCTTCGATCTATTTCACCAGTCTTCGTTCTTCTTCTCTCAATCGCTTTGCGTCATCATTTCCACCAGTCTTTTCGTTCTTCTTCCTCTCACATCCGCTTTCGATCGTCATTTCACCAATCTTGTTCTTCTTCCTCCTCAATTTTTCTCTCAGATCTCATTTCACCACATCTGTGTTTCTCTCCTCTCAATCCTCTTTTGGATCCATTCAACCAATGCCGTTTTCTTCCTCCTCAATCTCTTTGATTTCATTCACCAGTCTTCTTCTTCTCCTCCTCAATCCTCTTTCGATCTCATTTCAACCACTCTTTCGATCTCATTCACGCTTCTTCTTCTTCATTCCTCAATCTCTTTCATCTCATTTCACCATCTTCGTTCTTCTCTCCTCAATGCCTTTTCAGATCTCTCATTTCACCAGTCTTTCGATCTCATTTCACGCGTCTTTCGTTCTTCTTCTCCATACCTCTTTCGATCTCATTTCCAACCACTCTTTCGATCTCATTTCACCAGTCTTCGTTCTCCTCTCAATCTACTTTCGATCTATGTCACCAATCTGTGTTTTCTTCCTCCTAATCTCTTTTGATCTCATTTACCATCTGTGTTCTTCTTCCTCCTAAATTCTCTTGATCTCAATATTCACGAGTCTTCGTTTTCTTCTCCTCATTCCGCTTTCGATCTCATTCACAATCTGTGTTCTTCTTCCTCCTCAATTTCTCGATTCATTTACACCAACTGTGTCTTTGACTTCCCCTCTCATTCTATTTTTGATCTCATTTCACCAATCTGTGTTCTTCTTCCTCGTCAATCCTCTTTTGATCTCATTTCACCAATCCGTTCTTCTTCCTCCTCAATCCTCTTTTGATTTCATTTCACCAGTCTTCGTTCTTCTTCCTCCTCAATCCTCTTTCGATCTCATTTCACCAC
>CM068961.1:40184911-40214065 GCA_035128595.1 Eptatretus atami
AACGAAACGTTCTGTGCCCGTACTAATATGTTATGCATACGACCAACACGTTAAGAATAACGACCAAAACTTTTTAAAACATCAATTTTCAGGTACGCCAATGTTTTACATACATTTTTATACGTTGCATTGCTGGCTAAATCGTCAAGTTGTGACAGCGCCTTTAACGAGGGTGCGGGCCATGCTGGACCAATGAAGAAAACATGAAAACAAGCTGGGAACATTCTATACAAAGCATTTATTTACAATAAGATGAAAAAGTATGTGGCACATTGAATAGGGTATTAATTTATGTATAGTAAGGGATAGCAGCAATTTGTGGGTGTGGCAAAAGACAATCAATCTACAAAAGCAGACACAGAGCAGATTTATGCGTTATATCTTCTACAATCTAAATTATGCTAAGACAGGTGCCATCACACATACATACGCACGCACGCACGCATGCACTCACGCACGCACACACAACACAAACCCGAGGAACATTGATAGCCCAGAGAGAAAGAAAGCAGGTGAGGGGAACCAACCTTTCAATATCTATTGCGGTCGGCAGACCAATGCATCCAGAAGCTTAAGGAGAGGTAGGTGGAGGAATACTCGTTGCGTCTAAGATGTTGGAGTGGGAGTTGTGGTACAGTGCAATGTGGGGGGGGGGGTGTCGTGCCAGAGAAAATGGGATTGCGAGTCAGTAATGATGTTCTTTGTGCGTCCAAAGAAGACGGATAGGGGTGAATAGAGAGAGAGGAGAGAATAGATACATGAGGAGAAAAATTCCTAGCCTAGCTGTGTAAAGGTCGTATGTGTCGCGTGTACCTCCGTGGGATGCTCCGCCTGAGCGTTCCCACCTCGTGATATTGCATTCCCACCTCTGGTATGGCTCGTGCAACGTGCGCTCCGCAATGGTCGGTCTGGCTGCGCGGGGGGGTGGCGGGACGTAGACAGCACAGCAGGTAACTCGAAAGACGGCAGTCTCCCAGGATCAGGCTCTCGAATAAGAAGAAGCGTGTTCTGGTAATCGTACACCAACAGTGTTCGGGAGAAGAGCGGGGAGACAGGGAGCGAAGCAGAGAGGCGAGAGCGAAGAGACTCCAACGGCTCCGTGATACTCCTCTTATAAGCCCTGGGCAAAGGGGGGCCCACAGGCCCCCTCATGAGCCAAAATGCACACCCGGGCCCCGAACTAACTCCTGGATCGCCTTTCTCACGACCCTCCTCATTGCCCTGGTCTTGCGACAGGATGAGGGTTGTATCAATTCCGGCTGCTCACCCGGGACGTCCCCGGTGAGATGCGGTCGAACTATTAACGTCTGTTGCGTAGTCAAGCATCGTGCGGTGCCGAGACAATCCAACGTCTTGCGGTGCTCCTCAAAATAGAGTGGTAAATTGTAGCGATGCAGAGGTACAAAGGAGTGTGGGAATATTTTTTTCCCCATGTGCGGAGGCGTTTGTGGTCAAAGTGGTGAGGTTTGGTGAGCGAGGTGCGAAGTAAAGTGAGGTGCCGGTTGGAATTGGCATGCACATTTTAACGAAATAATGGCGCACGATCTCCCATGTGCGAGTGGTGTAAGTGGAGTTTGGTGGATCCAAGCCACGGAGGCATCGTGGTGTGCTATTATCAATTACCTATTGAATAGTGTGTGTGCTTGCATGCCTGTTATGTACTATGGCTAAATGGACAGGGTTGGAGTGGAAATCAGAATATGAATCAGAGGCAGTTACTAGATAAAACTACAAGACCCACGCAACGCACTTCATCCTGTTTACCCAAGGGACATGAGGGAGGACTAACTACACGAGAACTAATGAAATAACTGCCTGGGGATCACTGTATGTTGTGTGCCATTGCCTTTGAGGCATGCAGTTTTGCAGAACCACAAGAATACATATATATATAATATATATATATATATATATAAATATATTATATATATATATAATATATATATATATACACCACTCTCTGATATAATTTCACCATTCTTCCTCCTCAATCTACTTTCGATCTCATTCATCAATCTGTGTTCTTCTCCTCCTCAATTCTCTTTTGATCTCATTTCACCAGTCTTCGTTCTTCTTCCTCCTCATCCTCTTTTGATCTATTTCACCACTCTTTCGATCTCATTTCACCAGTCTTCGTTCTTCTTCCTCCTCAAATCCGCTTTCGATCTCATTTCACCACTCTTCGTTCTTCTTCCTCCTCAATCCGCTTTCGATCTCATTTCACCACTCTTTCGATTCATTTCACCAGTCTTCGTTCTTCTTCCTCCTCAATCCTCTTTTGATCTCATTTCACCAATCTTCGTTCTTCTTCGTCCTCAATCCTCTTTCGATCTCATTTCACCAATCTGTGTTCTTCTTCCTCCTCAATTCTCTCGATCTCATTTACCAATCTGTGTTCTTCTTCCTCCTCAATTCTCTTTTGATCTCATTTCACCAATCTGTGTTCTCTTCCTCGTCAATCCTCTTGATCTCATTTCACCAATCCGTTCTTTTTCCTCCTCAATCCTTTTCGATCTCATTTCACCAGTCTTCGTTCTTCTTCCTCCTCAATCCTCTTTCGATCTCATTTCACCACTCTTTTGATCTCATTTCACCAATCTTCGTTCTTCTTCGTCCTCAATCCTCTTTCGATCTCATTTCACAATCTGTGTCTTCTTCCTCATCAATCCTCTTTGATCTCATTTCACCAATCTCGTTCTTCTTCGTCCTCAATCCTCTTTTGATCTCATTTCACCAATCTGTGTTCTTCTTCCTCCTCAATCCTCTTTCGATCTCATTTCACCAATCTGTGTTCTTCTTCCTCCTCAATCCTCTTTCGATCTCATTTCACCAATCTGTGTTCTTCTTCCTCATCAATCCTCTTTTGATCTCATTTCACCAGTCTTCGTTCTTCTTCCTCATCAATCCTCTTTTGATCTCATTTCACAATTTCGTTCTTTTACTCCTCATTCCTCCATCGATCTCATTTCACAATCTGTGTTCTCCTCCTCAATCCTCTTTCAATGTCATCGATCTCATTTCACCAGTCTTCCTCCTCAATCCTCTTTCGATCTCATTTCACAGTCTTTTCGATCTCATTTCACCAGTCTTTCGAAATCATTTCACATCTCTTCATCTCATTCACCAATCTGTTTTTTTCCTCCTCAATCCTCTTTCGATCTCATTTCACCAATCTGTGTTCTTCTTCCTCATCAATCCTCTTTTGATCTCATTTCACCAATCCGTTTTCTCCTCCTCAATCATCTTTGATTTCATTCACCAGTCTTCGTTCTTCTTCCTCCTCAATCCTCTTTCGATCTCATTTCACCACTCTTTCGATCTCATTCACCAGTCTTCGTCTTCTTCTTCCTCAATCCTCTTTCGATCTCATTTCACCAGTCTTCGTTCTTTCTCCTCCTCAATCCTCTTTCGATCTCATTTCACCAGTCTTTCGATCTCATTTCACCAGTCTTCGTTCTTCTTCCTCCTCAATCCTCTTTCGATCTCATTTCACCACTCTTTCGATCTCATTTCACCAGTCTTCTTCTTCTTCCTCCTCAATCCTCTTTCGATCTCATTTCACCACTCTTTCGATCTCATTTCACCAGTCTTCGTTCTTCTTCGTCCTCAACCTCTTTCGATCTCATTTCACCAATCTGCATTCTTCTTTCCTCCTCAATCCTCTTTCGATCTCATTTCACCAATCTGTGTTCTTCTTCCTCATCAATCCTCTTTTGATCTCATTTCACCAATCTTCGTTCTTCTTACTCCTCATTCCTCAATCAATCTCATTTCACCAATTTGTGTTCTTCCTCCTCAATGCTCTTTTATGTCATCGATCTCATTTCACCAGTCTTCGATCTCATTTCACCAGTCTTCCTCCTCAATCCTCTTTCATCTCATTCACCAGTCTTTCGATCTCATTTCACCAGTCTTCCTCCTCAATCTACTTTCGATCTATGTCACCAATCTGTGTTCTTCTTCCTCCTCAATTCTCTTTTGATCTCATTTCACCGACTCGTCATCTGTTTCTTCTTCCTCCTCAATTCCCTTTGATCTCATTTCACAGTCTTCGTTCTTCTCCTCTCAATCCGCTTTCGATCTCATTTCACCGATCTGTGTTCTTCTTCCTCCTCAATTCTCTTTTGATCTCATTTCACCAATCTTCGTTCTTCTTCCTCCTCAATCCTCTTTCGATCTCATTTCACCAATCCGTTCTTCTTCCTCCTCAATCCTCTTTGATCTCATTTTCACACTCTTTCGATCTCATTTCACCATTCTTCCTCCTCAATCTACTTTCGATCTCATGTCACCAATCTGTGTTCTTCTCCTTCTCAATTCTCTTTTGATCTCATTTCACCAATCTTCGTTCTTCTTCCTCCTCAATCCTCTTTCGATCTCATTTCACCACTCTTTCGATCTCATTGCACCACTCTTTCGATCTCATTTCACCAGTCTTCCTCCTCAATCCTCTTTCGATCTCATTTCACCAGTCTTTTGATCTCATTTCACCAGTCTTTCGAAATCATTTCACCACTCTTTCGATCTCATTTCACCAGTCTTTCGATTCATTTTCACCAGTCTTTCGATCTCATTTCACCAGTCTTTCGATCTCATTCACCAGTCTTCCTCCTCAATCCTCCTTCGATCTCACTTCACCACTCTTTCAATCTCATTTCACCAGTCTTTCGATCTCATTTCACACTCTTCGACCTCATTTCACCAGTCTTTCGATCTCATTTCACCACTCTTTCGATCTCATTTCACCAGTCTTTCGATCTCATTTCACCAGTCTTCCTCCTCAATCTACTTTCGATCTCATGTCACCAATCTGTGTTCTCTTCCTCCTCATCTCTTTTGATCTCATTTCACCGATCTGTTCTTCTTCCCCTCAATTCTCTTTTGATCTCATTTCACCAGTCTTCGTTCTTCTTCCTCCTCAATCCGCTTTCGATCTCATTTCACCGATCTGTTCTTCTTCCTCCTCAATTCTCTTTTGATCTCATTTCACCAATCTTCGTTCTTCTCCTTCTCAACCCTCTTTCGATCTCATTTCACCAATCCGTTCTCTTCCCTCCTCGATCCTCTTTGATCTCATTTCACCAGTCTTTCGATCTCATTTCACCACTCTTTCGATTTCATTCACGACTCTTTCGATATCTCATTTCACCACTCTTTCGATCTCATTTCACCACTCTTTCGATCTCATTTCACCACGTCTTTCGATCTCATTTCACCAGTAGTCTTTCGATCTCATTTCACCAGTCTTCCTCCTCAATTCTCTTTCGATCTCATTTCACCAATCTTTCTTCTTCTTCTCCCTCCACAATCCTCTTTTGATCTCATTGATCTAATTTCACCACTCTTTCGATATCATTTCACAAATCTTCCTTCTTCTTCCTCCTCAATCCTCTTTCAGTCTCATCGATCTAATTTCACCAGTCTTTCAATATAATTTCACCAATTTTCCTTCTTCTTCCTCCTCAATACTCTTTCAATCTCATAAATCCTCTTTCAATCTCATCAATACAATTTCACCACTTTTTGTGTCATTTCACCAATCTTCCTTCTTCTTCCTCCTTCTTCCTCCTCAATCCTCTTCCAATCTCATAAATCCTCTTTCAATCTCATCAATCTAATTTCACCACTTTTTTGTGTCATTTCACCAATCTTCCTTCTTCCAACTTCTTCCTCCTCAATCCTTTTCCAATCTCATAAATCCTCTTTCAATCACAAGCCTTTTGATCTGATGAGTAGGTCCAGAACAAGCCTTGAAAGTCAGTTGGAAGAATGGGTGTTGGTCATGATGGGACTTGAAATGCCCATTCATATTTCTCATCACTGGTTGTGGTGGGATAGGATGGGAATGTCTGAAGTGGGAGTCTGGAGGGGAGGAGGTGGGGTGGGAGGAGGCAGGGGAAGAGGTGGGATGAGAGAGGGGAAGAAGGGGTGGGGAAGGAGTCCAGAGGTGGGGGAGAGAGGGGAAGGTGTGGGGTGCGAGTACCACAGGAGGGAGAGGAGGCAGTGTGTTGGAAGTCCTGAGGGAGGGAATGGGAGTCCAGAGGGAGGAGCGTGGGAGGGGGGTGGGTAAGGGGTGGAAAGAGGGAGTCGTCTTTGCCCGGGAACAAAGGGTACCTTTACTGGCATATATCCATGAAATTAAAACATTTTTAACTGGAAAGGCACTCGGTAGTGCGTACCTCCGCCACATAATGCCTGATCCACGAGAACATATCGGGTCCAATATATTTTTGAAATATCATGCCATATAATCGTTTTTGGCCCGATCTCTCAATGGTAAAAAAAAAAATCACTTTTAAAATTAAATAATTCTCGTATCCAGATCCGGATTCGGATCTTCACCAAAATCGAATCAATTTGTCATTGTGACACACATAACCTGTCCACCAAGTTTCGTCCGATTCCGTCCCCAACTTTTTGAGATATCGTCATATATATCATTTTTCGCCTGATCTCTCAATGGTGAAGAATCTTTAAAAATTCTAGTAGTCAGATCCAGTTCCGGATCTTCACCAATATGTCATCATTTCGTCCTTGTCATACACCCAACATGTCCACCAAGTTTCATTCGAAATCCTTCCACAAACCTTTGAGATATCCTGCACACAGACAGACATACAGACAGACAAACAAACAGACAGAGAGGGGTGAAAACATAACATCCTTCACCTTCGGTGGCAGAAGTAACTCGAAGGGAACTCAGTAAAGTGCATACCTCTGCCACATAATGCCTGATCCACGAGAACATATTGGGCCCAATACATTTTTGAACTAGAAAGGCACTCGGTAGAGCGCATACCTCCGCCATGTAATGCCTGATCAACGAGAACATATCGGGCCCAATACATTTTTGAAATATCATGCTATACAGTTCTATATCGTTTTTGGCCTGATCAATGGTGAAGAATCACTTTAAAAAGGAATAATTCTCGTATACAGATCCGGATCCAGATTTTCACCCAAGTCGAATCAATTCTTCCTTGTCACACACCCAACCTGTCCACCAAGTTTCATCCGAATCCGTCCACAACGTTTTGAGATGTCGTGCTATATATCGGTTTTGCCCTGTCTCTCAATGGTGAAGAATCACTTCAAAAAAAAAAATCGTTGTATCCAGATCCGGATTCTGATCTTCACCAAAATTGAATCAATTCGTCGGGTCACACACCCAACATGTCCACCAAGTTTCATCCGAATCCTTTCACAACCTTTTGAGATATCGTGCTATAAATTAGTTTAGCCCGATCTCTCAATGATGAAGAATCACTTTTAAAATTCTCATTGTCAGATGTGGATACGGATCTTCACCAAAATCTAATCAGTTTGTCCGTGTCGCACACACAACTTGCCCACCAAATTTCATCCAGATCCACCCACAACTTTTTGAGATATCCTGCACACAAACAGACAGACAAACAAACAAGAAAAAGACATCAAGCAGAGCACGATACTTGCAAAATCCATCCCCCTCTCCAAAGGTTGCCATGGACATATCAAACTGTCCATTTAATTAAGATTAAAATTCACAATATTAATCAAATTTCAGGTCAATCAGATGAAAATTGATCATTTTTCAGATTGAAATTGATGATTTTAGAAGTATGACCTTGAGTTGACCTTTGACCTTTTGAACTCAAAAATAGTTGCTTTTCCAATTCAGTAATGTACTATGCGATTGCTGTTTAATCATCAAGTCAATCAGATGAAAACTGACAATTTTTCAAATAAAATTTGATGATTTTGGAAGTTTGACCTCAAGTTAACCTTTTGACCTCAAAAATAGTTGGTTTCCCAATCCAGTGATGTAATATGCAAAGCTTGTTCAAATTTCAAGTCAATCGGAGGAAAAATGACGATTTCAGAAATTTGACCTCAAGATGACCTTTGACTTCAAAATCAAAAGGCTTCTCAGTTGAGACTACCTCTACGACTTGGTAAAGTTTCATGACGATCAGTTTAGAATTGTGACCTGTCGGTGACAAACAAACAGACAAACAGACAGACAGAATAACAAAATCCACCAACCAATATACTTGAAAAATCTTCGATTTTGCAATTAATAAACAAACAAAGACAGAGAGGGGTGAAAGCATAACCTCCTTCACCTTCGGTGGCGGAGGTAAAAATGCAAAAGGATGGAGGGATGTTCCTCCAAAAAGTATGTGAAAAAGTTAAGGATGGTCAAAAGAAATGATTATGTGAAACCAACGCTCCATGTTTCTTTGAATAATGATTGTCCCTACACAAGATACTGTGTGTGCGTGTGTGTGTGTGTGTGTGTGAGTGTGTGTGCGTGCACGCTTCGTATGCATGTGTGCATGCGTGTGTATCATACTGTCAAAAAAATGCCAAATTTTGGAATATTATGACACGAGCAAACACAATCTGTTGCTCCGCTGATGGGAATGTTAAGGGGATGGGAGGAAGGAGGAGAGGGATAAAGGAGGGATAGAGGAGGGAGGGTAAGGTGAGGGGAGGGAGACCGAGGAGAGCTGGGGGAGTGAGGAGGGGTGGGGCCAGTAAGGAAGGAGGGGGAGTGAGGAGGGGTTGGGGAGCAAGGAGAGGAGCGAGGAAGGGTGAGGGCAAGGGAAGGCAGTGTGAGGGAAAGGCAAGGGAAGTCAGTGTAGGGGAGGGCAAGAGAAGGCAGTGTGAGGGGAGAGCAAGGTAAGGCATTGTGAGGGGAGGGTCTGTCTGGACATAATCACCGTCCAGACGACGGGTATATTAAGAGGGAGGGGGGGGGGAGAAAAAGACAGGCATGAGAGAGAGAGGTGGAGGAGCGAGGGGGTATGGAGACAGAGGAGGGTGGGGGAGCGAGGATTGAGGGGGAGCAAGGAAGGGTGTGGTGTGAGGAGGGGTGGCGGAGAGAGGAAGGGTGGGAGAGAGAGAGGAGGGGTGGGGGAAGGGAAAGCAGCGTGAATTGAGGGGAAATAAGTGAGGGGAGGGGAAGTGAAGGCATTGCGAGGGGAGGGTCCGTCCAGACATAACCACCGTCTGGCCACATCTGAAGATAACCACCTTCCAAACACATTTGGAGATAACCACCGTCCAGACATAACCACCATCCTGATTCGTGCCGAGATAACCACCAATCAAATATGGGCAGCGATAACCACCATCCGGATACATGCGGAGATAACCACCGTTCGGATACGTGTGGATGTAACCACCATTCGGACACGTATGCAGATAACCACCATTTGGATACCTGTGGAGACAACCACCGTCCATATACGTGCAGACATAACCACCGTCCAGATACGTGCGGAGATGACCACCACCTGGATACATGTGAAGACAGAGAGGTGGGAGAGAGAGAGGTGGGAGAGAGAGAGGTGGGAGAGAGAGAGAAGTGGGGGAGAGAGAGAGAGAGAGAGAGGGGGGAGAGAGGGAGGAAGAGAGAGGGTGGAAGAGAGAGAGGTGGGAGAGAGAGAGAGAGTGGGAGAGAGAGAGAGAGGGAGGAGAGAGAGAGAGAGAGAGAGAGAGAGAGGTGGGAGAGAGAGAGGTGGGAGAGAGAGAGGTGGGAGAGAGAGAGGTGGGAGAGAGAGAGGTGGGAGAGAGAGAGAGTGGGAGAGAGAGAGAGAGTGGGAGAGAGAGAGGTGGGAGAGAGAGAGAGGTGGGTGGGAGAGTAAGACAGAGAAAGAGGGTGAGAGGTGGAGAATGGTGAGAGAGGGAGATGAAGAGATATGGGGAAGGTGGGGGGGAGGGGTGAAAGGTGAGGAGAGGGGGAGGATTCCAGCAGATGTAACATCCAGTTTAACGGCACACCCATTGATGAATTACCCTGCCGGTGAAACATGGGGATTGCAGTTTATAGCTGGATCGGAATTCGAACCCAGGCTACACAGCTTAGAGCGAGCATGTGTACCTCTCAGCTATCCTGCCATGATGTTAACAAAACGTTTCGTTTTTACCTCGGCCACCGAAGGTGAAGGTTATCTTTTCACCCCTCTCTGTCTGTTTGTTTGTCTGTCAGTCTATCTGTGTGTGCAGGATATCTCAAAAAAATTGTGGACGGATCCAGATTAAATTTGGTGTGTAGGTTAGGTGTGTAACAAGGCCGAACTGATTAGATGTTGGTGAAGATCCGGATCCGGATCCGACTACAATAATTTTTTAAGTGATTCTTCACCTTTGAGAAATAGGGCCAAAAATGACATATAGTACGGTCTCTCAAAAAGATGTGGACGGATTCGGCTGAAACTTGGTGGACATGTTGGGTTTGTGACAAGGAAAAAATGATTCAATTTTGGTGAAGATCCGAATGTGGATCCGGATCTGATAATTTTTTAAGTGATTCTTCACCATTAAGATATAGGGCCAAAAACGATATATAGCATGATATTTCAAAAATGTATTGGGCCGATATGTTATCGTGGATCAGGCATTACATGGCAGAGGTATGTGCTCTACCGAGTGCCTTTCTAATTTTTTTTGTATTTATCTATGGTGAAGTGACGGGTCGTATAATGAAAGAATATCGTACAAAAAGGTGAAATTGCACATTTTCAGCGAGCCAGCCATCGCCCAATACACCCAACATCGCCCAACGCAGGGCGAACACAGGTGAGTGCTCCCTGAACATTGTTCAAGTTGATCGGCAAACAGTATTCAGTGACAGTGCGAATATTGTAGAGTGCTCGCCAAGTGGCTTAAGCACTCAAATGAAACGGTCGATAAGGAACGGCTCAATTGGCAAGTGATAGCAATCTCCGAACAGTCATATTAAACACACACCCTCCTGGAGACGTCCAAAATATCAAATTGTCCGAATTGGACACATTAACACTGTTAGCAATCAGAACTGCTGCTAATTTAAAATCTGGAGCTTAAATTTTGTAATTCAGCTTAGTTTAAGAGATTCTCAAGGTTGTGGCATGTGTTGAAATTAAATAAAGCCATGAATGCTGGCATCTCCGGGCGTTTATAAGCATTGCAATGTATTTAGTAATTTGTAGTTATCGATAATATTAGTAAGGAAAGTGGGAAAAAAAACTTTCTCGTGAAGAAATTGTTGCGTCCTGTTCCAAGTCAAGGCATGGTTAAGGCGGCCAAAAAGCATGGCGGCTTCAGACCCCAGAGAGTGAGGTGGCCGAGGATCACCTCATAAAGGATATAATTAAATAAGGCCATTAATTATCTTCAAAAGGGGTGTTTTAATTGAACCAGACACCCAATTTACACTCATATACTTCCTTGGAGTTCCCTTAGTATGTACACAAAGGTTCAGGCTGCGAGGTTTCATGGTTTTGGAGGTATGGAGGACACACAACACACACACACACACACACACACACACACACACACACACACACACACACACACACACACACAACACACTGCCATTTATTAGTATCGATGAATATTTTGTGATAACTTTTTTAACGGAGAGAAAATTCGTAGTTTTGGAAAGTAAAGCATATTTAACCAAGTGGTTACTTAAATCATATTTAACCAAACTTATGAAACAACTGTTTACCCTCCTCCCCCACTTCTTTCTCTTTCCTACCCAATAGGACTGTGTCGAATGAACATTAGAACTGGTTTCACCGGAACTCAAAACAATATAAGACTTTGACCAGTACAGAAAAATGGTTGCTCTCCCCAAAAAATGGCTGAGCTTGCTTTTTGTTACCACACTGGTAAATATGGCTTTAGCAGTCACTGTGCCCGAGTCCATATCAATATCCACAATACAAGACTGTCAAGGAAAGTGCTCAATGACAGCACGTAAGCCTCGTCATGTGTCACCTCGGATTGTACACAGGTGCAGGATATACTTTATCGGGGTCGATAAGACTCACAATTGCATGAACAAAGCTCTGCAGCAGCTTCCAGGAAAAGTTGCATCTGACACCATAAACCTTCTTTTGAGCAGAAATGAACTTTCAACGTTGCCTGATTTTGCTTTCTCGACACTTTCTATGCTCAAAACACTCGACCTCAGCCACAACAAGTTACGCGAGATCAGTGCCAACACATTCTCTGGGCTCAATGGTCTCCAGACGCTGTTGCTACAGTACAATCAGCTAACACATGCATCCGAGGAAATCTTCATTCATCTGCCTCTCCTCACATTCCTGCGTATCCACGGGAACCCCTGGTCTTGTGACTGTGCACTACGGGAGATTATATGGTGGTTGCAACTGCCAGGAAATCATCAGATGGGCTTGTATGCAACATGTTCCTCCCCAGAGCACATTGTTGGGACAACATTAAAGCAAGTACAGATAAACTCACTTTGTGAAAATAAGGTCTTACCAGTCTACAACCATGAGAGTGTGCTCGTGGAGAAAAAGGATGAGATAACAAAGCCTCCCTTAGGTCTTCAGATGAAGTTGAACACAACGGTAGTCGGAGGACATCGTGTACATGGCTGCTTAGAAAGCCTGTTGGTGCCCATGGTAAATTGCCATGGTAAAGGTAAGCTTTACATGCTATCACTATGAAACACTGATGTGCGGAGCAAGTATAACGGTCGTCTTGGACAGGAAGGCAAACCTGAACTTTATCACCCTATTTATTTGGGACGACCTTGCATAGCAAAGAAATTAATCAAAACAAACATGACTTCTCAACCCAAGACAACAATATTTTACCAGCAACTAATCAATGTGTTAAAAAATAAATAAAAGAGAGATGAGGGAGGTCCCAAACATTTTTTTGCAAATACATTTGAAAAGCTAAATTATAATTTTGAAAAAAGTCAGTGTTGAAAAACATGATACCTTTGTCCTCAAAATAGTTGGTGCTTAGATAGATGTACTTCTATCATCTGGAGGTTGACCATTGAGTACCCTTTATGGGAAAATTCAACATCCTGTTTTCAGACTACTTTGCAGCATTTTTAGGATATTTCAGGATCTCGTGATATTTCATTAGGCTAAATGCATGATTGTCTGATGCAGCTACCTAGATCTGCAAAGCTCTGAGGCTCGATGCATGATTGTCATTCGGCTAAATTTCATTAGGTTTCATTTGGCTAAATGATTTAATTAGGCTAAATGCATGATTGTCTGATGCAGCTAGATCTGCAAAGATCTGCAAAGGACTTTACAGTGGGTAGCTGTAAAAGTCCATTGAAAATTGGTGTCTCTGTCTCTGTCTCTGTCTCTGTCTCTGTCTCTGTCTCTGTCTCTGTCTCTCTCTCTCCAACATGTATGTAACGAAACGAGTTTGCACTAAACATAAGGTGCAGTTTGAAAGGAATTGGTTAATTATCCACTGGTTCTTGCTGATATCAGGTATTATGTCAGTGTTAGTTTTCTTGGGGAGTTCATAAAGTTCTGTTGCATTTTTGCAACAAGTCACAGCAAGTTCCACATGACATTTCTTTCTTCTGGAAGTCATTCATGTCCACATGGCACAGACTTTATGGGAGTTCAGTGAAGTGAGCACATACTGCAATGAGTCTTGATTAACTCCTACGATGGAAGGAGTGTCATATATTTTTATGCATTAAGTAGTCAATGTTTAATCAGCGAACTGTTAATTGTGAAAAGGAAGTTGTGTCTTGCATAATCAAATGGCTGATATAAGAGTGCTCTTAATACAGAAAGCAAAGAGAATAACTGAAACAAAACTATAACCAAAGCCAAAAAAATATTTAAACCATGCGTAGGATTACAATAATCCACCATGCATTGGCAAGATGGGTCACATGGCCTCCTGATGTGTCTACATTTCCATGAATTTTATTATATGTCTTCTTTCAGGCCTTATAAAAGTTCCTGCAAAGCTTCCATGGGCTCTAATAAGCCTGGACCTCTCCTCAAACTCCATCAAGCTCCTCAGGGCGAAGGAGTTCCATTCTTACAAAATGCTGAAATCTCTTAACCTCCAGAACAACAGCTTGCAATCCATCCATACAGGTTAGTGCAGGAATTACTCTGGTTTTTTGTTCAGATGTCAATATTTAAATCTGCCTGGTTGGAGCAAAGATTCCAGAGCATCACTTGGCCTGATCTGCATTGAAAGATAATGGTCACTCCATGTATGCCTGGAAACAATATCACAAGGTTGTAAAAAAACAACTGTCTTTCATTGTGAATGGCCAGCAGCAGAGTGTGCTTGGTAAACAAACAAGTGGGTGCTTTTTATGCCAGATGGAAGGTTATACAGTACAAATAATAATGCAAGCCAATGTAATCTCAGAGTTAGGTATAGGGCACAAGCGTGCTAAGATTGATAAGGTGGTGAAACAAAGATGATATAAAATTCACTTAATACCATGGTAAGCTTAATATTTAGTTTGTATGAAGAAGTGTACACCAATTGGAACAATCAAAAAAATGAAATAAGATTTGCTGCTTCTGTAAACTAAAACCCATAAAGGATGGATGGTTTATGTTGGAAAGCAGATGAACAGCTTTATTAAAATAAAAATAAAAATCCTTCATAGAGCCATTGTACCTCATGACCTAAAGGGTGAAAGAAAACACTTTTGTAATGCATCGTCTTAACCCCCAAAACTCTTATACAGATAACCCAAGGGGCAAGGACCACATTGCCCAAACCACGTGCTGGATCAATCTCCAGCCATGTACTGAGAGAATGATAATAAAGTGCAGGACACGAAGCTGGCAAGCAAGTGCAGTAATTCACAAACCATGTGTTGTGTATTGTACGTTTCAAAAAGAGTACCAAAAGTTAACATTTATCCTCGTCTTCTCTTTAATGTTGGCTCGAGATCTTTGTAATACATCGCAATAAAAATTCAAATGAAGAAATGTTTAATAACAACTGCATGAGCACTTAAGAAAAAAAAAACCCATGATGGCAATGTAATGTCTGTTGCCAATGCGAGGATAACAAATTTAAAGCACATTTCAATTTGAAAACTGATTAGATTCTCTATTTTTTAAAATGCCGTACAAACCTTTTTATTTAATGCAAAAAAAACCGTCGCAATTGTCAGAGTCGATAACAAAAATATTTAAGCACTTTTAGTGCAACCCAAAATATATTTCAATGCCCATAAATATAATTGCAGCATTGCTGTGTGATGTGGATTGTATGGTATATTATTATGACATCACCATGCATTCCAAGGGTCTTCTCATGACAGGTCTCTCACATTTACCTCTGCCACCAAAGGTGGATGGAGGTTATCTTTTCACCCCTGTTTGTCTGTCTGTCTGTGAGCACGATATCTCAAAAAGTTATGCACGGATTTGGACAAAACTTGGTGGATAGGTTGGGTGTGGTGTGTGACAAGGATGAACTGTTTAGATTTTTATGAAGATCCGGATCCGGATCCGATAAATTATTTTTATTCTCGAAATGATTCTTCACCATTGACAGACGGGGCCAAAAACAATATAGAGCACGATATTTCAAAAAATTGTGGATGGGTTGTGACAAAACTTGGTGGATGAGTTTCGTAGGTGACAAGAACAGGCAGATTCAATTTTGGTTAAGGTCTGGATGCAGATCTGGCCTATCAGTGGGATACAAAACGTAAAATGTTCAGCCTGCTGGAGGTATGCACTCTACTGAGTGCCGTTTTAGTTAATAGAATGTTTTTTGATAAAGGATAAAAACTTGTTACAGTTGGAATTTCATAAGCACAGAGCAGTAAATGTAAGTTTGAGAAAGGCCAGTGAGTCGGAAGAGCCTTGGTCTAAAGTACAGGGTATCGGCAAAAAACCAGCCAGAGTAGAATGTTTGGTAAATCACCCTACATGGAGACACTTGTGAACCAACTACTCAAAATATGAATGCAAGTGTAGCATGGATATAACTCCATACAAAGTGAATACTTGTGAGATATTATTAAAACTCAAGCTCTAAGCTTTCCTTTAGAGCTCACAAAAGCTTCATCTGAAGTCAGGTCTGGTGGTGGTGGTGTGTGTGTGTGTGTGTGTGTGTGTGTGTGTGTGTGTGTGTGTGTGTGTGATATACCAGCTTTTCCCTAAGCCTTAGACTCGGTAAAAAAAGAAGAAATCATTTTTAAAGCTTACATTCAACCATCTTCATGATTTGATTTTTATTCTCTACAATCATAGGGATAAATATCCATAGTTGTAAAATACAAAACTTCGTCTAATGGAAGGATCTGGTGACGAGGGAGGGTGTGAGGGGAGAAATGGAATAGAGCAGTGTTTCTCAAGGTGGGCGTGGCAATATTTTGGTGGGGCATGAGGATTCAGAATTAATGAATCAATATATGATCGCTTTCATAGCTTTGCTATGAAATGCCTTCTTGGTTGACTCAGCCATTTCTGGTGGATTTATCTCAAGTATCAGAGCAATACCAAGAGGAGTTATGCAAGTTGCAACAAGATGAGTCTGTGAAAACTCTTTTCAAGATCAAAGGAACCATGATGTGGCTGTCTGAGGAGAGCGAAAAGAAATACCCAAACTCGACTACTTTGGCAAGGGAAGTATTGATAAATTTTCCATCATCTTACTTCGTCAAATGTGGATTTAGTGTTGTTACCGATTTGCTGCAAGCGAAGAGAAATCGACTGGAAATCACGAAACGTGGTGATTTAAGGCTGAAACTGACAAAATTGGTTATTCGAATCAAACAAATCTGCAGCCAGCGTCAAGGGCAGGGCTCCCATTGAAGTGAGTAGCAATTGAATAAAATTTGCAATAAAGTTTTAATAAAGCCTTTTGAATACATGTGTAGTATATACTGTGGTGTCTTCAATCATGGTGGGGAGTACGATTTTTTTGAAAATCAAAGTGGGGCGTGGGACAAAAAAGGTTGAGAAACACTGGAATAGAGTATGCATGCTGTGATAAAATATAGTATAACACAGGCAGCCTGATGCATGCTTTCATCCATGTTTATACTTACACATTTAGTTTAAACAAGTAAGATGAAAGGCATCAACTTATTTTAAAGTATAACATGGATATAAAAACTGTGCCTCGTGTGAGAGGAGTTTTGTTGTTTTATACATGCATCTGCTGCTTCAGAAATTTTCTCAGACGAAGTTTGAGAAGAGGTATGCTGCCTAAAACCCATGCATGGTCCAATCCAATTGACGCAAGACATTTCAGCTTTTCGTTTTTAATTATTTTGTAAAAATTACGAAAAACATGTTTTCACTTTGGCATTATGGGGTATTTTGTGTAGATTGGTGACAAAAAAAAATTAATCCATTTTAAATTCAGGCTGTAACACAAAATGTGACAAAAATCGAGGGGGGCGAATACTTTCTAAAGACACTGTACTTCGATTTTAATAAAATAATTAATGATTTTAAAGATTGTTTAAAAAAAATCCATAAGTTTAACGCTACTGAAGCAGTCTTATAGACTCCACCCTTCTACGTACACTGTAATAAGACGGCGTAGAGTTTCAGTTTCGGAGATGGAGGCTTCATTGATCACCATAGAACGCAGCATCAATCAGCATAGTACAAAGCCATATGGCAGCCTCTTCTTCACCCCAGATATACTGTACCCTCTCACATGCCACGCCCTCCCTCTCATGATATATATTGATTATATAGCATGGCTCTTCAAAGTATTATGAAGGCTACTTGCGTTTTCCTGTATTCAAGTATACAACTCAATTTTAATAAAGGTTTAAAGAGGTTTAAAGGCGTACAAAAATGAATTCTGGCTTTTACCACCGTTTTACGCAGTCTATTACACCACCCTATCTAACCGTTATATTAGTTCTTCATTCCTGTTGTTTGTGACCTTTTTGACATTCTTAAAAACAGTAAGCTTCTTGTTTGGAATGACTTTGACTTTTGTTTGACTGCCAGGCAGGCAGAGTAAAAAATATATATATTTAACTCCTCTGTGCATGTGTGATCGGGACAAATTCAGAGACGAAGCAAGGTAAAACAAAAGACTTGTCTTCCTTTTCATATTTTGATTCATATTCCAAATATAACATTCAATTTAAATAAGTTGTTCCTCGATCATAAACTGACGACCATAAACTGATAAGCAGACAGACATACAGACGGAAGGACATGAACTAATTGCTTAACCCCGTTTTTCACTTCGCATGTTAATAATGAAATGGGCCTTTTTGTGAATTTATTATGACCATACCTCAGTAGTTTTTCAAGATATCAAATCGAGACATACAGACGGAAGGACATGAACCAATTGCTTAACGCCGTTTTTCACTTCGCATGTTAATAATGAAATGGGCCTTTTTGTGAATTTATTATGACCATACCTCAGTAGTTTTTCAAGATATCAAATTGAAACATATGTAGCTTATTTGTACATATTTATAGTATATGTGTGGAGGGTGTGGTCAAACTCTGTCAAAGGTCGAGGTCAAGGCTATCCAAAACATGTAAAACACCTATTAAACCACAATGAGAAAATGTATCAAACAAATTTGTTATGCATAACATTCAGTCATGTAAAACACTTGATAGGTCAAATTTTCGAAATTACCAAATGGTTGTTTCCATGGCAACTATTGTTTATTTGGATTGCACAAGCATCATGCTATGCACGACATTGTTTGTCCGTTTGTGTGCCTGTCTGTTTGTGAGCAGGATATCTCAAAAAGTTATGGACGGATTCGGATGACATTTGGTGGACATGTTGGGTGCGTGGCAAGATTTTGGTGAAGATTTTGGTGAAGATCAGAATAAGAAAATTTTGAAAGTGTTTTGTCACCATTGAGAGATAGGGACAAAAATTATATATCGCACGATATCTCAAAAAGTTAGAGACGGGTTCAGCCGAAATCTGGTGAACTGGTTGGGCGTGTGACAAGAACCAATTGATTATATTTTGATGAATCTGAATCTGGATTCGGCTATGCGAATCTTTTAATTTTTCAAGTTATTTCACCATTGAGAGATCAGACCAAAAACAATATATCGCATGATACTGTATTTCAAAAAGTTGTGGATGGATTATGACAAAAGTTGGTGGATGAGTTGGGTAGGTGACAAGAAGAAGCCAATTCAGTTTTGGTTAGAATATAGATGCAGATCCAGCCTAGCAGACCTCTTATATTTTTTATATAGGTCTAGCAGACCAGACCACCTCTTATATTTTTGTCCTTGTGTTGCTGTTTGTTGTTTTCATCTAATTTTCCATGTTAAACCTTACCTTGTGTGGTGTTGTCGAATCCGTGTCCACGCCGTCGGATTTTCGTTTTTGACAAAATGACGGAAAAACTTGAACAACGCTACTGCGTCAAATTTTGTGTAAAGCTTGGCGATTCTCAAGTGGAAACGATCCGCAAGATTCAACAGGCCTTCGGGAACGAAGCAATGGGACCACACAGATAAAAGAGTAGTACAACCGCTTCAAAGATGGTCGCACATCAGTGGAAAGTGAAGCACGTTCTGGTAGGCCCTCAACATCCGAAATGAGATCGTCATTGACCAAGTGAGGACCCTGCTGATGCAGGATCGTCGAATCACGATCAGAAACTTGCAGATGAGGCGGGTGTCAGCATTGGATCCATTCATTCCATTGTGACTGAGGATTTGGGCTTAAGGAAATCTCAGCGAAGTTCGTGCCAAAGCTGCTAAGACGATCGAGCAGAAGCAACTCCGTTTGGAGATCGCACAGGACATGCTGGAGACTGTGAACAGCGATCCCAACTTCTTCAACACAGTGATCACTGGCGATGAGACCACAGTGATCCGTCATTTTGTCAAAAAACGAAAATCCGACGGTGCTCACTTACACTTCCTCACTCATCGGCGGTCTGTCGGCGACTGACAGCTTCTGCAGGCGGGAAAATATTCACGCATACGTATTAGGATCGCCTACATACGTGCACCAAACCACGCCTCCCCAGCTCATTTTGTCGCATGAAAAATTAAGGTTGGATACTTTTTGAACACACCTCGTATATACATATCCCATCACTTCACTGACAGGAATATGAGAGGGGGAGAGGAGAGGAGGGAGGGGGAGGGAGAGGACAAAGGGGAGGAAGAGAGGAGGGAGGGGGAGAGAGAGCGGTGGGAGTGTGGAGGGAAGAGGGGTGGGGGAGCTCGGAGGGTTGGGGAGGAAGGAGAGGATGAGCTAGGAATAGGAAAAGAGTGAGGAAGGGGGGAGGGCGATGCCTTACCAAACGTTGCTATACACTCTGGGAGGAGGGGAGAGAGGAGGAGGTATGTGAGGGCAAGGGAAAGTGGTGTGAGGGGGTGGCAAGGGAAGGCAGCGTGAGGGGAGGGGAAGGGAAGGGAAGGGCGATAAAAAGCGCCAAACAACAACATTTTCTTTTAACCGCTGGATTCCATATAAACTGGGTGGAAGCATTTAAAACCCACACTATCTACCTGGCAACGGTCTGCCTGCATGCTCACACAGCAGCGACTTTTGCACCCTTCTGGTTGGCTCACTCCGAATCTGATTTGTACATGTTACACAATGGGTTAGCAGTCATAAATTCAAACTAAACCATCAGTCCTTAACAGTCTCCTTAACAGAGGGGGAGAGGTGGGGGATTGGGGGGGGGGAGTAAGGGATGAGGGGAGTGTGGGGATGAGGGGAAGGGAGAGAAATGGGGGGCAGAGGGAGGGTGAGGGGTTGGAGAGAGACAGGAGAGGGTGAGAGAGAGAGAGAGAGAGAGAGAGAGAGAGAGAGAGAGAGAGAGAGAGAGAGAGAGAGAGAGAGAGAGAGAGAGACAGGTGAATAATAAGAAGGGTCGGAGAGGGAGTGGGTGGGAGAGAGAGTAAGGGAGAGAAAATGGGCAGGGGGAGGGAGAGGGAGAGAGGAGGAGAGAGACAGGAGAGGGGTGGGGAGGAAGAGAGAGAGAGAGGAGAGGGGTGGGAGAGAGAGGGAGAGGGGTGGGAGAGAGAGGGAGAGAGAGGTGGAGGAGAGGAAGGGGAACAAAAACTGGAGAGGGGAGAGTCAAAGAGAGAGGGCGAGGGTCGGGAGAAAGGGCGAGGGGTGGGAGAGAAAGGGCGAGGGTGGGAAGAAAGGGCGAGGGGTGGGAGAGAAAGGGCGAGGGGTGGGAGAGAAAGGGCGAGGGGTGGGAGAGAAAGGGCGAGGGGTGGGAGAGAAAGGGCGAGGGATGGGAAAGAAAGGGCGAGGGATGGGAAGAAGGGGCGAGGGGTGGGAGAGAAGGGCGAGGGGTGGGAGAGAAAGGGCGAGGGGTGGGAGAGAAAGGGCGAGGGTGGAGAGAAAGGGCGAGGGGTGGGAGAGAAAGGGCGAGGGGTGGGAGAGAAAGGGCGAGGGTGGGAGAGAAAGGGCGAGGGGTGGGAGAGAAAGGGCGAGGGTGGAGAGAAGGGGGGGGAGAGAAGGGCGAGGGGTGGGAGAGAAAGGGCGAGGGGTGGGAGGAGAGGGCGAGGTGGGAGAGAGAGGGCGAGGGTGGGAGGAGAGGGTGAGGGGTGGGAGAGAGAGGGTGAGGTGTTGGAGAGAGAGGGTGAGGTGTGGGAGGAGAGGGTGAGGCGTGGGAGAGAGAGGGTGAGGGGTGGGAGAGAGAGGAAGGGGAGGGGAAATGGGGGGGCAGAGGGAGGGAGAGAGAGGAGAGAGAGAGGGGAGAGGGGCGAGGAGAGAGAGAGAGAGAGAGAGAGAGAGAGAGAGAGAGAGAGAGAAGAGGGGTGGGAGAGTGAGGCATGGGGTGGGAGAGAGAGGGAGAGGGGTGGGAGAGAGAGGAAGAGGTGGGAGAGAGAGGAAGGGAGGTGAAATGGGGTAGAGGGAGGGGTCGGAGAGAGAGAGTGGGGAGGGCGTGGGGTGGGAGAGAGAGGGCGAGGAGTGGGAGAGAAGGAAAGGGAGGTGAAAGGGGAGAGGGGAGGGTTAGAGGGGGAGAGGGGTCAGACAGAGAGAGAGTGAGAGAGAGAGAGAGAGAGAGAGAGAGAGAGAGAGAGGGGTGGAATTGAGAGAGGAGAGGGAGAGGACTGAGAGAGGGAGGGGAGAGAGAAGGAAGGGGGAGGGAGAGGGGAGGGGTCAAAGAGAGAGAGAGAGAGGGGGTCAGAGAGAGAGAGGGATAGGGTGGGAGGGATTGGGAGAAAGAGTGGGGTGGGAGGGAGAGAGAAGAGAAGATGGAGAGGGGTGAGAGAGGAGAGGGGAAAGTGAGGAGGGGGAGAGGTTGGAGGGATTCCAGCTGATGAGACGTCCAGTTTAATGTCCATCTGAGAGACGGCACTATCTTCTGATGAATCACCCTGCCTGTGAAACACCGTGATGACAGTTTATAGCTGGGTCGGGATTCAAACCCAGGCTGGACAGCTTGGAGTGAGCGTGCATACCTCTCGGCTATCCTGCCATGATGTGGTGATTCATTGCTTTGGAACAACTGAAAATATTTTTTACCCATTATAATCATCTAATTTATTTTGCCTTCCTAACTCCGGTATTGAACTGCGGTATCGCCATCAAAGCTTGAAGGGCACTCGCCAATTGTTTTAACCAAGCATTCCAACAAAACGGTTGAGGAAACTTTTAAAAACGAAACATTTACATTTTTAAAATGTATCCATCTTTGCCGAAGTGACGGGTCGTATAATGAAAAAAGATCGTACAAAAAGGGGCTACATGGTGTAAAATAAAATTGCACATTTTCAGCGAGCGTGCACCGCCCGATGCACTGCATGACAACGCGGGGTGAAACGCAGGTGAGTGGGCCCTGAACTTTGATCAAGTCGATCGATATACAGTATTCAGTGACAGTGCGAATATTGCAGAGTGCTCGCCAAGTGGCTTAAACACTCAAACAAGCATTCCAACAAAACGGTTGATAAGGAACGGCTGGCTTGGCAAGCGATTAGAGATTGCCGATCGGTTATATAAACACCATCAACCCGGAATGTCAGGCAATGTCCAAATTGGATAAATGAACACTTCTTTTTTTAACAATTGGAATGACTGCTGAAGTCAATAAAGAAGTTTATATTTTGAAATTCGGTTGAGATTAAGAGATTTTAGAGGTTAATAGACGACCTGTGAACCCGTTGGGTTCCCGTTGTGACAGCGGTTGATGAAAAAAATCATTTCAAAGGAAGAAAAAATAGAAGATAGCTCCAACTGCTGAGGTTGTTTGCATTGACCAAATACTCCCGAAGAGTACTTGACTGAATCGGGAATTGATTAAAAAAAAAAAAATTCGTTGCCCGATTTGAACGAAACTTGATAATGCACACCGCAGGAGAATGGTGAGTAAGGTGGCTCTAAAATTTTTGTGCTATCGTGTATCATTTTGGCTGTATTTTGGGAACATACACACATACATACATCCATACAATATGAGAGTTTTAGTAATATATAGATAGATGGCATGTACAGAAATGAAATAGCCACGAACGCTGGCGTCTCTGGGCATTTATAAGCATTGCAATGTATCCATGCCTGGTGTTGGCTTAATGGTTAGGGTGGCGGGCTTGGGATCCTAGGGTCCTGAGTTCAAATCTTGCTCAGCTGTTGAATTAATACCAGATGGGGTTAACTTGGCCTGTCATCCTTCTGAGGTGGGCAAAATGAGTGCCAGCATGCTGATATACTTTGTCGGAGTGACTACCCGCCCAGGATTGTGCCCAATAGCCAAGGAGACTGCTTCGGCAGCACTAATGCTCTCCACAGAGTCTGGTCCCAATGGATACATATATATATATTTTTATATTTTTTTTAAGAAGAAGAAGGCGCTTCCAACCAAAAGTTAAAAAAAAAAAATCGACTCCGCTAATTTGAGCAAAAAAAGCGAATCAGACCCAGTCTCAGGCAACGTTTCACCAGCTTCACAGCCAGCTTCATCAGGCACAATAGACCCCGAGCTTCGGCACGTGTCCGGTTTTATTTTGAAACGACCACTCATTTCCGGTCACATGCTGGTGCTCAAGGTCAAATGGAGGAATGCTTTCTTTCATTTTTTTTTGCAAAAGCAAAAAGCATAATCCCTGAATCCATCCTTGTGCTCGGATTGTTGCGAATGTGGAATCTGCCATTACGAATCTACCAGCAGAGGAGAAATCCCGGATCACAAACCGTGTGCATCAGACCATCGGAGCATTTATACACGAGTCAACCTAAACCTAACCTCACGGTACCACAGCTGAAGGCTATGAACAGTCTGAGAAACAGGACCGATTTGATCTTTGCACCAGCAGACAAGGGCAGGGCAGTGGCAGTAAGGAATCATACCATGGTAAGTCGTGTGTGTGCGTGTGTGTGTGTGTGTGTGTGTGTGTGTGTGTTTGTAATGACCAACAAGCAGATAACAATAATTAAATAACTAGAAGTGCCACTTTATAACTGCTGGCAGCAATGACCGGGTACCAAGACATCCCACTTTGATGAAACCCCGTTTTGATAAAATGCAGGATTGACGAGTTATGGACAAAGTAACACGCCACGTTCAATCTACTTAATACGTATGCAGTTGGCCCTTTTTCCTGGGGACATCGTCGGTATCAATTGAATTGGCATTTAAATAACCTGAACACGAAGTAATAAACGTTTTCAAGTGTGTGCATGCAAATTCTGAGAGGGGAAGAAGTCAGTAATCAAAAATATAATAAATGTTTTCACCATGGGTCCACAGGGTAAACTGAGACTCCCCTGAGTCAAAGAAGGTCCCAAACATCTCTCTATGACACAAGATTGATGAGTTAAGGACCTAGTAACTATTCAAACTATTTATTATGTATGCAGTGATCCTTTTTCCTGGGGTCATTGTCAGTATCAATTGAATTGCTACTCCTCTACCCTCAAACCCATGCAGGCGCAACCAAGTGAGCCATATACTGTATTTAAAATAAAAAAATCAGTTTTTCCTTTTTTCCAACATGGCTGCCAGACCATGTGACCTATGATGACATAATTATCATTAAAAGATTATACAGGTGTAATGGCTCCTGTGGTGAAAAATTAATGTAAATCTGACAAGCGGTTGCAGAGAAAATGAATGTAAAAGAGAATAAACCCGCAAAATCGCGGTGGAATAATAATAAAAAATATTGGAGAATAAACATAAGAAAAACAAAAGGTTACCCAGCCTGAAAGGTTTGGTACCTGAATTATGTCTTCTCATTATATACATACAGTAGTAAATAACCCTAACCAATCTTTCTCCTGACACCATAGATGCCTTTTATGGGCTCCACATGCTGGAGCACATGGACATACGTGACAACAAGCTTCAAACATTGGAGTTTGGCACACTGCAGGACATGTATGCCTTGCAATCGCTGCTAATAGAGGACAACCCATGGAGATGTGATTATTACATCCATTACTTGGTCTACTGGCTCAGATATCATTCCAATGTTGTCTATGGAGACCCCATTTGTGCCGAGCCTTTTGAATTCCACAGCTGGAAGCTGGTAAACTACATGAGACATTACTACACTGGCTGCCAGGCCCAGGGGCCATTGATCAAACTGGATGGATGGAATCACCATGATACACCTCCTGTAGAACCAAAAAAGTGGTGAGTGCATTGATTCTCATATACAGTAATTCATTGGTGGAGAAGACTCAACGAGAAGGGAACAAGCCACTTTCGGAAAATTTCACGACCAATAGATAAAGTAATCCATTATTACAGCCGATAACTAAACTAAAGCACAAAACAAAATGTATAAATGTACCTCGCTCAATACAGTGACAGTTCTGCTGAAGCAGTTTCTTGGGTGGGGTTACAATACTGGATGTCTCCACTCCAACACAATAAATCAGGGCAGGAATTTGGCCATGGTGCCAGTGATGGCTCGCCCACTCTTCGCAAACGACACCACGGGATCTATAATCTCCACCAACAAATGCTGGTAGATGGGATGCTAGTTTAACGTCCATCTGATGGATGGCACACACATTCATGAATCACTCTGCCTGTGATATTCCATATGCAGAATGGAAGTTAATATATAAAGTGTCCAAAGTCTCTGCAAAACTACATTGAGTGTAAGGAGTGGTCACCAGTTCCTGTATGACCTTGAACAAGAAAATAAGGGGGCCATTTGACCCATCATTGCCATGTTGTACTTCCAAATTAATTTTTACAACTGCTGTAAACTTTACTAGACTCTAAATCAAATGATCTTGTTTGGGTAATATATAGGGTGCATCATAGGTCGCATGACCCCTGACAAGTAGCGCATGCATACTATATGGAAACTGCATATATATATATTGTTACGGCTGTGGAAATTCGCAAACATCATTCAGGTCCCGTAGATGAGGTATTTCTGAAGTACATGTGTAGTTAGCCCAAACCATTTGTTTAGAGGGAATTAATGTGATTCATTCGGGCTGCGATACTTTGAGTTAGGCGTTTTTCTGTTCTGCTTTATTTTCGAACCAACCACACTTCAACGCCAACAAGCCAACCACACTTCAACGCCAACGACGCCAACAACAACGCAACCAAGCCACCACTCCAACAACGCCAGCACCGCCACCCTCACAACCACGCCACCATCTCAACCACGCTACCTACACCAACGAACGCCATCCTCCGCGGTCCACGTACGACGGTTTCCGCATTGGAAGCCGTCGAACGCGAGTGGGGAAGGGAGAAGTCCCACAGCGAGGGTGCGCGTTTTCCCGCCTAATTTCCTTCCTTGGCCCGGCGCCAGAACGGCTCCGCCTCGCCCCCCACAAGACGCAGGGGGAGGGAACGGGAGGAAATGCCCCGCTTCGAGTGCTTTCGAGAAGCGCCTCGAAGGGGGTGGAGCCAAAGGCGGGGCGGGAGAAAGAGGGCGTGGCGCCGGCGTATAAGAGGCGGAGGCGGATGAGGTTTTTCCTTCTGCTTGGAGGCTCTTTCTGCTCTGCTGCTTGGTCGTTGATTCTGCTCTGCCCGCTCCTCCATTTCGCGTTCTGGCTCTCTGGGTTCGGCGTGTGCTCTCTCAGTGTCGGCGGAAGCGTAGAGAGGCCGGTAAAGCAGACGGGGGCCGAACGCCGGAGAGAGCTCGCGGACCACGGCGAGTGACGGTCGCCGAGGGCAACACTGGTGTACAGGAGTGGGATTCGATCCCTCCTGCCTCCAAGCTAAATTCACAGGGAATCGTCCAGGGTGAGAGAAGCGACCCCGATTCCCTCCAAATACGAGCGAGCTAAATTAACCCTTACGTGGAATAAGATGGCGTCTCAAGGCGAGCGGGAGCCGGGGGTAATAGAAATGAGTATGTGTTTAGAATCCATGGCCCAGGATGTCGACCCCGAGCAGGACATTGGTGTGCAGGAACAGTTTCCCCCCCAACCAAACGCAGAGCCCGAAATGGCGCGGCGGGCGCAGAGGCCGCGGTGTATGACACCCCTCCCACCCTGCCTCCGTCAAAGTCCTTCCCCAGTCGCGGCGGACCCGCGCCTGAGGGTGAAGCGATTGCGCGGACCCACTTAACGTGGGCCAGGTAAACATGATTTTGCAGGCATAAGCGGAATGGCGCAACAAATGAACGAAATGAAAACAAATACGCAGCAAATGAACAAAGAAATGAACGAAATGAAAAACGAAATGAAAAACGAAATAAAAGGAGTGAACAAGCAGATGGAAACAAACACAAACAAAATGAAGGAAGAAATAAAAGAAATGCGGGGTGAAACGCAGCAAATGGGCCGGAGCCTGCAGGCGGGCATGAAGCAACAACAGCGGAGTGCGTAATGGCGACGCACGTGTGGGAGCGAACGAGCTGGGCTGGAGGGGGTGCAACGGTTGTCAGGCCCGCGTGGATGAAGCGGGGTGAGAAAAAAAATAATTCGGGAGACGTGTTGGCGAGAAGTGTGGAGGTGGACGGAAAAAGTGACGGTAACCGAGAGGGAAAAATTAATTGGGTGACGGAGACGTGCACGAAGGAAATAAAAATAGTGGAGTGTGAGAAAAGACTTCAAGACATGACGAAGAGAGTTGATAGCTGGGATTGGAGGGTAAAAACGGAGACAGAGGAACTGGGAAGACGGATAGACAAACACAAGGGCAAGTCGGAAGAACAGTTAGAAGCCAAAGCAAGGTCGGAGGGTGCGGAGATGAGAAAAAAATTAGAGAAGAAAACAGTTACAGAAACACCAAAACAAAGAGACGGAACTACAAAACGAACTGAGAGTGTTAAAAGAGGAACAAAGAAAGAGTACTGGGAGAACAAGGAATGAGACGGGGAAAGAATATTGTCAACTGAAGGAAATGACGAGATTGCAGAACGAGGAACAAGAAAGACAGTGGAATAGAAAACTGAAAGAGTATGAATTTGAAACTGAACGACAAAAGGAAAAAAATAGGTTGGAATACGAGAGAAGTTGAAGGAGCAACGATGAAGCAGGAAGGAGAATGAGGAGATTGAAGGACACAACGAGATTAGAGAGGGAAGAGCGAGAGGAACAATGGGATAGAAAACAAAAGGAACATGAAGCGAGGTTGACCAATTGAAAGAAAAGGCAAGGCTGGAGTGTGAAGAGGTAGACAAAGAACAGCGAATGAAACACAAAAGGGAAATTAACCACATGAAGAAAACCATGAAACTGCAGAAGGAAGGACAGGAGAAGAAACAAGGAAGAATAATGAGACAGCAGCAACTGAAACACAAGAAGGAGGACTAAACCAAATGAACCAAACCATGAAACTGGAGAAGGAAGGACAGGAGAGGAAACAAGGAAGAGTAATGAGAGAACAGCGAATGAAACACAGGAAGGAAATGAGCCAATTGAGAAAAACGATGAGATTGGAAAATGAAGAGCAGGAGAACTGTGGGAAAGGAAACAAAAACTATACGAGTTTGAAAATTAATGAACTGAAGGAGAGAGTAAAATTGAATCCAGAGAGATGGAAAACTCCAGAAAGAAACAGAAACTAATAAATGTATAGAGACGCGGGAGACAGAAAAAGTAGAGAGAGACTGCATGATAATGACGGGGTTAAAGGAACAGAAACACACACACACACAGGTAGTGGAGGATAATGGGGGTGAGCTCGCGGAGCGTGTGGGGACCGGTCGGTGTGAGCAGCTGGATGGCCGCCTCCAGGAACGAGGGGAGGGAGTATGCCCCTTGAGGCGAATCACGACCAGGTGGTTCGGTCGTGCTTCGCGGAGTTGAAGGGACGAGTGCTGTGGATAGGTGCACGTGCAGCTTGGGGGTATAGAGGCCCCGGGAACCCTTGTGGGACACGAATCCCCAGTGTGGTTGTGCAGGGTGTGTGTTTGCGAGTGTGCGAGATGCGTGCTTTCCGGCACGCATGGTGTGAGTGAGCCCCCTGTGCAAGTGAAAGGTTGGGTGTGAATGAGAGGATCCGTGCGAGGGAGACCGTGTGTGTGAGGTCTATCTCTCTCT
>CM068961.1:40215065-40225723 GCA_035128595.1 Eptatretus atami
GTACTCATCTTCTTCTTCCTTCTTTCAAATCACGGCAGAGTGGAGTTTAAACCAAAAAGCTCCTATTTGGTCTCATCAGACACATGACCTTCTCCATTCCTCCTCTGGATCATCCAGCATGGTATTGGCAAATTTCCCTCAAACTTCAGAGGGCCTTGGGATGCTGGCCTGAGCAGTCAGGGATCTGGGGACCTTGCGTGCGTGCAGGATTTTAATCCCATGAGGCCCGTGTGTGTTACTTATGGTTCTTTGAACTGTGGTGTCCCAGGCTCTCTTCAGTGTCATTGACCAGGTTCCTGCCGTGTTAGTTCTAGGCTTGATTTCCCTCACCTTTCTCATGATTTCATTGAGCTCCACGATGTGTGAGATCTTGCTGGAGGGCCCCAGCCGGGGACGAGATTGTTGACTGTTATCTTGACTTTTCATTTTCTAATATAATTGCCGCCACAGTATGTTGCCTTCTCCCAAGCTGCTTGCTATTGTCCTGTTAGCCCCCATCCCAGCTGTGCGAATGTCTTACAATTTTGTCCCTGATGTCCTTAGACAGCTTCTGGTCTTGCCCAGATGGGGAGAGGTATGGTGTCTGGATTGATTGATGTGTGGGACGGTGTCTTTTATGCAGATACGAGTTCAAAGCAGGTGCAGTTTTACAGGTTAATGAGTGGGAGAATGGGGAGGGTTCTTACTTAAAGACAAAACTAACATGGTCTGTGAGGAGCCGGATTCTTACTGGTTTGGTGGTTGGATCAAATTACTATATTTCAGGCATAAATGCAAATTAATTATTTTTAAAATTTACATTGATTTTTCAGGATTTTTGTTTAGTTCGTCTTTCACGTAGAAGGTACCGTATGATTAAAAATTTACCAAACCTCTACGTTGCTTTTTGTAAGTGGAAACCTGAAAAATCGGCAGTGGTATCAAATACTTGTTTTTCTTTCCCCACTGTTATATATTATATTATATAATATTTATATTATATATTATTATATATATTATTATATTATATTGTATTATGTGGACCCTATATAACTGTCATAATATTCATCAATTTTGCATTGCATCACAACAGGACAGATCGCATCCCATAACGCTGGGCCTGTGTGATTTGTGAGCGACAACAGTGCCTGCCATTACAGCACCATTCTTCGTTATTCCAGGAGCCCGAAGGTTTTATTCAAGTGAAAAGCACCGCAACGTTTGACCTCATGGGCTGATGGGGTCATCCACCAACATCACAAATGCTTGCTGCCGGGTCTGACGCGTGGCTTTCCCCCACGGAAATCACTCATTAGTGACGCCTTTACCGTAAACCTATTCTTTGCTCATGGAAAAAAAAAAAAATTATGCCATGATATACACGATAAGGTGTTCTACACATGTTTCATGGTCAATCATTACCACCAACACCCGCATTATTTGCTTAGAAAATTATATAATTTACCTGTAAATGTTATAGTTCACCCTTTTCAGTTAGCAACGCCATTGGGAAAAAAAATACATTTCATAATATCTAGAAAAAACACATGCATGAAATTCACAAAAGGTGTCTATACCCATTGTTTATGGTTGAATATATTAAATGACAACTCTAGTGTCTTGAAAATGTTTGAGCTTCACCCTGAAAAGTTTGGCCTACTGGGAGTCGTACATCTTCTGTTCTTTTTTTGTTACAATTGGGCAAATAATTGCATTGGGTCTCTGTCCCTTTTTTGTTATTTACATGATCATGGCAAAAATGACCGCCCCATTTGTATTTATTTCAAAGAAAGAGGGAAGAAAAGAAACGTGCCCTGAATTGTTTTCCCAATTACAGGCACTGGGACAGCAAAAAATGCTGCTAGACAGGCGAAAGGCATTCAAAGTGACAAGTTTTCGAAACCTCAGAAAGAGATCAGACGCTGAGGATGGTAGCGTCAAAGCTGTTAATCCTTCTGTCTGTTGGCTGTATGGCTTCAAAACCTCTGATATTTAATTGAGCCAGCATACAAGGCGTTCATGCGAATGGTGGTGGGGTGACGAAAAGGAGCCCATTGCCAGAAATAAAGAAGATAAACTGTGCCTCTCTTCCCCCGTTGGCCAAGACACCTTGGTAATCATATTGAAAAGGCCTGTTGCACTATGTGGCAAGAATCTGGAAGGAAGAGAGCTGTCGACAGATCCACTGTGTGGGGTGCAGTCCGACAGACAATGGAATTGCCGAAGTTGTTCAAACTGCTTTGAACCAGACTGGTATCCAGGAAGGTTCATTTTTCCAGAGTCCCTCACAGGCCCACATGAGGATGATGGGGATGGCTGTGGAAGATAATTAGTAGGATGAGGAAGAGTCAGATAATGCTTTGGAATTAGAAGGAAACAGTGATGAGAGTGACGAAAAAAGTGATTGAGAGACTTGTAATGCAAGATTGACATCAAGTTTAATTATGTGAACTGCACATTTGAAGTTTTCCATCATGTCGGTTGTTCCGGGTAATGGGTCGTATGATCGGAGTGGGGCTACAATTTACATGCTTTACTACACATTCCCAGTAATAACAAGGTGCAGGTAATGATTGACATAAAAATATCGGGTTATAGACACTATATTTGTGATATTATCTCGGCCCACGTTTTTTCAGATTAGTGGGTTTCGGAATGGCGTCGCCTAATTTAGTGGATGAACCATGCATTTACGTGGTAAACTATACATTTTCTTGCAATATGCATAGCATCAGGGTAATGATTTACCATGAAAACATAGGTATGGACACCTTATTCGTGATATTATCAAGCATAGTTTGCTAGATATTGAGGAAATTAGGTTTTTCGGTAATGGCATCACTAATTGAGTGATTTCGGGGGAAAAGCTACGGGTCAGACCCGGCAGCAATGCATTTTTGTGATGTCGGTAGATGACCCCATCAGCCCATGAGGTCAAACGTTGCGGCGCTTTTCACTTGATTAAACCTTCTGGGCTCCTGGACTACCAGCTGTTATGGGATGCGATCTGTCCTCACGGCTCCATCATGCGAAGAGGTTTAAAATTATATTAAACCGACTCGGTTTACATGGTCACAAGGAAACGGATGTGTGGTATGTTGTCGTGACGAGCTCATAAAAAGGGCGAAACCATGGTTGGTGGCTGCAATATCCTTTACTTGTGACATTTAAATCCTTGGTCTTTAAAACAGACTCGAGTATGCCCTGCTGAAGCTGCCTGGGCTGGAAGCAAAGTGGTGCGCATGCACACACAGCATTTAGTGTCATGGTGCATTTATCAGGGCAGAAGGGCTTTGTTTTGAACATACTGTCAGACCATGCCATCCGCAAGGGATACGTTCCTGATAAATGCCATGAATGTCGGGGTCTGCGATGTAGGGTGTCATCCAATTCCAGCTTAGAAATTTAGTGCATCATCTTCGTCACATTAAGAAACCCCAGTATATGGGAAATGAGCACATTCCTGCCAGCGGTTTCGGAGGAGAAACGTCAAATTACGCGCAGACGTAAACAGAAATAATTTTTTTTTTTAATAAATCTTTACTTTAAATACAATGTTTCTTGTTACATTTTTGTGTCAAATTCACCTTCTGAGGTAGTCAGCATGTGCAGAAGAGGGTTTTACATTGCAGACGCTGTTTTTGAGGAGTGGCATTACGCCTCTCGGCGGTGACGGTCTGTCGACGACAGACGTAATGACGTCAGCTAATGACCGATGATGTCATGACGGAATTACGCCTCTCAGCAGTGATGTCACACGTCGCCATGCAAATGAATGTAAAAATTAGAAAACCGCCAAAAATTCCCAAACCTATCCGTCTGGCGCGATCTCACATAGCCCATGCTGTTCATTAGACCACAGGAGCACCCGCATGCGAAAGTGGCGACAATCCGCCTGGCAGTTTTGGAGGAGATACGTCAAATTACGCGCAGATGTTAACAAGAAATAATATATATATATGTATGTATATATATAATATATATATATATATATATATATATATATATATATATATATATATATTATATAATATCTCTTCTTCTTCTTTCGGCTGCTCCCGTTAGGGGTCGCCACAGCGGATCATCCATATGATCCGCATAGTGATTTGGCACATTTTACACCGGATGCCCTTCCTGACGCAACCCTGGTCGCCTCTTACGACACAGGATCTGGTACACCTATTTTACCGGGGTATACACCGGCCAACACTGGTACTCATTTCGCCGACCTCGGAAGGATGACAGTGCAGTCAACCCCTGGTGTTATACGACTTGGTAAAAAACATATTAAAACACACATACATATATATACACACACACATGCAAGCATTATATACATATATATATACATATACACACACACATATATATATATTAATTCAGTGGCCCAACGGGGCTTGAACTCAGGACCTTTTGGGTCCCAAGCCGCTGCCCTAACCACTGCCCCAACACCAGGCTTTTATATATATATATATATATATATATATATATATATATATATATATTATATATATATATATATGCATGTATGCATGTATGTATGTATGTATGTATGTATGTATGTATACATATATATAATATATATATAGTAGCAGGGATACCCGTGCTCCGCACAGGAATCCCGTGGATGACGGCGGGTCTGAAGAGTATATGTCACAGTTAATGGTAAAATATGTTAGAGGCTGCCACCATTATTTATTTTTTTCATCACCACTATAATATTATATTTTCCCGCCATGTTTTATATGCAGAAGACTCGAGTTCAAAAATGTTAAGATTTATTGCTGCATCAGATAAAAAACCATAATGCCTCAACAATGTGAGGCTGTTCATGTCATCATTGTCTGACTTAATTAATTCTCATTCTCTAGCAAATTCCGTTGGTCCCATGTCAATCGCTGAACTTGAAAAATTAACGTTACGCAATCAGGTGATGACGTCATAATTCACCGGGAAGTCGGAAGTCATTGTCTTCAATTGACTGTAGCATTATTTTTTCATTCTATTGCAAATGGCGTTGGCCCCATGTCAATCGGCTGAACTTGAAAAATTAACGTTACGCAATCAGGTGATGACGTCATAATTCGGAAACCGGGAAGTCGGAAGTCATTGTCTTCAATTGACTGAAGCATTATTTTTTCATTCTATTGCAAATGGCGTTGGCCCCATGTCAATCGGCTGAACTTTAAAAATTAACGTTACGAAATCAGGTGATGATGTCATAATTCGGAAACCGCAAGTCGGAAGACAATTCTTTTACATCGGGACACTCCCTGGTACATGTTCTGTCAGCATGTGAAGTTTGGTGAGGATCAGTCCAGTACTTTTCGCGTGCATAGGCACAGACAAACACACACACAGACAGACACACTTTCAACTTTATATATATAGATATATTGTTACGGCCACGGGTACCCAGAGTATTATGAGGGGGTTAATCCCCGTTTCTCCTCGGAAGAGCCGGACCTGGGGCCACACTCACCAAATTCACTTGTGGGACAGTGGGTTGCTTTAGAACCACGAACACCAATCAGTTAACCACAAGTTCCAGTGTCCACCGTCTAATTTTTCCGTTTAACTAGAGGTCACTTGGCTTCCTGAATGGGGAGCGTGCCCTCAGCAAAGCACCAATCTTATCTTGATTAGATCTTAATTAGGGTGGCGGAGCGTTTAACCGCTGGTGTGTGCCGACTATGACAGGTCAATTAGTTTGGTAATTACCTCCCAGTCGATCTAGGTGCGGCCAATGCTGGATCAATGGAAGGAAAGGACAAGCACGGACAGGTTGGAACGTCAACAAGGAATTTATTAACAAGGAAAAAATAAATAAAAAGAACTTTTTATTTCCTTGTGGTGAAAATAAGTAAATTCAAATCAATCAAAATAATCGCAAGCAAATAAAGAATTAATCAGGCATTGATAGAAAAAGAGACAGAGCAGATGCTCATCACGATGCCTTGCTTAACTATTAAACACGAGACAAGAGTACCCAGCAGATAATTCGGGGGGAGAGAAATCCAGTCTCGCTCACAAAATAGAAGTCGTCGTACGTCAAATGAAACGTCCTGAAATGTGTGAGCTTGCCTTGTCCGTTGCCAGTGCCCTGCGTTGCCGTGCACCCACTCACAACAGGCTTGAACGCCAATCGACGTCACGTCGTCACCCCCAGGAACCAGGGATACCAGGGATGCCAAAAATCAGGTACGCCAAGAGCAGGTCTCGAGCAGAACCAGCATTAACGGTCAGAGTGTCACCCACCGTCAGGAGCCACAACCAACGGACAGCTGCTAGGAGCTGTGAGAAGCTGTGGGGCACCAGTGTGACCACTCCTCATTTTCATAAATGCCAAGGTGAGCCAATGAAAAAAGCCAAGAATTCACAAGGTTTCGGAAAAGCGATGATAATAGAAAACCTATACGCCAAGAAAACCTATAGAAAACCAAGACGCCAAGGTGAACAACGAATAGCCAAGATCTTGTGAAAAAGGCCAAGCAGTGGTCACACTGTGGGGCGCTAAGGCGCTGTGAGAAACTGGAAGGCTGCAAGGCTGTCACCAACTGTCGCAAACTCAACTGTCGCCAGCTCACCAACCGTCTGACTGGAACGGACGAGCTGAAAATAGCCGTCGCCCAGCTGTCATCAACTGACACAAACTGTCTCAAAACTCTCAAAGCTGTAAGAACCACGCCACCAGTTGTCGCCAACTGACTGACTGGAAAAAACGGTCCTCTCGCCCTTTTTATAGGTGGCCACTCTGGGCGGAGCCTCAAGCAGACTTCAGCCAAATCCACCTTGCCTATTGGTGCATCGTTGCACGTGACAAACCGCCAATCTCACGATCATTCCTGGCCTACGGTGCAATGTTTGTGGTGCTGGACGAACGGCAGAAAGGAAAGCAGCCATTTGCCAGAATTACCAAGCGAAAACGTGAAGCGCTCATAAAACGTCAACAATTATCACTTCAATGTTCAGCCCGATACGAAAAAGAGCCAGTTAGCCTCCATAGAGCAAATGAACGGGGTGTCAAACGTCGATGGAAAGAGGTGGGTGTTGACGTCGATGGAAAGAGGTGGGTGTCGACATCAATGGAAAGAGGTGGGTGTAGACATTGACGGAAAGAGGTGGGTGTCGACGTCGATGGAAAGATGGTAGACGAGCCTCCGTCGGGCTACCGGCTATCTCACGTGCATGAATGTATCTGTCGTCATCCCATAAGAAAGGGAATCTATTCTTTATCCTTCTGAACACATCAAAGTTAGAATCCCACCAAACATGGGGATGGGTCTATCCTGGACTTGCATTTAGGGAAATAACTGTCTGAGGACCTAGATGTTTGAATGCATTCGTCGGATCCGATGCTGAAATCCGTAACAATATATATGCATTTATTTATATGTATATATTTATATGTATATATGTATGTATAAATATATACATATATATATTTACATATAAACATAAATGTATATAATTATTATTATGTTAGTATAATAATATATATATGATATATATATATAACATTTCATTTTATGTTTTATTACACACATATATGTATAATTCTCAAAATATGGTTGTGGTTGGATAAAATAATTCAAAGATTGTTTATGGGACCAGAATTTTTTCATGTATATATTTTGTATGTTTAGATTTTAAATATTAACCTGTATAGCATCTTTTACATAACCATATAAATTTATTTATATAACATATACATATATATGTATATATATACATATAACATATATTCTACCCCTTCCTGTACCATCTGTCCGTCATACGTTTCACTTTTCCTATTCCACGTTCAGCTGAGACGCCAAGTGCATCAAAGCTTTTAAAATCATGTACAGTATTTAAAGATTGTAAACACCTTTCTTCGATTTGTTGGTGACAGACGAGTTTTGTTTTTTCATATACTTTCTTTTTTGGTATACCAGTATATTGATATGAAAAATTATATCGCTATCACTGGTATATCAATATATCGCCGGACTCTACGGAGGAATAGATGAAACATACAACATACATACAGTACATATGTACATACTTTCCCTCCATTATATATAGATTGGAAATATTTAGAAAGAAACGTTTAAGTGTATATATAGAACAACATAAATTTTATAACTGATTATCACTCTAATTTTTCTCTCCCTCCATCTGATTTTTTTTTTTAGGAATTTACCATGACAATTTGAAAAATGAAGAAAGAACATGAGAGCACTGAAAAGGGCTAGTAGGGGTGAAATTACGGGGATTGTGAAAACGAGTGCACTCATGTCATGCACTCACTGATGGCTTGTAGTGTGTGCCAGTGCAGGGTGGAGCAGGTCTGCAGGATAAGACAAGTGATAAAAGGCCGGCTCCACTGGATCACCTTTACAATGACATCATCTCCACAAAAAGCTGCTGTCGTGGACAGGTTCATCTGTGTCATTAACGGCAGAAGACAAAGGCAAAGATGGAAATACAAAGTTATAAAGGGAGAAATTGAAGTAATATTTTGACTCATTTCATTTGCAGCTTATAAACAATTTTCTCTTCCTATTTTCATCAATAATAGTAACATGAGGATCGTTAGAAGATTGGTTGTTTGATTGTATTGGCACGATGCGGATAACCAGGATCTATGCAATACAAGAATGACAATCCATGATATACATGACCTGTGTTTCTCTTGGGTGGGTGGAGGAGAAAGTCGATTCTCATAAATTCAGTTGAAACAGAATACAGGTTTTTGGCATAAAGCAGAAAACAATAGTTGATATAGTTACTTTGACAACAGTTGCTCTCAAATAACAATTCACACCCTTTTGTTCAATTTGAAGAAGATAAAATCACATTTAAGCATGTGGGTGGATGTTTCCAATTTTCATTACTTATTCTGATTTATATTTTGTTTATAGATTAGTTTCACTACATGAGAAATTTAGGTGTGGAATGCCTAAAAAATGTTTCCAAAAATTGTCCTGTTTCATTCATAATTAACAAAATAAAAATTACAAAATGAACTCTTTTTTTTTTATTATACAGGATCAAGGCTCTTGGAAGAGTGAGGTGGCAGATGGTACAAAGGCAGACAACTGACAGTGAGGCAACAGTTGGGCACAATAAACAATGGAATGAATGAACAGGAAAAGAGAACAAGGGAAGGTAATGCAGCAACCTGCAAGAGGGTTTAGTTATGCTCAGTAGGGTGATGAGAGTAGACAAGGTTGCAGGCTGGTAGGGATGGGGAATGATGATACGAGACGGGAGTTCACACCTTGCCTGAAGCCTAGAAGGAAGAGGGGAACTAAACAGCCTCAGGAAGATAGTTGCACAAATGAGAGAAAAGATGAACGAACAAAAAAGCAGTGGAGTGCACAGTAAGCCTGTTTGGAGGCAATTTAACCAGGACTAATCTACATCAAAGAGTTGCTGGAGAGGATTAGAGGACTGAGGGAGCAGAGGGGGCTAAACTGGAGGTGAGGTGGTGAAAAACAGACAACACACCTGCTTGCAATATGAAAGCAACACACCTTTTGCGTGGGTCTCATTGCACAAAATGCCAATAACAATGACAGCTTTACATGACACAATCCAGGAGAGACAGAAGAGATGCTGGGGTGTCAGTCCACAGGGAATAGCAATACTCAATTGAGCTTGGGAAAAGGGCCTTGTGTATATATGTATATGTATATGTATATATATATATATGTGTTGGGATTTGTACCTTTTTCTTGTAAACTTTGTTTCGTGCTTACTCAATTCACTTCGCCTGCAGCTAATTAAAATGTATTCCTGCTTGCTGCGGAATGAACATTGTGTACTGAGATAAGAAAGGTTTAACCTTGAGTGAGTCAAGGGAGCATTGTGTAGCAGAATCTGGAGAAAAACCTGTGATCTTGCTTATCGGTTTGATACATATCGCCAGCTGGATTGCCAGCTGGTTCTGGGATGAAAGAAGGAATTTTTACGTTGGTATTGTTAAAGATAAAATCCCATATATATAGGAGTGATTCAACTATTTCGGGTAGAGCACTCTCCGGCAAGAATTGTGGTGCCTTGGGGTGTGTTCTCCGTGCACACGTTCTTGATTTAAAATAAACACTTTTCTCTCAAGTATATCGACGTCTTCATGCCTTAGTAAAGGGTGATCGACGCCCCGACAATTGGCGCAGCGAGCAGGGGGCGAGACGAGGTGGAGGAGAGGTGGGGATAGACCCTTGGTGACCAAAGAGAAAAGCCGCGGTGACTAATTTGAATAAGGTAAGCCTTTGTGCTGGGGAGTTCAAATTATATATTCTCTTTCTCACCCCGGGTTTCGCCCACCCCTGCCTCTCCCCCTCATCCTCACCCAAGAACCGGTAAAGATAAAGTGTGGAGAGAGAATTGTTTGTTTTATATCAAGGGGTAATTAACTTAAAGGTCCCCTGACACGCAAAAGTACTGAAATTTCATTTATATATGTCCTATAGGAGTTTTTCATCGTGATTTCAGATCTGACAATGTTTTTTCACAATACTCATTCTGTAAAATGTAAAATTAAAACAAACAAACCTCATCGGGAACACACCTAAAAATTCTCCTGAAAGGGGGGTATAACACACATGACGTCAACTACAGGATTGCAAAGGCTGCATGTAAATTAATCGGGTTGGTGGTCTACGTGATTCTATTGGCTTCCTGTGTGTTTCCAC
>CM068961.1:40232698-40249662 GCA_035128595.1 Eptatretus atami
ATAGAAAAAAATTATATTTTAATCCATTTTCAATTCAGGCAGGTAACACCAACAACATTGTGAAAAAAGTCAAGGAGTGTGAATACCTTTTTGAAAGCCCTGTGGGTTTCTTTCAAGGTTATCACACTTAAAACTGGCAATTGGGAACAGGGAGTATGATAAGCACAGACACATCAATTGTTTTTGAGATACAGTAGACAAGCGGGTCTGTTTTCATCCGAGCAGTAGTCAAGTCATCAGTGTATGTTATGAGACACAGGGGTCGGGGATTGGCCTGGAGTCTTGAAGACCAAGAAACTGGTGGGAAAACAACAGAAAAGAAAAAGATAATTACAGCGTTACATGTTTTTTTTTTTTTCATAAATCGAATGAAAACTTTCACAGTTGTTATTCTTTTTGTTTTGCCCCATTTCAACTTTCCCTAGTGCCATGGAGCATGTTTCTGTCAAATACAATAATGCAAAATAAACCTGCGCATTAAAACTGATCGTCACAAGACCAGACAATTCAGGCCTGAATATGCGATGGAAAATGAATGGTGTTCACTTCCTTATCCTTGGATATTGTTGAAGAGCTGCAAATGCGGTTTAAACAACATTTCTTTTTTGATATATTTTTTTTCCCCATTACATTCGGTCTTCAGCTGGTGGCTGGATAATATGATTATAAATTGGTGAGTTCCTTCACAAGTTACTATGGTAACAGTTTGGTGAGTGAAAGTTTATCAGTTTGAGTTTCCAGTCTTGTCAATTATTCCAATATTGAAACATCGTTGTTTTCATGCTGTTCTTCTGCAGAAAAAACACAACAATCGGACTCTTCCTCCTTCTGGCCATCAGCCCGGGCCCGGCGCCCCCCAGTGTGGTTCTGAAGCCGCGTGGGGAGAAAAGTTTCCCCATATTTGAATGCTTTTCGGTGAAAAGGTAATTACCCCGCGCATGCCAAAGTGAACATCATTGTGAAGGAAGAAATGGTTTATGTTCCTCATCCATCACCTCTGTCTGTCTTATCATTGATTGGATCAAGGAACAACTTAATTAAAAATCTAATGTTTATATTTATGAACATGAATCGGAAAACGAAATCTTAAGTTTATCATGACTGCTACTTCAACTCTGACTTGGGCGCCGACTGCCGTCATTCAGGTGTGAGACAATATTTCTGCTTTTGCCTGCCTGGCAGTCAAGAAAAATGAAATGCATTCCAAACAAGACGTGACTGTTTTTAAGGTGTTATAAAGGAAACAGAAACAACAGCCTGAAGGATCTAAGTAACATGTTAGGATCGAGTGATTGTAATAGATTGAGGCAAAACGCTGGTTAAGCCAGTCACACCTTGGACGTTTTTAGCAGCTTATGCGATTTTTGAAAAATTTTATGTCTAAACGCTGGGCGCACCGTCCAATACGTTATGGGTAATTTTGGAAACTTTGAGAGGCCGCTGAAAAACACTGCCCATACGTCTAGTACGGCTTGGGCTTTACATACGTTGTACTTTGCGGTTGTCTCAAATTTTAGCATGCTTGAAATTTTAGACTCTATGCAGCGTATGACTCACAAGTTCCGCTACGCTGGACATACAGTTTTAGGTACGTTATGCGATCGTTGACAACGTCGACACACGTTCCTGTAGTTACCAAAAGTTGAAAACACGTCGAAGGTAAATGTGTAGCGTACCGAAACTTATTTCAACCGATGAGTAGCGTGTTGTAGGCACGTGCGCGAATCCGTTGACACACGTCAACACACGTTACTTTTAATTACTCATAGCTGAAAGACGTCGGAGTAATGTTTTAGCGAACCTGAAAGTTATTATAACCTAATGAGTGAATTGTTGTTACACGCTACAGCTGATCGTGGACACGTCGACACTCCTGCTTGAAAAGTTACTCAAAAGTCGAAAAATGATCGAGGTAATGTTTAGCGTCAGTGTTCCAGACTCCATGGTTTTTTTTTTTTTCTTCGGCATGACAGTGATGTTGGACCACCTCGATTTCTAGTGCGGTTTATAATACAAATATAATGAATAGGCTGCGCTCAACGAATTTAAATAATACACCTCACTAGAATCGACAGTGTCAAACATTCACCTCATGCCGAAGAAAAAAAAAAAACATGGAGTCTGGACACTGATGGGATTCCTCCTGTGTGAAGCCCATTTTTATTACCAATTCCCCTAAACGCTGCCAATACTCTATATATATGGTAGTTGTAGTTTAGAACACGTTCATTTAGTCTCTTTGGTGTCCGGAGACGTCAATTCAAAACGTCTACATACGTTCCAATGTGGCGTGGAAATATGTTTAGGAATGGTGTCAAACCACGTACTCATAGTTAGAATAACTTTCGGGTACGAAGACATTAGCTCGACGTGCTTCGACTTGATGAGTAGCTTTCAAGTAATTTTGTCGTCGTGTGCCAACGTCGCATATCGTTGCGTACGACTATTCCCATCGCATGCGGAACGTGTGAGGCATACCAAGTACGTGTTAAAATTTTTTCCTGGCCTTATTGATTTGAATCGGGTGTGCGGCAGCCTTTAATTGGCTACGCACTGATCGTCGGCGATACGTTGCAGCGCTATGCCATGTTGACTATCGTTGGGCATAGGTTGTGCGCCGACAACAGGGCTAAGCCTTCGTTGGTACAAAGTTATCGATTAAGACAACGAAACGGTTCTGTGTCGTTACTAATATGTTATGGCATACGACCAACTCGTTATGGAATACGTCCGAATGTTTAAAAAACATCAAAAGTTCAACGTAAGCCAGCGTTTTACATTACATTTTGATACGTTGCCATTGCTTGCTAAATCGTCAAAGGTGTGACTGGGCTTAAAACCGAGAATCGATTTTCTCGTAGCTATGCCCATAAAACCTCTTAAAGCCATTTTATTTGAATATAACTATCGACATGAAAACACTGTAGACACAAATCGCCTATTCATAATGCTTCAAGAACATGCTTTTTTTACGACATATAGACAAAAGAGGGCGTTGGATGGAATGGGTGCTAGTATCGGGGTGAGAAGAGGCCGACCGATATTGCGAATAGTACACAATAAATTACTGATAATAGACGCTGGCATTTCTATGGTGATGAATAAATTCTCCACTCCCTAAACTGCTGCCTTAACATCGTCTTTATTGCATTATATTCAAGGTTTTATATGAGACTGCTTTGGTGGCACTAAATTTTCCGGATTTTTTTCAATTATCTTCAAAATCATTTATGTTATCAAAATTCAAAAGTTACCAGTATATACATTGAAACTGTGTAGGGTTCGTTTTCTTTGAACTCTCGGAGTTGTACTTATGTTTTTTCCCTCCAAATACGTCGAGTGCGCATGCAGAGTGAAAATACAGAGGTGATCAGAATGGAAAATGGTAACTGGGATGTGAGCAGTGATAACTCGGAGAAGCTTCAAATTTTTTTTCAGCATGACAGGATTTAGGGTCGGTGTTTTATTGAAGTTAGTAAAACTCATTTCAGTGGGTAGGGGAGCCACCATAAAGGATTGGGAAGTAGTTCGGACTCGAGAAACAAATAGGAGACTTAGAAAGGCACTTGTGGGGACACATACCTGAGCCAAGCAGAACATTTTACGTTTTGTAGCCCACTGATCGGCCGGATTTCTGCATTCAAGACCTTAAACAAATCCTGATCAGCTTGTTTGGTACCTATACACTCAATCCACCAAGTTTTGTCATAATCGCGTCAAACTTTTTGAATATTTCATAACCATAATTTTCGTATTTAAACCCCATCTCTCAATTGTGAAGAATCACTTTTTAATTCAGCATCCAGATCCAGATCTTCACCAAATTGAATCGGCTTCACCTTGTCACCACACCCAACTTGTCTCCCAAAAGTTCTGTCCAAATCTGTCCACAACTGTTTTGAGACATGCTTTTATATCAGTTTTTTGGTCCCATCTCTTAATGGTTGAAGAATCACTTAAAAATCTTGTATCCAGATCCGGACCTCACTTGAAACCCAATTAAAGTCGTCCTTGGCACCAACACCCACCTGCTGCCAAGTTTCATCCGAATCCGTTCATAACTTTCGTAATGGTCGGCTATACGATATTGTTACAGATATAGGTTTTTGGTACCCATCTCCGATGGTGAAGAATCATTTTTAAACGAGAAATGGCACATCGGGAGGCGCAATCCTCAACAGGCTGCACAGTTACCTTTTTGTATCCAATGATAGGCCGAATCTGAATCAGGACCTTCACCAAAATCTAATATTTACTAATGTTTTTTACCTCCCCAACTTAATTCAACAAGTTTTGTCCATCCGTTCATTACTTTTGGAGATATCGTGTTTTATTACTGTGCATTGTACTTGTTGTATTGTTTTCGACTTCTCTATCAATGTGTAAGGATTAAAAAATTTTTGGTATTTGGATCCAGAATCTGAATCTTCATCAAAATCGAATCGATTTCGTTCTCATCACACACTTCAACCTGCCCACAAAGATTTTGTCGTAATCGTCATGTAACCTTTTGGCAATTATTGTGCTATATATAGTTTTGTCCCTATCTTCAATGGAAAGAATCGACAATAATTCTGGTATCTGGATATGGATCTGGATGTTCACTAAAATTCAATCCTTCGTCGCGAAGGGAAAGATCGTACAGTTCCATGTTTTTTTTGTTGTTTTTTGTTTTTCAATTGAAACAAATCTTCTCACAGTGATTATGCTTTTTTGTTTTAGCGTATTTTCACTTCCCTCGTGCCTGGAAAACTCTTTCTAAAATTACGTAGTGGACAAAAAAATGGGAACACACCTGTTGTAAATAAGGGACAGCAGGTATTATGAAGAGCCACTGTAAACCAGGTGTGAGCCATGTACTATGAGGGAAACTATCATCAGCAAAAGGGCAAACAGTGCGGAAAGCACATGACTGCAGGATCGTATCTGTCCATGCATTGAATTTGAAGTGCAAGGCAAAGCAGGCGACAACTGCCAGCACAATTGACTGTAAAGTTCAACCTTGGGGGGAGCTGAGCAGCCAGTTTCCATCAAAAACATCTGTGAAGACTCCACAGACTGGGATACCATATTCGCGGTTGCGTGCACAAACCACTCATTCATCACCTGGCAATTGCACATCTTCTGAGTCGGAGAGTGGTTGCAAATCAGAGAAAAGGACTACCGAGCATTGGAAGAAATGTTGACGGTGGTCAGATGAATCGTCCTTGCTCCACGTTTCTCGACAATGGACGAGTGCACGTTATGGCGCCAACCGAAAGATCTCTGCACCCTGAGTGCTTTTTCCCAACAGTAAAGGGGTCTTGTGGTTCTGTAATGATTGAGGGCGAATCTTCCGGCATTGTTGGGTTGCAGTCTTCCCTAAAGAAAGCAAGTCCAATCCAATCTCTCACTCAGTCGGAGCAAAAACAGAGACCCAGGAATGATACCCATGATGAGTGACGATACTTTGTCTCAAATGTGTCGATTGACCCGGTAGATACCTCATATTATAATCTGGAGTCAGGTTTTGGGACACAGCACAGAAATCCTTGGCATGTAAACCATCGAGTGATCAGCACCAATGGTATGTTTAAACCCCACCCACCTTGATCTCGCCGCAATCGGTCTCCGAACCTCAGAGAATTGCTGCAATACGATGATCCAAAAACGCTTTGAGCTCAGAGTAACAGAGGACAGGTGATTCCCTCTCTTAGGATTAGGACATTCCAGGCACCCAACCCGATCGTTGACCGCTCAGTTAACCCAAGGAGATGCCGGTCTGAGTGAGACGACGACCTTCAGCACCACTCCGACGCACATTCCTGCAATTGACCCGCGGAATGTTACCCCGTGGTTCCCTCCTGTTATTCAAGATGGGGGTCCCAGGCTTTGCCCCATCCCGTCATCCGGTGAGCTGCCCTGCGAATTGGAAGCTGCAAGGAGGTACGTCCCACGGAGTGGGTTTTCAGATTTATTTGCTTTTGGTGTGTTGCGCATTGAAGGGTTTTACTGTGGCCGGAGGAGGTGTGGCAAATCCTGCACCACTCCTTAATAGGAAGTAACCCAACTGCAGGAGGACGTCCGCAGACACAGTTGGGCACGAGATATGGATGGCCGTTCGTCACAAGAGCTTCTCCGCCCTTTCACAGGTTTGTTTTTTAAATCCTGCTGGGTGTACATATCAAACACCCTCCTCACCAAAAACCTGGTGGGGGAGATGGTTTAGTCGCCGACAACCCAACCATGGAACAGGTTAGTACAGCTTTTATATATACCTGTAAGCAAGTTTGCAGATCTTAATCTGGCCTGACCCTGACATAACCCACACTCCAACATGACTGTTGGACTGGTGTTGGATATGGACACCAGCAGAGAATTAAAACAAACCTGTCAAAGGGCGGAGGAGCTCCTTGGAGCTACTCGCCATCCATATCTAGTGCCCAACTGTGTCTGCGGACGTCCTCCTGGCAGTGGGTTACTTTTTTATTAGGAGGTTGGTGGCAGGATTTCACTCCAGCCTCGTAAAAACCTTCATTCCGCAAAACAACAAAAACGCAAAAAAAATCTAAAACCCACTCCGTCAGATACTTCCTGTGCAGCTTTCCCTTCGCATTGGCAGCTCCACCGATGACGGCGATTGGGGCCAAAGGCCATCAGGGACCCCCAATCTTTGATGGAAAAGGAGGGAAACCACGGACAGTAACATCCCTGGGTTCAGATGCGGGAGAGTGTTGTCGGGTGTGCTGAGGTGTGTCACCAGACGGCGGCTCCTTGGTTAACCGGTGAGGCGGTCCCTTCGGGTGGGTGCCGGAATGTTCCTAATCCCTAGAGCAGGGTGATCACCTGTCTCTGTTACTCATCTGGGCTCAAAGCGTATTGGACATCGGTATTGCAGTACTCTTCTGAGGTCGGAGACCGGATGCGGCGAGATAATGGTGGGTGGTTTACACCTACGTATTGGTCTGGTCGGCCCTGATGGTTACATAGTCAAGGAGCTTGTTGTAGCTGTGTCCAATAAGCTGACCCAATGATAATTGAGGTAATACCGGTCACGGCGTATTATGAGACTAAGGATTCAGGTCACTCCTTCGGTGTCATGTTCCCTGGTCTCTGTCTATGCTGACCGACTGAGGCGATAACCTCACCGTGAAGGACACATTCTACGCCACGCTCGAGTCTGTGGTGATCAGTGCCCCAGACGAGTACACTTCTAGGTCTTTGAGATTTCAATGCCTTCGACTGGGAATGATAGAATGGTTTATGAAACATGTGTTGGTCCCTGGGTCAGGAAAAAACTATGAACCAGACAATAGCATTGAAGTTCCTTGGACTTTGCAAGAAGTCATGGACTTAGGCGGTGGGCTGGTCATTGGTTTCAGCGCCCACAAGACTCATCGCTGGCTTGTTATTCATTGCTGGCGGTGTGGCAAGGAGATTGACTATGTGGCCCCCCAACCCCCCCCCGTTAACGGTCGCTGGAGGATGATCCGACTGCAGTGTCTCCGGAGTGCTCAGTTCTCAATACTGACCACGGCTTGTTGTAGGGCAACTCTAAAGCTGCACCTTCAATTCCTGGAGAATGTACCATCCCAGCCTAGGCTGGATGCTTGGCAGCTCAAGGAATGACGAGATAGTTAGGAGTTGCGAACAGGCTGAGTGACTTTGGAGGTGTCTGGAGTGCTTTGGGGTCTGAAGAGTTGTGGAGATGCCTTCAAGACCACCGTCCTTGATGTGGTACCGGTGCGATTCTTGAACTTCACCGCAGGGGCAAAGAATAATTTTGTCTCTAGGGACACCTGGAATACCATTGACAGAGTCGCAGGGCCAGGCTGAATGCAGAGCTTGAGCTGTTCAGGAGCTGAGGCGTGAAAACTGTACGCTGCAGATAAGGGTGGACAGGAGGGCTATGTGTCGAGGAACTGTGAGGCCGGATAGAGCATCACCTGTGCGACAGGTGATTCTCGTCCCGCTTACAGGGGAATTCGCGCATTGCGTTGCATCCAGCCCATCCCTCGGAGCACTGCAGTAGAGCGGAGAGTGGGTAGGGCTCTTGACGGAGGAGTCTGAAGTGAAGGCCCGCTGGGCTGGTTACTGTGAGCGGTGATACCAGGTGATCCACCAGCTGTCGAGTTGTACGTCAAGGTTTTGTTACAATCCCTGTTGCTGACCCTCAGTCAACTGTGGATCACTCGCTTGTGGGAACAACGGGCTGCGGTTGAACCGGTTGAAAACAGGGTTAAGCTCCAGGGATCTGTGGCATCCATGCTGGTCTTCTCAAGGCTGTGGAAATGCTGCACTCGTGTTGTTGCATGCAGTTGTGCTTGCCTAAACACAGCATCATCCAACTGATTGAAGAGGGGCTTGTTCCCTCTTCTGGAAAGGAAGGGTTGATCGCCAAGACTGCACAGCCCACCGAGGGGTGACGCTGCTCTCAGTGCCGGGCAAGCGTCTTGCTTCGGATAATTTTCTTGATAGGTTCGCCACCATCTGCTTGAGCACCAGCGTCCAGAGCAGTCAGGGCTTTACACCAAGAGAGTCAATGATTGACCGTTCCTTGCTTTCGTGTCCTCAATGAACACAGACGAGAGTGTTCGGCAGGGGCTGCTTGAGCCTATGTTGATCTTGTGAAGCGTTTGCATTCAGGTGAAATCGGATGCCTCTGGAGGATCTTGGTTCTTTGTGGGGGTTGCCACCAAAACTGATCATCTGATGTCTGAACTCTACTCTGGGACTGGAGTGCTGTGAAGTGTGGTGGTCCATCTCTGACTTATTTCCAGTTGTTACTTGCAGTTCGTCAGGGTGATGTACTGGCCCCCACACTATTCCAGCACTTGTATGGACTGATTTATTATGGAGATGGCGGAAAGATCAAGTGCGGCTGCTCGTTTGGGAATGTCCAAGATCTCGGGACCTTGTGATTTCGCAGATGATTTGCTGTCATCTTTGCGGAGACTTTTCTAGATATCCTTTTGGGGGCCCTACGAGTGCGACATGAGAGTCGGAGCCACTGGGATTACGGTTTTATTGGCGTCAAACTAAGATCCAGCTTTCAATACATCTTGGATGCTGCTGTCCCTGTCTGTGTCTGTTTGGGTGAGGATGTTGAGGCGTTGGAGAGAATTCACTTACCTTTGGCAGTGATATCAATGATCTCTTGCTGGGGCTGGGGGGGTGAGTCAGAGGTCAAGGACGTCTGACGGTCGGGCCTGGGGAGTCATGGATCACCGATCATTGGGTATGTGGCGCTCCGTACCATGTGCGGGGAGGACGAAGTCCGAGTCTTAGGGTCCTTGAGTGCTTTCCGTCTTGGCTCTATGGATGCGAGATTTGGACTCTGACAGGATCTGAGCACGGAGACTTAATTCCTTTTGGCGTACCAGGGTCTCTTCGGAGAATATTGGCCTATCGCTGGTCGATTTTTGTGTCCAACGAGCGGGTTTGCTGAGAGAGACTCGGATTGAAGATTTGTTACCTTGCATGGTCGGTGGAGCGTCAGTTGCGGCTGTATGGAACATGTGGCTGTTTTGCTGACGCTGATCCTGTCTCACCAGATTCTCTCGGCGAGGGAGTCTCGTGAGGGAGGAGGACAATGGGCCGACCACGTGCCTCGTGGTTTGCAGCAGCGTTGACCAGCATCTCAGGAGATGGGGATGGGACTGGCATCGCCTGGGGGAAGGCCAGGACGGAGGCCCCTGAGTACCGGCGGAAAGTGGACGCAGCGGGACGCGCTGTTTGGCCACATGCTTCCCATTACCTGACCTGACCAACATGACCCCACACTCTTCCACGATCTGACCATCCAACAAAATGAACAACTGGGAGAAGAGCTTGGTCAGGAGGTGACCGATATTAATCAATGACACTTCTGATAGAACAACAGAGTATCCTTGGCTGAGATGACAGAACCTGACAGAAGGACACAAATCTCCACCCCCCCCTGCAGCATCACAAATCGAGGCTTTCGGAGAGTGGCCAGACGGAAGGCCACCCCTGAGAAAAATGGCACATGACGCATGCTGGAGTTTGGAAAAAGGCATGTGGATAGCGTTTGAGAGCATTGCAGAGAGGAAAGATTCTGGTCTAATAATACAAAAATTGAACTATTTGGATGATGCAAAAGCATACGGTCTGTCAGAAACCGAGCACAGTCGATCACCCATTTAGACACCATCCCGACCATGAAGCATAGTAGGTGGCAGCATTTTTATGCACTGGGGATGCTTTTTCAGTGGTTGGAACTGGGAGACTTGTAAGGAATAGAGGAAATCAATTAAATGGAAACCAAATACAGCGCAAATCTAGGAGAACCTGCTTCAGAGTGCAAAAAGACTGGACTGCGGTGAAGATTAATAGTTCAACAGGACAATGACCCCAAGCAATGCAGCCAAGCAACACGTGAAGGCCTCAGAACAATAATGTGAATGTTCCTTGATGGCCGCAGCAAGGTCAGACTTGAATCCCATTTGAACAATCTGTGGAAAGATTGAAATATTGTGCTCACCGAATTCTCCGCATCCAACTTGAAGAGTTGGAGCAAATCTGCAAGGAAGAATGGGAGAAACTCCCAAATCCAGATGTGCAAAGCTGATGCAGACACCCAGAAGATTGAAAGCATGAATTTCAATTAAATTTGTTTAAAATTTCAAAACATGGTTTTTTCACTTTGTCATTACGGGGATTTTGTAGATCGGGATGAAAAAATATATTTTTAATCCATTTTAAATTCAGGCTGCTAACACAACATGTTGAAAAAAGTCAACATGTGTTTGAATACTTTTGAAAGCACTGTGGGTTTCTGAAGGTTATCAGACTTAAAGTGGCATTGGGAACAGGGAGATGATAATGCACAGAAGCATCAATTGTTTTTGAGTAACAGTAGGTTATAAGGGGTCTGTTTCCATCAAGAGTTAGGCAAGCTCATCAGTGATTTATGAGACACACGTGGGTGGGATTCCAGCAGTCTTTTGAAGGACTCAAGAAAACTGGTGGGAAAACAAACAGAGAAAGAAAAGCATAATTGCCAGGTTAATGTTTTTTTTTTTTTTAATGAATACAAACCTTTCACAGTTGGTTATCTTTTTTGTTCTTGCCCATTTCAACTTCCCTGTGCCATGAACATGTTCTTCCAAATACAAATAATGCAAAATAACTGTATTTAAAACTGATGTCACAAGACAGACATCAGGCCTGATATGTCGATTGAAAATGAATGGTGTTCACTTGCTTATCCTGGAGATTTGGAAGAGCTTGCAAATGCGTGTTAAACCATTTTTTTTGATATATATTTTTCCCCAATTAAATTCTGTCTTCGCTGGGTTGGCTGATAATATGATTATAAATGGTGAGTTGCTTCACAACGTTAATAGGTGGTAAAACCAGTTTTGTCAGTGAAAGTTATCAGTTGAGTGTCAGTCTTGCATTATTCCAAATTGAAACATCTTTTTTCATGCTGTTCTTCTGCAGAAACATTACAAAAAGGACTCTTACCTCCTCTGGCCATTCAGCCGGTGGTTCTGAAGCCGCGTTGGGAGAAAAAAAGTCCCCATATGTTGAATGCTCTCTATGCAAAAGTAATTACCCCGCGCATGTAAAGTGAACATCGGTGTGAAGAAATTGCTTCCATGTCATCATCCATCCCTCTTTTCTGTCTTATCAGTTGATGATCAAAGGAACACTTTGTATAAATCTGATGTTATATTTGACGTTCGATCGGAAACAAATCTTAAGTTTGTCATGACGTGTACTTTCGCTCTGAACTTGTCCCGACTGCGATATTCACAGCAGTGTGAGAACAATATTTTTATCCTTTTGCCTGCCTGGCAGTCCAAGGAAAAATGAAATCATTCCAAACAGAAGTATACTGTTTTTAAGGATGTTATAAAGGACAAACAACAGGCCTGAAGATTCGACAGGTAACATGTTCAGATCGATGGATGTAATAGACTTAGGCAAAACGGCGGTAAAAAACCTCAGAATCAATTTATTTATATGCCATTAAACCTCTTTAACGCCATTTATTTTGAATAGAATTATCGACAGGACACTGTAGAACACAAATCGCCTCATATGCTTCTCAAGAAACATTCTATATATCGACATATAGCACAGAGAGGCGTGGCATGGTGAATGGGTTGCAAGTATCGGGGTGGAAAAGAGGCCGCCGATATTGCCGATGTTACATGCTGATTGACGCTGCATTCTATGGTTGTCATGAATAATTCTCCATTTCCTAAACTGCTGCTTAACATCGTCTTATTGCATTTATGCAAGGTTTTATATTGAGACTGCTTTTGGATGGCACTAAATTTCGGTTTTTTTCAATTATCTTTCAAAAACATTATGTGATCAAAATTAAAGTAAGTATGATACTTGAACCACTGTGTGGTTTCGTTTTCTTTGAACTCTCGAGTTATACTATATGTTCTTCCCTTGGCCAAATACGTCGAGGTGCATGCTAAGAGTGTGAAAATACAGAGGTTATAGAATGAAATTGGTAACTGGGATGTGAGCAGAATTGATAACTCACAGAAGCATCAAATTTTTTTTCAGAGGACAGGATAAGGGGTCAGGTGTTTTTGAGAGTAGAAAAACTCATCAGCTGGGAAGGGGAGTCACCATGACAGTATTGGACAGTAGGTCTCGACTCGAGAACAAATTAGGAGACTCGAAAGGCACGTGGTGGGACACAACCTGAGCCAAGCAGACCATCTTTACGTTTCTGTAGTCCCACTGATCAGGCCGGATCTGCATTCAAGACCTTAAACAAAACTCCTGATCAGCTTGTTCTCGCGTCACCCACACACTCATCCACCAGTTGCCATAATCAGTCCAACTTTTTGCACAAAAATCATGCCATAAATCGTTCTTTAAACCCTACTCTCCTCAATTGGGTGAAGAATCACTTTTAAATCTCCAGTATCCAGATCCAGAGATTCAAAATTGAACGCTTCACCTTGTCACACACCAACTTGTCTCCACGTTTTCTGTCCAATGTCCACAACGTGTTGAGATATCCATGTTCTATATCGGTTTTGGTCCCATCTCTTTACATGGTGAAAGAATCACTTGAAAAAAAAAATTATTGTATCCAGATCCGGACCTTCACTGAAGCCCGGAATCAAGTCGTCCGTGGCACACACCCCACCCTTGCGCCAATCTTCTATCCGAATCCGTTCATACCTTTTCGTCATCTGCTGCTATACCGATAATGTTATAATAGTTTTTAGTCCATCTGATCGATGGTGAAGAATCATGTAAACTGGAATGGCACTCGGAGAGCGCATACCTCCACCAGGCTGAACAGTTTACGTTTTGCTATCCCAATGATAGGCCGCCGAGCTGAAAATCAGGACCTTACAAGGTCCCCTGAACATGCAAAACTTTCTGGTTATTTTATATCATTAACTTGACCTTCCTCGTGAAGAAATCACCCATGTCTTTTTGTTTTGTTTTTTTAATAAATCAAAAATTGGGGATAATTACAGCAATATTTCGATCGATTTCTGGGTCGTGCCTTTCAGCAACTTGCTATCGCCCCCCCCTAAAAAACGTTGACTCAGCGATCGCCGTTCAGTTGTTGATGTCACATACCAGAAACTCGCACAAAGTGGATTTTGGACTCGAGATCTCTAGATCCAGACCAGCTTTCTCAACATTCTTCCCCTTGTGGAACCCATGAAATCGTTTTCTGCTCAGGGAACCCCTGCATAAAATTATTATAATGCCATTTATTATTCGGAGCTCTTATATTTTTCGTTGTTCAGAGTTGGTAATTAACTATATATTTTCGGAACCTGTTTAAGGAAAAAATGACCCCCTTTTGATCAAATTTATTGCAAATGAAAAAAAAACATACTGCTCGTTATGAGCCTCACACCGAGTTTAATTCACAAAATTTTTTAAAAATTTTTTGTTGAAAAACGTCATTTTTTTGAAAGCGTTTGTCAACCCCGAGTCTGTTTGACAATTAAAACACACCTCATGTTACTTGATCAACAAACTTAAACAATAAAGCTGATAGCAATAAAGGTAACACGAGAACTACCTTGACGGAGAGAGAGAGAGAGACCGTGCTTGGAAGCAACAGAAGAAGATAGATGGGCACCGTGCGTGCATGCGTCCCGTACTTGAGTCGTACTCAATGATACACGAATCCACCGCTTACAGACGTCCACAACCAGTGAGGGCGGTTTCCACTGGCGCCATAATAGCATCGTTTAATACATTCCCTATGGTTGTTAATTGTAATAATATAAGAGGTTGAAGCTCTATTATCATAACCAAGGAGTTATCCAACAATATGCCGTTTGTTATAGTAAAAACTACGATATTAAATCAACAAAAACTACTCAAAAATACATTAGCCTATTTATTACTGTTATCTCGCGGGAACGCCTACGCGACCTCTTCTGGTCGGGAACCCCGGTTGAGAATAAGGTCACGTCGCTGGTCCTCACGACTAGTCCAATAAATCTGTCGTCCGTCCGACTAGGCCGATAAATCTGATGTGCTGAGCTTCTTTATTATTACCTTTTCTCAATTTTTTCCTTCTCTTCTTTCTCTCTTTTCTCGTTCATCTCTCTCTCTCTCTCTTCTGTTCCAGTGCAGCCCTGGTGGCTGCTGGTTGCATCATTGGTTGGGACGCAGGCTATGCGCTGATGCAGCTGTCCCCCTTACCAGTACACTGGATGCTCATTTTGACCGACCTCGAGGATGACAGGCTGAGTCAACCTCTGTGTTATTTTAATTCAGCGGCCAACAGGCTTGAACTCAGGACCCGTAGGATCCCAAGCGCCCAACCTCTACCACCGCAAGCCAACACCCAGGCTTATTCGTTTTTCTACTGGTCGCTATTACAACGATAGTGGATAAAATAAATAAAAATGCAACAGAACGTCAGATTTATCGGACAGACTCGAGACAATTGTTGTCACAAGTGTGTTCTGCACACAGTTGTTCATCGTATCCGGCACCTTGTGACACAATTGTCTCGAGTAGTCCGATAAATCTGACGTTCTGTTGCATTTTTATTTATTTTATCCCTACTGTTGTCATATAGCGCCAGTAGAAAACAATACGCCTGGTGTTGGCTTGGTGGTGAGGGTGGCGGCTTGGGATTCTAGGGTCCTGAGTTCAAGCCCCATTGGCCGCTGAATTAAAATACACCAGGAGGTTTGACTCAGGCCTGTTCTCCTTCAGAGGTCGGCAAAAATGAGCACCAGTGTATGGTTTAAGGGGGACACTGCATCAGCGCATAGGCGGTCCCAACCAATAATGAACCAGCAAGCCACAGGCTGCATGAGAGAGAGAGAGAGAGAAGAGAGAGAGAGAGAGAGAGACGAGGAGAGCAGAGAGAGAGAAGAGAGAGAGAGAGAGAAACAATGAAGAAAAGAGAATAATAATAAGAAAGCTAAGCACGTCAGATTTATCGGCCTAGTTCGGTACGGACGACGGAACTTTATCGACTAGTCGAGACCAGTGTTTCTCAACCGGGGTTCGCAAGAGGTCGTAGGGGTTCCGCGAGAAACAGTAATAAATAGGCTAATGTTTTTTGAGTAGTTTTTGTTCGATTTAATATTCGTAATTTTACTATACACGTACGGCATATTGTTGGAAACTCCTTGGTTATAAAATAGAGGCTTCAACTCTTATATTATTTACAATAACAACCATAGGGAATGTATTTAACGATGTCTATATGGCGCAGTGTTGAAACCGCCCTCACTGTGTTAGTTGGACGTCCTGTACGCGGCGGATTTCGTGTATCATTGAGTACTGACTCAAGTACGGGACGCATGCACGGTGCATCTATCTTCTATCTTCGTCTTCTAGCTTCCTAGCGCGATCAGTCTCAGTCTCAGTCTCAGTCTCAGTCGCTCAGTCTCTCTCTCTCTCTCTCTCTCTCTTTCTCTCCTCTCTGTGTTAGTTCTTCTGTTTACCTTCATTGCTTCAGCTTTATTTGTTTAAGTTTTGTTGATCAAGTTACATGAGGTGTGTTTTTTAATTGTCAAACAGACTCGGGGTTGACAACACTTTTCAAAAATGATGTTTTCAAAAAACAAAAAAAAACTTTTTTTTGTGAATTAAACCTCGGTGTGAGGTCTCATAAACGAGCAGTATGTTTTTTTTTTTTCATTGCCAATAAATTTGACAAAAAGAGGGGTATTTTTTCTTAAACCAGGTATCCGAAAAAAAAATATTATATTTACCACGTGTTACTACGATAAAAAATATAAAAGAGCTAGATATTATAATGGTATGTAATAATTTTTATGCAGGGGTTCCCTGAGACATGAAAACTATTTCAAGGGTTCCACAAGGGTAAAAGGTTGAGAAACGCTGGTCTAGACTCGAGAGATCTCGAGTCAATCCACTCTTGTGCGAGTTTCTGTATGTGCGTCACCGCTGCGATTCGCTGGTCAACTTTTTTAGGGGCGGGGCATAGCAAGTTGTGAAAAGCACCAGAAATTATCGAAATATTGCTCTAATTATCCCATTTTTTATTTTTTTTAAAAGCATGGGTGATTTCTTCACGAGAAAGGTCAAGTTAATATATAAATAACCAGAAAGTTTTGCATGTCAGGGGACCTTTAAGGTCTTGAATGTGGAGTTTGAGGGCCGACGGCGTATGGCCGAGGCTGCCTAGTCGGACCCAAGAACAACTCCGGGAAGGGTCCAGCAATAGAGATAGCAAACAGATCTGGAAAACGAGAGGAGAAAAAAGAACCTTCTCGTGATACCCCTGCTTACCATATGTTTAAATTACATGGCATGGTTGCAGTGGAGCAGAATGATTGCTGGGCAGAATGGACACTTAAGGATAATGCACCAAGGCCAGAGAACGGGTCGTTTGACCTCCCAGTTGTGCAGAATCTGCGAGAAGAGTTGCTAAGATGCCATAGACTATCCAGTAAGAAACCGCCAGTGAATTGGCTGGGATTTGGGTTATGGCAAGAGGAAGCTATTAGAAGATCAAGCGCAGC
>CM068961.1:40265436-40278106 GCA_035128595.1 Eptatretus atami
CGCTTACACCTCAACTGATTCTCCTCTTTTTCGACTTCCTCCAATCTCCTCGGGTGTGTGTCTGCTGGCACCTGTAATGTGTAGCATAATTTAAGATTGTAGAAGTTTACATCGGTTTAGCACTGCTTAGTGTCCTCTTTTTGTCTCAATAATTGCATTTATTTTGCTGCACCCACAAATCCTTACTTTCCCTGCTGCACATACTTGTGAACAAAACCCTATATTGTGCCACATGCCATTTCCTTGCCCTTGCTTCGTAATAAATTGCTTCTAAATGTATCCATCTGTCTGTGTTCTTTTCCCCATTGGTCCAGCATGATCGGCACATTCGTTTATCCGGGAAGTTCTTTCCCGTTAATTTGCTCTTGTTGGCCAGCGCGCACTCACGCATTTATCTCCCGTCGGAAACGGCGCCATTCGCGCTCGCGGCTCGGTGGTTGCACCAATCGCCAACGGCCTCTAGACAGCCCGACGTTTCCAGTTTCAAGTGGTGCGGGCTTGTGTTGTGAGGAGAAAGCGAAGTGGTGGAGGTTTTCTGTGGTGGTTTGATGTTATGGTGTCGTTTTGGAATGGCGGTGAAGCGATGTTTGCGGGATGGAGTTTGAGGTAAAGGTAGTGGATATTGCGTTGTTGGCGGCTTAATGGTGAAAATAAACATAGAGAAAGAAAAAATTACCCCCGCTGGGGGTATGGTCATCTCTATAATACCACAAGTTCTCAATGTTCAGTTCAGGTAACGCGAAACAGTCCAAACTAACCGTTTAGATTGAAATAGTTCACAGAATACACTAGGATAATACTACTAATGACATATTAATAAATAGTATTGTTCATTAGTACCCGGATTAACACATCAGAATCACCAGTAAGTTCAATACTGGTTTTCCGGTCCGTCCACTCTCTGGTGACATTTCACTTCGCGTTGTAGAAAAAAAAACGAAAAAAGGCTTAGCCTCGGAGATTATGATATCCTGTAGATTATTCTTCACTGATTACAATGCAACTTTCAGAATGAAATGGGTCAAGTATTTATAGAAATATTGAGGTTTGAAAAATCGTTAGAGCTAGGCAAATTCATAATTATTAATTCACAGAAGTTTCGTGACACTGCACAAAGAGTAACATGTCAGGTATGAAAAAAACATTTTGTATGCCAGATTCATTAATTATTAATTATTAATTATGGAATGTACTCATTGATATATTAATCAGAAAGCCCGAAGCATTAGCATTATTTATCACTTACCCCTCATCCGGATCCGTGGCCTCGCCCCACGCCTGAGCTATGACCGCGCGTATTATGTATGTTCGGCACGATCGAGAGGAGCCTGCGAATTATCCCTGCCGATGCACTGAATGAGGCATCGTTCGCCAGAATATTCGTTGTCAAGATGATGCGTGATTAAATCAACATACAGTCACTCGAATTTATACCGCCGACATACTTCTTAACAATCACCTTCGCCCAGAAACCAGTCAATCTGAACCACGCTGGCCACTGCTCAGACGCCATGACCGATACTGCACAGTTCTACTACGCAGTTTGGTTAAAGATGACTCGGATTTTGGCGTGCGCGCACGAACATTATTTTGAAAATAAATGCCGACGTTTTACATTTCGGGTTTTGAAACTTTTGCACCTTCGGCGAAAATGTATAATATAAAAGGCTAAAAATGTGTTTTATAGCGAACGAAGTGAGCTTAATACTTAACGCGTGCACGTGAGAGAATAGGAAATAACAATAATAACAAACAACAACAACAACAACACAAAGCCATGGCTATTTCGAATCCGTGTCGTTAGCTATGACTTTTTGCTTCCGCTGTTGTTAAACGCTGTGCGGTGTATAAAACATTCATGATGGTTTTATTCTATCTTGTGAATATACTTAACGCGTGCACATGAGGAATAGGAAACACAAAAACAACACAATACCTTGGCAATTGTGAATCCGTGTCATTGGCTATGACCATTTTGCTTCTGTTTTGTTTGTTGCTGCGTTTTTTGTTTCCGGTTTTTTTTTCATGGGGAAATGATGCATGCCGGGAGATCATGACGGAAGTGTTTATTTATTTTATTCAATTTTTTTCCCAAAGTTAATTTTATACTTCCGAGGTGAATTTTTTCATGCAGGAATTGTTTATTTAGTATTTAACATTACCGGGAGTGATTTTGAACTCTTTCCGGAACTTTTAATTTTTTTATTCTTGACCAGAGTGATCGTTTTATTTATTTATTTATTCAATTATTTTTCCCAAAGTTAATTTAATAAAGATATCTCCGCATCATCAAAAATATTTTTTAATCGTGATTTACATTTATTGTTCACTGATCCCGATCCAAGCCGAAGTAACCGGAAATTGCATCAAAATCATCAGCTGTGCGGACTTACACGTACCACGGTATCGTTGGCAAGTATACAGTTGTGAAAAAGTTTTATGTAAAGTCAGAGCGAAGTTAAGAAGAATTCTACGTTCGCTTCTAGGCTTGCCTATTGCATATTATTTACATTTCATTTCTCCTTCCTTCCTTCCTTTGCGAATCCATCGGCTGTTTTGGCCATCTTCCAGATCACGTGACGATTCAAACGGGAAGAAATTCAAAAATCTGTCCGGTTAGATACAAGATATATTTTTACTATCATAATCAATAAACAGTTGCCAATATCTTGTAGAATGGCAGACTAGATAGGTTTTGAAAATGGCGATTTTATAACTTACGTGACCTCGTGACCTCATCCCTGACATGAACCCGAACAAAAGTTATATCGTTGTGCAACATCATCTCGCTACCACACACTGTTTCATCAAGATCGAAAGAAAAAGTTTGACGATAGGACGTTTCATGTCTTTATTATATCTCTTTAATGATATGCGTCGCAGCCCGGATGTATCAACATATTCCCTCTATACAAACGGGTTTGGCTAACTACCATGGACTTACCGAGATATCTCACCTGAGACTCTTTATGGTGTAATGCGAATTTCCACAACCGTATACAATATGTTTACGGTTGTGGGAAATTCGCAGAACACCATATAGGTCCTGTTCAGTTATGCCGATAGTCCGGTTTAGTTAGATTTCCCACGTTGTTTAATGGGATTTATTTCGTGTTATCAGGTTGTGATCTTTGAGTTAACATTTTCTTTGCTATTCGTATTTTGGACGACTCACCAACCACAACGCCAACCAGCAACCACCTTCTCCACCACGCCACCCACCAACACCCTCTCCACCACGCCACACGCCAACCACCTTCTCCACGCCACCACCACCACCACGTCAACCACCACCTCCTTCACACCGCCTCATAACAACGACATCTCCGCACCATCTCCTAAACCGCAATTCCCCCACCGAATACATCGCCTCACCTTCAACTCCGCAAACGCGCCATCCTTGCGCCAGCCACGGCGAGTTCCAGCGAAGGGCATCGCTGCAGACACATGCGGGTGTTTGCTCTCCGCGCAAGTTGGGTGATCTCGCGCACGTCCGCTCTCCGAGCAAGTTTGGGTGATCTCGCACACGTCGCTCTGTGGAGCTTCGCCTCGGAATCAGATCACAGGAGAAAAAGGGGCGGGGCTGTGGGGTTAAAGATCGGGGGCGGAGGTCAGATCTCGTCTCTCGCGCCTATAAAAGGCCGCTCAGAGCACCAGTTCAGTCAGTCGAGTCGGTCGGTGAGTCAGTCGGTGAGTCTAGAGTCGGAGGAACACAGGCGGGGCGAAGTCCAGGAGAGCGGAGACACGCGAGACGGATGAGCGTGGCTGAGCCTGCTGTGCCGCGCAGACCGCGCTTCGTTGTGGTAGAGCCAGAGAGAGCTCGCCAGCCAGCGCCACAACGGTCTGAGGTGATCGAGCTTCGGACAGTACCGAGCATCGCTGAGGAACGAGCGGTTCTTACAAGAGCATCAACTTTGAAAGAGCATCAAGACCCGTTCGTTCCTCTCAACGCGTCGCCGGCTGAGGCCCGAATCACCCGGCCGCTGTTGCAAGGCTGGGCGCAACCGCGTACGCTAGTGCCGTGGGGAAGGAGCGTCGCGGGTCGCCCCATCGAGGCACACGAGGGTGGAGGTACCTGCAACGGTCTCGTGGAATCTTCGGTCCGCCAAGCTCCACGTTATAAAGCACGGGCCCAGTCTGACCCTCTTGTCTTTGAGGAGGTCTTCTTGTTTCTTGAATGAATGTTGTGCGCCAAGTCCAATAAGTATAACCTGTTAAGTGCTTGTGAAATAAATAATAGACGGTCTTGCTCGCGTCTTGTCCTTCCGCCAAATTTCATTGCTTTTCTGTATACGTGCATGTTGGTGTTTTGCATACCTGACTGCATACGTGTGTGAATAAATGTGCGTGTTTTAAATGTTAACCATTCGTTGTGTCCTCTTTCCCCATTGAACTGCTATCTTGCTTCGGAATAATAGCGGCTTTTTAATAGCCGATAAAAGAATTGGTCAGCGAGGTCTCGCGATAATACACACCTCGGTTATCCCAGAACAGACGAACCGCTTAGCGGTTCGTGTCCAAGCAACCTCGCTGAGGTACGTCTCTCGGTAGTCTGCCCGCGCGAATACTTAGGTATTCGTATTCGGCGATTGACCCTGTCGCGCGCGGTAGAGTGTTGACTAGGCCGTGGTGTGCGCTTGGAGCACACCGTGACTGGTTTCCGGCGTGTTCCGGAAGGTCGCGACTGAATTGTCCGTCTGGTGGGCGAGACGGCCGCATTGGCTAAAGTGCTGTCCGACGCTGGGCGGCGGCAGAATTCGTAATATATTTTATAATATATATATATAATATTTATATAATATATATATAATATATATTGTTGCGAATTCACGCCCGTCGCTGCGAATCGGCCAGTGCTCGAATCACACCGCCTCGCCCACCGGACGGACAATTCGTCGTGACCCCGGCTAACCGCGGATCAGTCACGGGTGGACCTTTCGGCCTCACCAAACCCAGTCCGCATTCTACCCGCGCGGAATAGGTGAATCGCCGAAAGTCGATATACCTAAGTACCCCGACGGGTAACCTACCGAGGAGTTTACTCGCACAGGCCGACTTCGGACACGATCCGCTTAGCGGCTCGTTCCGGGCTAACGGGATTAACCGAGCGTGTTATCGTCGGCCTTGACGGTTCAGATTAATTATCGGGCGGCCCGCCCACGACGAACCCTTTACGTGAACAAGATGGAGACCCAACGAAGAGAAGACGCAGCGACACGGGGGAAGAATTCAACAGACGCATTTATTTTACAACGACAGACACAATAGCACACATAAAAACAAGCATGTATTTACAGTCACAATAAGCAAAATGCAAATATATCACATAGAACAAAAGACGCAGAGCTACAACCGACTAACGCGACACACGACCACTTACACATTCTACTTACGAGACACGGCCCACACAACGTTCACACAGACCCAAAAGAAATTGGAAGTCGACTTCCCTGTGGTGTTTAAGTCCTTGGCGACCGTCACTCGCCGTGGTCCGCGAGCTCTCTTCCGCCGCGCCTCGCGCCTGCCCGTACCGGCCTCTCGACGCCTTCAAGAGAACCAAAGAACCTCCAAGCAGAAGCATCGACGAAGAGAGAGAGAGAAGCCTCAGCCGCCTCCGCCTCTTATACGCCGGCGCCACGCCCCGTTCTCGGCTCCACCTTCCTTCGAGGCGCTTCCAGAAGGGGCGCTTCCTCTCGTTTCCTCCCACCTGCGTCTTTGTGGGGGCGAGGCGAAGCCGTTCGACGGCCTTCAACGCGCAAACCGTCGTACGGACCGCTGAGAGATGCGTTCGTTGTGTAGGTAGCGTGGTTGAGATGGTGGCGTGGTTGTGAGTGCGGGCTGGCGTTGTTAGAGTGGTGGCGTGGTTAGCGTTGTGGTTGTTGGTTGGCGTTGTTGACGTTGAAGTGTGGTGGTTCGAAAATAAAGTAGAAAGAAAACGCCAACTCAAAGGATCGCAGCCCGAATGAATCACATTAATTCCCTCTATACAACGGGTTTGGAGCTAACTACACATGTATTCAGAAATACCTCACCTATGGGACCTTTATGATGTTTGCGAATTTCCACAGCCGTAACACTACCCCCTCCCCTTTTTACAGACTCGTCCCGAGTTGGTCAAATTATCGTGTGCCATCATGTGTAGTTCTCCCCTAGTACGTTTTACCTACGGATCCCTGAGTGCGACATTCATGGTATTCGTGTTCCAAAAATAAATAACCTGAGGCTGAGTAACTAACTAAACAAACTCACTCACACGGACGACTTAAATAAAATGCCGGCGCTAAGACAGACACGCGGGGCGCACTCATATTTACAATACAACTTAACACCTTAACTTAAAATCTTACACTAAACCATGGCCCAGGATCAATGGACTCTGCAGGAAAAGTAAGAGTCAAAGAAAACCGGTCACGGCCGCCACTGCAGGCCCGTGTTGCAGCTGCCAACAGGACAGTTCCTGCAGCTTGCAAACTGTTGTGACGATCCTGGCGCCATGGAAATGAACGGGGGGGGCAAAGCAAACTGAACGGGGGCAAAATGACCGATGTGGCAGTGGCATGGCATGGCCAAGGCGAACAGGCAAGGCATACACAGCCCGCAGAACTAGGCCGTTGCGGCGAACACAGCCGGCAGACGAACTGGCCGGCACAGGCCTTGGCAGTAAAAACAGCCGTCGGACGATCGGCCGGCACAGGCCTTGCAGTAACACAACAGCTGCCGATGAAGTTGGCCGGCCTCTTGCCGTGCAGTGCAGGTTGGTGGAGAGTGCGTGGTGCTGGCCACTCGCAGAAGTGCGGCTCGGACCTACCTACTGTCTCCCTCCCACCTATCGCCTTTGCCTGTCACTGTCCATACCCACCCCTTAATTTGTCAAAAAACAATTTAGCCCCAACTAATTTTTTTTGTTGTTTTTATTTTTACTTCCCTACTTCCCCACTATAATTCGTCCCCTAACCCCTTTACTGTCTCTGTTCGGCTAACCTATCGTCCCCTAGCCTACTCCCAACCCCTACTTCCCTTCCCGAGGGAATAAGGGAGAGCTAGCGTCCTGTGCTGACCCAACAAGCCCAAGATGCCTCCAGACTTCAGCGATCTAACCCAAAGTGGGTCCAGCGGCCCACAACGAGAGCGAAGGGATGGATGGTGCGGAGGGGTACACTTCCTAATCTACCCTATCCATTAACCTTTAAACTACCCCGGGGCTTTCAACAAGCGCCTCTCGCTTAACTTATTGGTTAAAAACCCAGATTCCCGTCGCCTGTGTTGGTGTCCTTACAATTTCGGCCTCGCCCTCGAATTTTCCCTCGTGCCCTTGCACGGTTTCGTGGGCTGGGACGCGTGGCTCCCTTTGGCAGGCACGACCTCTGCCGAATCCCCTACAATGGCACCCCCGGGCACTACACTGCCTCCGAGCCTACCAGCTCCCTAAACACCGGGGAGTGCCCCCCATGGCAACTCCCCTGAAACGCACACGTGGCAGGCTGGCGCCCCGGGCCCCTTTCCGAGGGTCACCCGTGCCCACGACACTGCCCACGCGGGTAACGGCGCTCCGGCCCCGCACCAAGCGGGCGACCCGTGCCCACTACGCTAACCGGCCCCCCATGGGCCCTTGGCCTACCACGGCCGACTAGCCCGGTGCCCGGGTACCCACTCAGCGATACTCACCTTTCGCAGCCACGCTCCCAGCCCGTCAACAGGGCTCCTGCACCCCTCAAATGGTTCGAGCCTACTCTCCCACCAACAGCAAAACGACCTCCATTTTTCAATTTAACTAACCCAGCTAACTCACTCTACACTGACCCCGGGGTCCCTTGGGCGGAGTCACTCCTCCCCCCAATCACTCATCGCACCATGCATTCCACAATCGTCCATACATACAGACCTGCTGGCCTCACCCACTCATCATGTTACTCACCTCACAACTTTCCAACACACACATCGCTGAATCCTGCCATCCTTCTAACTACCTCCCTAACTAACTCGTGCTCCCACGTCATCCCTTAAACTACAGCACGTTCCATTTAACACTACGTAGCTAAGCTACGCCCCACTACACATCCAAAGTCTGTCACTGTCTCCAAAATCTCTTTTCCCATCTCCTTCCTAAATCTGACTACAATCCTCTAACTAATCCATTCCACGGGCCCATGAGACTTACCCCGCCCCATGGAGCCGGTCTAGCTAAGCTAACCCTTCCCCTAGCTAGTATCCTCCTGTGCCCAGTAAGGGGTCTCCACCCTTACCGGGAATCATGTTCACCCGAAAGCGAGGCCTGCCTTGTTAATTTTTTTTTCCAATTACGCGCAGCACCAGCGCGCAACTCACAGCTCGCGCACTTTGCACCTTGCCATGACGTCATGCAGCTGCACGCGTACCTCGTCCCTCTTGGACGGTACCATCCGCAGGGATTCACCCTCCTGCCGGATTCCAACCCCACGTGCAGCCATGACGTCACCCTGCGCACCCCCAAAAGCAAACTCGCACTCCGAGGGGCTCCCACGCGAACACATGTGCTCTGCCCGTTGGAGCTTAACACAAGCTCGCTGGAGAACCCATCCGTCCAAATTCGTAATCCTGCCTAAGCTTTGTCCGTCCGGGATCGGCAACATTCACCGCGTGCGTTTCCGGACCGGCTTCACTCCCGCAAGCGAGCACGTGGGGCCTCGTGCGTTGCACAGCACGGACCTCACGCTCGCTGCTGGGTGAACCCGGCGCTCCCCATTACAACTACCGCCGCTACCCGGCTTCTGTCCTCTGTCGCCGTCGTCTCCGTTCCACCCACGCACACCTGCGTGTTACGACGCACAGACTCCACTCAACACATTCACATTGGAGACACGGCTGCATGCTCCCGCATGCCGACCGTCATCTCCCTCACACACAGAGACCTCACACACACTGTCTCTCTCACACGGACCCTCTCACTCACACCCAATCTCCACTTGCACAGGGGGTCTCACACACCATGCGTGCCGGAAAGCAGCATCTCCGCACACTCGCTAACGCACACCCCTGCACAACCACACTGGGATTCGTGTCCCCACAAGGGTTCCGGGCCTCTATACCCCCCAAGCTGCACGTGCACCTATCCACAGCACTCGTCCCTCAACTCCGCTTGGCACGACCGAACCCACCTGGTCGTGATTCGCTTCAAGGGGGCACACTCCCTCCCCTCGTTCCTGGAGGCAGCCATCCAGCTGCTCACACCGGGTCTCCACACGCTCTCGCGAGCTCACCCCCATTATCCTCCACTACCTGTGTGTGTGTGTTCTGTTCCTTTAACCCCGTCATTATCATGCAGTCTCTCCTCTATTTTTTCTGTCTCCCGCGTCTCTATACATTTATTAGTTTCTGTTTCTTCTGGAGTTTTTCCATCTCTCTGGACTTCAATTTCATTCTCTCCTTCAGTTCATTAATTTCAAACTCGTATAGTTTTGTTTTCTCTCCCACAGTTTCTCCTGCTCCTCATTTTCCAATCTCATCGTTTCTCCAATTGGCTCATTTCCTTCCTGTGTTTCATTCGCTGTTCTCTCATTACCCTTCCTCGTTTCCTCTCCTGTCCTTCCTTCTCCAGTTTCATGGTTTGCTTCATTTGGTTAATCTCCTTCTTGTGTTTCATTTGCTGCTGTCTCATTACTCTTCCTTGTTTCTTCTCTGCCCTTCCTTCTGCAGTTTCGTGGTTTTCTTCATGTGGTTAATTTCCATTCTGTGTTTCATTCGCTGTTCTTTGTCTACCTCTTCGCACTCCAGCCTGCCTTTTCTTTCAATTGGTCAACCTCGGCTTCATGTTCCTTTTGTTTTCTATCCCATTGTTCTCTCGTTCTTCCCTCTCAATCTCGTTGTGTCCTTCAATCTCCTCATTTCTCCTTCCTGCTTCATTCGTTGCTCCTTCAACTTCTCCTCGTATTCCAACCTATTTTTTTCGTTTTGTCGTTCAATTTCAAATTCATACTCTTTCAGTTTTTTATTCCACTGTCTCTCTTGTTCCTCGTTTAACACTCTCAGTTCGTTTTGGAGTTCGTCTCTTTGTTTGGTGTTCTGTAACTCAGTTTTCTTTTCCAATTCCTTTCTCATCTCCGTACACTCCGACCTTGCTTTGGCTTCTAACTGTCCTTCCGGCTTCCCCTTGTGTTTGTCTATCCGTCTTCCCAGTTCCTCTGTCTCCGTTTTCACCTCACGTCCCAGCTTATCAACTCTCTTAGTCATGTCTTGAAGTCTTTTCTCACACTCCACTATTTTTATTTCCTTCGTGCACGTCTCCGTCACCCCAATTAATTTTTCCCTCTCGGTTACCGTCACTTTTTCCGTCACCTCCACGCTCTCGCCCAACACGTCTCCCGAATTATTTTTTTCTCACCCGCCTTCACCGCGGGCCTGACAAACGTTGCACCCCCTCCCAGCTCGTTCGCTCCCACACGTGGCGTCGCCATTACGCACTTCGCTGTTGTTGCCTTCATGCCCGCCTGCAGCTCCGGCCCATTTGCTGCGTTTCAACCCGCATTTCTTTTATTTCTTCCTTCATTTCGTTTTTCATTTCGTTTGTGTTTGTTTCCATTCTGAGTGCGTTTCCATCCATTTTTCGTTCATTTCATCCATTTTGTTTATCATGCTTTACGCGAGTTCAATAATCTCCGCATTGTCACGCTATTATCGGGCCGATCCTGATTATCGGTCGCGTTTCGCTGGGGGCCGGGAAGGGTTTTGACGGAGGGGTGGGGGGGGTGTCATACACCGCGGCCGCGCCCATTTCGGGCTCTGAGTTTGTTCGTGGGGAATTGCTCCTGCACATTAATGTCCTGCTCGGGTCTATATCCGGGCATGGATCCTACATTACTACACATATACATTCCTACTACCACCGGCTCCCGTCGCCTTGAGACGCCATCTTATCCCACGTAAGGGGTTAATTTAGCTCGCTCGTAATTTGGAGGAATCGGGGTCGCTCCTTCACCCCTGGACCGATTCCCTTGAATTTAGCTTGGAGACAGGAGGGTTTGTTTTTCCGCTCTCTGACACCAGTGTTGCGAATTCACGCCCGTCGGCGTGCGATCGGCCACGTGACTCGAATCGCGACCGCCTCGCCCACCGGACGGACAATTCAGTCGTGACCCTCCCGGCTAACGCCGGGATCCAGTCACGGGTGGACCTTTCGGCCTCACCACAACCCAGTCCGCATTCTACCCGCGCGGAATAGGGTGAATCGCCGAAAGTCGATATACCTAAGTACCCGCACGGTAACCTACCGAGGGATTGTACCTCGCCACAGGCCGACTTCGGACACGATCCGCTTAAGCGGCTCGTTCCGGGCTAACGGGATAAACCGAGCGGTGTATCGTCGGCCTTGACGGTTCAGATTAATTATCGGGCGGCCCGCGCCCACGACGAACCCTTTACGTGAAACAAGATGGAGACCCAACGAAGGAAGGACGCAGCGACACGGGGAAGAATTCAACAAGAGACGCATTTATTTTACAACGACAGACACAAATAGCACACATAAAACACAGCATGTATTTACAGTCACAATAAGCAAAATGCACATATATCACATAGAACAAAAGACGCAGAGCTACAACCGACTAACGCGACACACGGACCACTTACACAATTCTACTTCACGAGACACGGCGCCACACACACGTTCACACAGAACCCAAAGAAATTGGAAGTCGACTTCCCTGTGGTGTTAAGTCCTTGCGACCGTCACTCGCCGTGGTCCGCGAGCTCTCTTCCGCCGCGCCTCGCGCCTGCCCGTACCGGCCTCTCGACGCCTTCAAGAGAAACCAAAGAACCTCCAAGCAGAAGCATCGACGAAGAAGAGAAGAAAGCCTCAGCCGCCTCCGCCTCTTATACGCCGGCGCCACGCCCCGTTCTCGGCTCCACCTTCCTTCGAGGCGCTTCCAGAAGGGGGCGTTCCCTCTCGTTCCCTCCCACCTGCGTCTTGTGGGGGCGAGGCGAAGCCGTTCGACGGCCTTCAACGCGCAAACCGTCGTACGTAGACCGCTGAGGATGCGTTCGTTGGTGTAGGTAGCGTGTTGAGATGGTGGCGTGGTTGTGAGGGTGGCGGGGCTGGCGTTGTAGAGTGGTGGCGTGGTTAGCGTTGTTGGTTGTTGGTTGGCGTTTGTTGACGTTGAAGTGTGGTTGGTTCGAAAATAAAGGTAGAACAGAAAAAACGCCTAACTCAAAGGATCGCAGCCCGAATGAATCACATTAATTCCCTCTATACAACGGGTTTGGAGCTAACTACACATGTACTTCAGAAATACCTCACCTATGGGACCTTTATGATGTTTGCGAATTTCCACAGCCGTAACAATATATATATATATATATATAATATAATATATATATATATATATATTATACTGGGCAAAAATGGGCGTGAACTCCTGATCCTAAAATTTGCATAGACGGACATAGACAGAATTCGCATACACGCGCCTGGAGGCGGGGCCAAGCCGCCTCGCACTCGCCCATTGGACGGAGGAGGAATGGGCGTGAAGCATTCCTGATCCGCGGATCGACGCGTTCGGCCTCCGAACGGCTCCGGGACCACGACGTTTGGTGTTGACTGGTGGTGTTTGCGAATGGTTGTAGAAGCGATGTTTGCGGGATAAAGTTGTGAAGGTAAAGGCGAAGGTGGTGGTGTTTGCGTTGTTGGCGGCTTGAT
>CM068961.1:40278276-40296853 GCA_035128595.1 Eptatretus atami
GGGTGTTTATCTGTAACTCAGTTTTCTTTTTCCAATTCCTTTCTCATCTCCGTACACTCCGACCTTGCTTTTGCTTCTAACTGTTCCTTCCGGCTTCCCCTTGTTGTTTGTCTATCCGTTTCTTCCCAGTTCCTCTGTCGTCGTTTTCACCTCACGTCCCAGCTTATCAACTCTCTTAGTCATGTTCTTGAGGTCTTTTCTTCACACTCCACTATTTTATATTTTCCTTCTGCACGTCTCCGTCACCCCAATTTAATTTTTTTCCCTCGGTTACCGCACTTTTCCGTCACCCACGCTTCTCGCCCAACACGTCTCGCCGATTATTTTTTTTCTCACCGCTTCACCGCGGCTGACAACCGTTGCACCCCCTCCAGCTCGTTCGCTCCCACACAGTGGCGTCGCCATTACGCACTTCGCTGTTGTTGAACCTTCATGCCGCCTGCGCTCCGGCCCATCTTGCTGCGTTTCACCCCGCATTTCTTTTTATTTTCTTCCTTTCATTTCGTTTTTCATTTCGTTTGTGTTTTGTTTCCATTTCTGAGTGCGCTTTTCCATCCATTTTTTCGTTTCATTTCATCCATTTTGTTTTATCATGCTTTTACGCGAGTTCAATAATCTGCCGCATTGTCACGCTTATTATCGGGCCGATCCGCTATTATCGGTCGCGGTTTCGCTGGGGGCCGGGAAGGGTTTTGACGGGAGGAGGGTGGGGGGGGGTGTCATACACAGCGGCCGCGCCCATTTCGGCTCTTTGAGTTGTTCGTGGGCGGAATTGCTCCTGCAATTATGTCCTGCTCGGGGTCTATATTCCGTGGGCCATGGATTCCTACATTACTACATATTACTTTCTCTACTACCACCGGCTCCCGCTCGCCTTGAGACGCCATCTTATCCCACACGTAAGGGGTTAATTTAGCTCGCTCGTAATTTGGAGGAATCGGGGGTCGCTCATCTCACCCCTGGACCGATTCCCTGAATTTAGCTTGGAGGACAGGAGGGTTTGTTTTTCCCGCCTCTTCTGACACCAGTGTTGCGGAATTCACGCCCGTCGGCGTGCGATCGGCCACGTGACTCGAATCGCGACGCCTCGCCCACGGACGGACAATTCATCGTGACCCTCCCGGCTAACGCCGAGGATCCAGTCACGGGCTGGACCCCCCCATTCGGGCCTCACCACAACCAGTCCGCATTCTACCCGCGCTGGAATAGGGTGATCGCCGAAAGTCGATATACTAAGTACCCGCACGGGGTACCTACCGAGGGATTGTCACCTCGCCACAGGCCGACTTCGGACCACGATCCGCTTAAGCGGCTTCGTCCGGGTTAAACGGGTAACCGAGCGGTGTTATTCGTCGGCCTTGACGGTTCAAGATTAATTATCGGTACGGCCGCGCCACGACGTACCCTTTACGTGAAACAAGATGAGACCCAAACGACAGGAAGGAACGCAGCGACACGGGGAAGAATTCACAAGGACGGCCATTTTATGGTTTACAACAGATTCGCAGGAGCGCAGGGCGAAATAGGCGAGGACATAGAGAAGACACTAGCGATGTATTACGTTCGAGCAGTATAGCAGGAAATGTCGAACAAGTAAGATCACATGGAGACAGAAAAGACGCAGAGTGACAAACCGAACTGTAACGCGATTCACAGACGAGACCACTTAACACAAGTGTCTACTCCGATAGAAGCAGCGCAGGCGGCGAACACGACGTATCAACACAGAACCAAAAAAATTGGAAGGTCGCGACCTTCCCTGTGGTGATTTAAGATCACTGGGTGGGACGGGAACCAGTCGATTCGCGACGGTTATGAAGGGGTTCCGGGCGAAGGGTGGCTGTGTGCGCCGCGACCTCGCGCCTGCCCGTTACCGGGCCTCTCGACGCCTTCAAGAGATAACCAAAACCTCAAGCAGAGCATCGCACGAGAGAAGAGAGAGAGAAGCCTCAGCGCCTCCGCCTCTTTATACGCCCGGCGCCACGCCCCGGTTCTCGCGGCTCCACCTTCCTTCGAGGCGCTTCCAGGAAGGGGGGCCGTTCCTCTCGTTCCCTCCCACCTGCGTCTTTCGTGGGTGGCGAGGCGAAGGCCGTTCGGACGGACCTTCAACGCGAAACCGTCGTACGTAGACCTCGCTGAGGATGAGGTCGTTGGTGTACAGGGGTGCGTGGTTGGATGGTGGCTGGTTGTGAGAGGGCGGGGTGGCGGGCTGGCGTTGTTTTAGTGTGGAGGTGGGGTGGCGAGGAGCGGTTGTGCCTCATGTATCAGCGTCGATTGTTATACACTTGTGGGAGGGAGGGGTTTTTGCTGAGTGGGTTGTTGGAAGGTTTGGCGTTGTTTGGACGTGATAGTGTGTCGGATTGGTTCGAAAATAAAGGGTAGGGAGTAGAAACAGAAAAACGCCTAACTCAAGGATTCGCGCCGAATGAGGAGAAAGAGAATGGCATTAATTTCCTAGCTATTTACAAGGGGGTTATTGGAGGCTAACTTACACGTGTACATTCAGAAATTACCTCACCGATATGGGAGCACTTTATGATGTTTGAAGAATTTCCTACGGAGCACGCTAGAAAGATGTTTATACTATAATCACGTATTGAGTGTAGAGATAGAGTATGAAGATGAAGTATATAGATTAGTATATATATGATATCACCATTTTCTGAAAAACGACGATACAAAAATAGTAGTGAAAGTTCGTAAAGTATAATGTTCGACAAATGCACGCGAATTTCCGTGTTTAGTGACTGGTTAGGGTGTTGTTGGATTGAATTCTAATAGGATTTAGATAAATCATGCTGATATTCACAATCTGGCAATTTGGTATGCTTGAGTGTGGTAGTTATAGAAGCCCTGGACCAATTCAGTTTCAATTGTAGACTAGTTCTCTTGATGCAAATGACTTTGATTGTAAATTGCAAGACTGCCCTGCTCCATCAAACGAAATTCTATGCTCATTAAAAAGCAAATGTCATCTCGCTCAAAGTAAATGCGTGCATTACTAACAACCCAATCATCAGGGAATAGATGGACTCGAAAATATCCAAGATGTGTGGTATAATGGTGAAGTCCGCTGCGCCATCATCTCTCTGCGTCTATAGAATATGCATTTGGGCCATGGTCCCAGTATGGGCTATGCCAAACATATATCTGCTAGAGATTTTACCTTCAGCACATGTGATCGCCTACACAAAGATTGAACATTTTCACTGGAAGAATAAATCCTTTTGGGGAAAGGAGTGAAATACCTACTGTTTGCACGGTACAGTAACTAAATGTCATCCCTATCGGTGGGATGGATGAAAGCTAATCGAGAAGAAAAGCGCTTAACGCAAACAGGTAAGGTGCGACCAGTGATTTCATCTGCCAAGCATGGGTATAAGTCTCGATTATTTAAATGTCTGATTGGACTTAACTGGCTGTGCCCAAGGCTGGTTGTTTGCATAGTTTGTCGATAAAAGGAAAGATTGGTATACCAGTGATTTGGATGAATACGCAATGCAGAAATCTAAATGATTAACAAGATGATGAGCTGGGGGACAGCGTCTGCAAATACCGAGACCTCATGAATGATAGCTGTGGAAGCAAGACTCCCAGGAAGCTTTCTGAGAACATCCATATGCCAGAAGTTGTCTGCATGCATGATAGTGACTTTTTTGCGATCCTACAAAGAAGCCTATTCAAATCGCACAAGGTGGAAGCCTCTTCTTTTTCAGTTTTAGCTTACTTTAACACAGGAGGAATAGGAAGTATACAGAAGTCCTGGGGTGCTCGCTCATTATGACATAATGTAGGAGATCGGCTAGGAGTATGAAGACTAAAACCGAACGTGGCGCACTATCTCGACCTCAGAGAAGACTGCCAGTCCTCGCGGTACTGGAGGAGTGTGGTTATCATTCCTGCGCAATAAGCAACATATGCATACAATGTGGATAGGAAAAGCTATCAGTTGATCGGAGTGAAGTGATTTTAAATGGCTATGAAACGGAACCTTGTGGAATAGAGACATCAGAGGTGATAAAGGGTTGGTGGGTCGGTTGTCATCGGAGGTTGTGAATGAGTTGTTTATCACGAAAGCTATGAAACCAAAGGTCCAAGTGAGAGTCTTTTGGAAGGCGCAACAAATCCCCCCTTTAAAAGGATCCACTGAAAAGAGCCCGACTTTGATTTGTTTTAACTAAGAATCTTAATGAATCATGCTTGACAGTGCTGTACACAAGAGGAGAATACTTGTTTCTTTCTGGACTAGGCTGTAGAAAAGGGTCAATATCACCCAATATTTCGCTGGTTGTCGCAATGAGCAAGCGCCGCCACCGCCCCATACGCAGATGCCACTGAGGGTGAGAAGAACCGCTCTGTAAAACTCTTCAGACCCCCTTTTTAAGCCATCATGGCGTGATGAAGGCTGATATGATCAAGACTCCCAAATTACTCTCTCGCAAAAGATAGTCCCATGATGACAAAGTTGATGAGAGGTTTGCACACGGATACTACTCTGGTGGTGATGCGATCGGGACGGACTGCATAAGGGACTCGCCACTCCACTTACATTCCAGCTGCGCCCACTCAGCAATGCCCGCATTACTAATTAGCAGGAGATTGCAACGCTCAGGAAGCTCTGTTACGATGGCTCGAGCTCTGCGCCTGAGCAAGATAAGGATCATCCGTGGTTTATCACTGAGGATTCTCCACGCAAGGTTTGGTGAGAAGCGCCTCGATGGTCGACTGAGGGCTCAGTAGACGACTCGATCTCAGTTCCTGTAGGGATGAGCTCATTGGCACAATGTCTAATTTGTGATACAGAAAAACTGCACTCATATCGACGTTGGTCCATGAATCGTGTGGAAGCTCTTCAGAATGAAGGTGGGTACCTTTTGAGTCCTGCCCTGGAGGGACTCCTTTCCACAATTCTGAGAACTGCACACTCATTATAGAAGAAGTCAGCCAATCCCAACATGTGCACGTACGCAGGCTCCATGGTGCTACGAACACTGTTTGTGGCGACCGCTGAGACGTGACTTTTGGTTCACCTTTGGAAACTTTTTTTGTCAGATGGCAGCAGATTAGCTTCACAAACTCCCTGGCTCGTCATTATGGGATTGATCCAGCTAGTGGAGGTAGTGATACGAATTCAGTGTGGGTATATTTCTGCCTTACTCTCTCTATCTTGCCCTTTTCCTGCAGCACCAAACGGCAGGACGCTCGCGCATGTGGTTTGTGAATGGTTAGTCACTCACCCTCAGTATTCCCGCCACCGAGCCTTTCACTGCTCACTCTGTCCCTCCTCGTTCACGTCCCGCCCCATCAAGAACTGTAGCAACCGATTTCTCATCCTCTCCTCGCTGTTGCAGCGTGCTGCTTCTGCTGTCCCTCGGTGGTCTCAATTTGGTGTGGTGAGCTGGTCCTTCTTGGCTCCACGCATGCCTCCCCCCGGCCGGTTGTCTAGCTTAGCAACGGTATCTGCAGGAATGTCTTTGAATGCTACCTTGGTGTACTTCAGACCCCTCTTCACATGCTCCCCCTTTCTTCTCCCCCTCGTTCACGCTCGCCTTTCCATTCACGCCACCTTCCATCTTGTTGTTGACACTTCCCTCTCTTGTCCCCCACTGCCTGGTCTCACCCGCACTCACTACTAGAAAGAGTCGGGTTCATCTGATTCTCCTGCATCCTTCCTCTCTACTTCCCTCTCCCTCCCTCTTCCGCCTCCATCTGCATCACCTATTCTCCCCCAATTCCATTCTCCACCGCTATACACACCACAGCTCTTTCTTCCCCATACCTCCTAAGCGCACTTAGGGTTGCGATAGCTTTGATCAATTGTCGCCTGATCGGCCCGAAGGTTACAAAGGATGGTGTCAGCCTCGTCAGCTCACTACCTGAGTACGTGCTCTATAATGTGGTCGGTATGCGACTCCGTAACTACCCATACCTACTGCAGGGTGTTGGTGTCTGTGGGCAGGTTCGTGTTAAGCTGGCTAACCTATGTTGTCGAATGTGTTTTCCGCATTGTGATAAATGGTTATAGGCAGTGTTGCCTTTTAGCAAGTTTATGCTATCCGGTTCTAGCGACTGTCAAGTGTTTAGGTCGTCCCTTCATCCTGATGTCCTCAAATGTAAGGTGTTGTCTCAGATAATTCTGCCAGTTTTATTTTGCTCTTTGCGCAGAGACCGAGTACATATACTCCATCTAAAGACTTTTCCACTGCGGGATGTGAACTGTCAGCCTATGTAGTGTGAGTGAGTGTTCGGATGAGTATATCTGAAACAAACCGAGCACATCGAGTCTCTATCTGACTGTATGCAGGATGTCATGTTATCGCCTTGGCTTGCAGCTTTTCCTGCTTTTCGACTCGCGCTCCATCTGAAATAGCACTTTTAATTGATTCGGAGAAATGTTGTCTTACAGTCGAGATGATCCAGATCTGTACTGAGTCCATGTGTATCCTGCAATGAATTGCTATCGCAATGATTCTCATAGGTGAATCATTCAGGGGGTCCTCCTCCCCTTGAGGGTGGTCAAACAAATGTATCATGTTCGGATGACAATTCTCCGCCATCTTAATACCATCTGGTGATTCGACAAGGTTTCTTTCCCAGTAGAATAATTTCGACTAGTGTTTTTTGCCTAGCGCGGACTCAACTTTAGCCATATGCATTGGCGGTCGATTTGAGTCGCCTCGCTCGAGGCAGAATACTTACATCTTTTGGGCTTGATGGTGTCTAGAAGAAGTGCTACCTGTCTGGTTCAATCTCGGACCCCAATGGCATTTGCATTCATGGCCGATTTGCTTAACCTAGGTGCGGTGTGATGGTTAGAGATGGTGTGCAAAAGTGAATATTGGTGGAGGTGTGCAGTCATGGTCGTATTGTGTGTATTACGCCGGAGCGGCCGGATTGGACAGTGCCCCGTTCGGCGCTTCGCTGTGGCTCTCTTGGGAGGAGGCATTTAGAAAGTTAGTCTGTGGCCACGCTCGCAACAGTGCGCGAGACCTAGCCCTTGTTGGCGGTTCAGATGTGACCAAGGCAGGAGGGCATGTGTGTCACCTCTTCCAATGTCTTGCAGGCGCGATCTCAGGGCTTGAAGAGGAATACTCCGACTCTGCTTTGGACGCCAGTTTGAGCGTGACCGAGTTGCAACCCGCGCGTAGGGTCCCGTAACAATGTTTTAGTTTAACCTTCTGTCTTCAGCCCAGAATTGTGTTTTGCTTTTTTGGTAGGGCTGCGAGTTTTTAATAGTGTCAGAGCAATAGTTTCGCAACCAGAGGTAGTTGACAACCTCCAGTAATAAGTTCTGTCACTCTCTCCGCTGGGGAAACGGAGTGAATATTTCCCTGCTGATTCTATCTCCTCAACTGAGAAGGGGGTTGATCCTGCGCTCCCGTTAAAGCCAAACACCGAATCCATGAGATGATGAGTTGAGGCGGAAGATTTTTCAGAATAAGCCCCATCCCATTTTTAGGCAGCATAATGGGAGGGTTTGTTCCTCATAAAGCAATAGGCCACTTAACAACTGATGGGTCAGGGCTTGGGTGACACATAAGTTTCTACAACCTGCCCTTTATCGGTTCCTTGATTGTGCTTATTTTTCAAGAGTCATTCGACTAAGTCTTTTGAGCAGCGTGCGCGCTTTGGATAAGATGTCAGTGAAATGGCCGTCAAGACACAGGGCGTGCATTCGGTTGTGCATATTCTGGTAAAGGCAGTTAGTCGGAACGGAATTGGGATGTCGCGTCTCTGGAACAATACACTAAGTCAGTATTAGCAGATCTAGATATGTCAGCTGATAGCAAATAAAACCGAGTCTCAGGAGGAGAGGCGATTATTTACTTATACATGCTATCTGCCCGAGCTTTAGGTCTTCCATGAAGTTTTTATTATGTAGGACGACTGATCTGGTGACGAGTCTACGGCCGCTATTCAGGGAAACCAGTGGGACGTTGAGCACGTTCTCTTGGTTTGTGACTTGAATGTCCTCGATAGATGGGTTTTGCGTGCTAAGTTCTCGTCTCCGCAGGTACGCAAATCCATTCATGGACGCGAGGAAGAGGGGTGAAGTTCCGGGTCGAGTGCTCGAAAGGTGTGAGGGGTAGACGGCTCTCGGATGCTCTGCCACGAGAATTCCGAGGTCGAAAGCGAGATTGGTGACGCAGTCTACGAACTTCCCCGTAAAGCACATCTTCTGCATCGGATATGGGCCTCGATTCGTAGCGCGCAGTGATTTTGACTTAACTCATTACTATTAAGCGCGGTTTGCACTCCCAATAACTTTTCCTACTTTGATTGGCCTCCTTCGACAGGACCGTTTTAAAGGATAATGAAGTAGGTGCACTAAATAGCACATGTGTGCTGATAATTTCCGAAAAAACGCCTGCGCGACGCGTGTGTCACCCCCGTTCAAAGACCTCGACCAAATTTCATCTCATGTTGCTTCAGAAGGCTAGACTATAGACGTCCATGTATCCGCTCGCCGTAACTGAAGACTTAACAACGCCAATACTGACGCACTAATCATCTGTGTACAACACTCACAGGTAGTGGTAGAGGTGCCACAGTATTTATATGAAGGATTATTATGTTGTAATTAGCTCAGAATCGTGTATAATACGGAGTCGTAATGTCATCGGGCTTCGTTATGGAATTATTCCCGCAAACAACCTTCACACACGAACTCTCGAATCGTCAACACCACTGCGTATATTTGAGAGAACAGTCGACAGCATTTGTAATCTCACTGCAAAGCACGTACTTAGACCCTACCTCAATCGGAACCGCCAGAGAGGATATCTATCTGTATTACGAGAAACCGTGTCAACGAATTATGGAGAAGCGCACTCTCTACAACCATGTCAGTTTAAACAATTTCAAAGAGATACACGACGTTATTGAAGGGGACAGATAGAATTCCTCTTACTCTTTTTTTAATTGCACTACAAAGACAATCGTTGGTACATAGCACGAGGTGGTTATTTGAAGTTACCGGTTTTCGTTTGACGTGGTCTCGGTTTTGGGCGCAAAAGGGGCGCACGGAAGCGTGATTGTATGGTGCTCTATTGGCTCGGTTCGTGCTGTGACGTGATCTGAGATGTTTTGTGACTCGGGGTCTAGGTTGTCTGTGCAGCGAATAATTCACTTCCATTGACGGAACACCGATCTCCTGGTCCTTTGGTTATGGGTTTAGCTATTCAAACCGGACGAGACATCCCAGCAATGTTCGAAGGCGGGTGTTCTCGTTTTTGGGTGGCAGTGAGGTGAATTTGCATCAAGAGGAAGATTTAAAGCAACTCTTTTCTTGTTTTTGTTTTGGTTTCCTGGGAACGAAGAGGAGAGAGGAAGTTGGATTTCAGGTCCCTCAAGACACTAGTAAGAAGATAAACCCTCCTATTTGGTGAAGTTCAGTTTATCTCGTAGTTCTGGACATTTTAGTGCAAGTTGGGACGAATTACATATATGTATTATATATACACAATTACATACCATAAACCGATATATGCATAAGTCAATTAACACTGTATAAAAAACAATCATTTCATAAAACATACCATACTATATAATATATTATACAAACATATTTAAAACCATCATATAAATATGTGAGTACTATAACTCACATATAGTGACATTTAAAGCAGTATTAGGATAATTAACGGACTATATAAACAGTTTATTAAGATATACATACCTATAATACATAAACATATAAAACAATATATACAGACATAAATACTACAGTGCCATACAATACTCCAATAAACATAGTAACACTAATAACACTATACACTATTACACTACATATATATCATATGATCAATATACACCTCTACATACAACTCGGGATCTATTAATACTACTAAACAATATATAATTATAATGTACCTCGTTTTATCACTATTATATAATAACAGGTACAATGAACATATTATACATCATTACCTCTCACATTTTCATCTACATAGCATAGTCATTATAGTTGCATATATACAATAATTATAGTATAGTGAATATAGGCCCCGGCATAATCTACCATGCACCTCATACATATACTCATTATACTATATATATATAGATTATTACATATACATCAATATCCTAATAATTATACATAAAAGTATATATGCGATTGAGACATACCCCAGTACATCATACTTCTACATTACCTCTCGGCCGATATGATCTAATATCCAACATATACATTACAAATTATCATATCATATATAAGGTATACGGGTGTGTATCAAAAAGTATCAAACTAAATGTTTTTCGCTGCAGTAGAACTCAATGAGACTCTGGACGGCCGTGGCTCCTCTGGTGGTCACGTTACTGTAGGCTGATCTAATAGGTTCGTATGGGCGTGACGCAATATTTTGTGCTTGCCGACCTAGTCGAATAGGAGCTGAGTGCAGGTCGCCGAGGGAGCAGACACCAGACGGGACTGAAGTGAGGACGGTGTAACAGTGGGTGAGCGCGCTCGGTACATATTTCGCTATTTGTGACTCAATATATTTGACGGAAATTAAAAAACGAATTGAAATCTAAACAAGCCATAAATTGGCTCATAAAATTTATGGTGTAAAAACTTTTGTGTGGATTCGATTCTCCATAGTGGAAACGATCCGCTCAGGTTAAAGAAATTATTCAAGCTAAGGCCTTCAATGTGCGACACAGATACAATAAAGCATAGCAAAGGAATTGAGCAGGACGAGGACAGACTAGAATACTAATAGTGAGGGTGGATAATTCTCAGACCAGCTTCAAAGACTTAGAGATGCTCATCATCGGAGGGTAAGATGACGACCGGACTTAGTCTGGGTAGGCCCTCAACATCACCCGCCTTTGAGATCGTCATTGACCATGCTGATGCAGGTACTTGTCGATACACGATCTCAGAGAAACTTTCAGACACGAGGCGAGGCGGTCAGCATTGGAGTCACGTTCATTCCATTGGAAACGTGAGGATATGGGCTAAGGCAGAATCTGCGCATGCAAGTTCGCTTTTCGCGGAAAGCTGCCCTAACTGATCGAACGCCACGAAGCAGAGAACTCCATTTTAGGAGGTGCGATACCGTTCGCCAGAGAAATGCTGGAGACTGATGCAAACAGCAAAGATCCCAGTCTACGTATAACTTCAACACTCTAGGTGCGAGCTGCGTCTGAGTCGAGCATAAATCTCGGATTTCCGTCAGTCTTGTCGTCAAAAACCCGACAAGACTCCCTGCGGCGGCTCGCTTACTACGTTCCCACCTCCACTTCGCCCCATATCGGCGGCCTCTTTGTCAGGGGCCGCATTCCTGACCACACGCGACTTGCTGTCAGCGCGCGCGTCACCGCCAAGTAAGCAGGATTTACGACCGCACTAAGAGGTACGCGTACATTTAGCTCTTGAGTCGGACCTATCCGAACGTGACGAATGCGACAATCCGATCTGCCCACCCTGGCACCACTAGCTATCATGTTAGTTATCACGGCACTCCGAAATATTAAAGACTGCTCTCAGAACCGGTCTTCTATATGACACAGCCATTAACTTCCGCAGCAACAAACTGACTATTGACTAAACTTAGATCTTACGCATATATGGACATTCCTATTTGATACCTCCTATACTCATAGTCTTCTCAATACCTTTAGTATATTGTCGACGGAACCCCTGCAGCGGGCATGCTACGCATTCCCCACTCCTCATCCGGAACGGACCCTACTTCCTATATTACTTTATTTAGTCTCGGGGCATCTAAGATTCCTTACCACCTACATAACATATTACATTTCTAACCTCACCTAGCACTCACTTCGCTGCGAATCTCTCTCGCAGCTCCCCGCGTCTCACGTGCCACAAGACCTCGCTCAGAGTTCGTGATTTCTCAGCGCTTACGAAGCCTCCTAATCGGCTCCTCGGCTTGCCGCGATGCGGACGATGAATTCAGTCTATGAGTCCGTAGCTCGCGCAAATAAACTACAGCCCGACGACGCAGTCGCCATTTGACTGCAGAGAGTTTACGCGGGTCATGCTCACACTCTACACCACACGTTCGTGAAGCGCATCTCGGTTAAAACTGGTCAACCAGCAGATTCAGTTTACCTCTGTTCCAGCCGTCAGGGTTGTTCATGACAGCGCAACGCTCCAGAGCGCTCTCTTAATATAGTAGCCCCTCGCCAACGCGACATGGTTAACCGGGTTGTGCAATACGACTTATACGCATCTCGGCTACAAAGAGTTCGTGACGGTCCGGACACGGTAGCTCCGCCAGTGTGGGGCCGCTACGCCGTAGTAATACAGGAATACCTGACTCGCTAAATGCCACGTGAGCGTGTCTGTCGGTCAGGAGGAGGTGTTTATCGATCGGACTTTTTTCCACTGGGATCGGTTCAGTTAATTACCGAGGCATGTTGAACGCACGTACGCACGCCTTACAGTGGGATGCCAAAGTCTATTGGAGATTCAAACTAGAGAAATAGACGAAGCGTGATTAAAGCCGGGTACAGTTCACAAGCAAGTCTCATTTAATATGCTATTACGCGCATACATCACGCGGAAACACTACATATACACGCCAATACATGAGATGCAGCAAAAGCCAATAAGGGCGAGATGAGTCATGAAATGACAGTTGAGCACATCGCGATCCTTAAGCGCGCAAGTAACAACACTATCTGAGCACACACACGTGTGAGCACTCGAGTTTTTGGCTACTCGCTCGCGGATCGCGCTGCACGATCTCCACTACGAAATCACCTGCACACAAGCAAAAAAGTAAGTGGAGCTCACTCCTACAGCCTGGACTGCAATGTGCACAAGACAGAGGAGCACTCTCGTTAGGCCATGACCAGGATGGTTGAGTCTACCGGACCGTGGATCGTGGACGCGAGGGAGCCAGGGAATACGGGGAGTATCCCCCACCGCACCGCGGAGGCAGACCGGAGTAGGGTCTTAGTCAGTACCTCTTGCGTGAGCTGAGGCAAAGAACGAGGATGATTTGGTTTTGTCTGAGCGTCGAGAGCAGTTCATAGAGCCGCAATATATCGTCCTCGTCGCAGCCGCAGGGACGGAGTGAAGTGCCCCAGACCGTGACCGTGCCCCTGGCATGGCACTCCATTGTTGTACTGTCTCTGCTCTCACGGGCCTGTGGCTTGCTGTCCGCATGGCGCTCCTGCTTCTTCGTCAGGCCATTGTGGGTTGGCAAAATCACACGTTTATAGTGGGGTGGGGTAGGATACAGTGGGTATATGTGACCTCCTCCGCTTATTTGGGCATGTATATCTTTGGGCCATCATGTAGTTGCTCTCTTAGAGTTGATGCTCCGTTTTGGAGGACCCCATTCACTCATCTGAGCGGGGGGCCGGCTCGGGCTAAGGTCAGGGAAGATTGCTTTGGTATGCTCGCTCGGGGGCAGGGGAAGTGGCTTGGCTGGCTTGGGGTCGCGGACACGACGCATGCTATGTTTATGTACTAGTGCTGGGATATATCTGTCCCCATGCTGTCATCGCTTGTTCAGTCTGTATATGGTATATGCCTCAGTGTACCGCTCCGTACCTCTATCTAATGCTCTCAGAGCTCCACGATCTCCATTATATTGCGCTCACCTGATCGCATGTACTGCCTGTGCCTAGTCGTCCACCGCGCGCACTCCACTTCTTTCCAGCTACTCAACTACTCAACAACTCTCTAATCCTGATATTATGCATCATTCTGCCTAACGTCAATGATACGCTTCTAGCAATTCCGATCCACTGGTTATGATTACGTCGTACTTGTCGCTATATATGCTCGTCATTCTTTATAGAATTCTTCATGGATATGGCGCTGACCATATTATTCATAAATTCCCGTGGGTCATAGATCAGCGTGAATGTTATTGGTAAGGCTCGTGATCGATGCTAATATGTTCTATACTGACTCTACGCCTCCCCCCCCTACCGGTCAATGACCTTAGTATATATTATTTGTTATGTGTCTCGAGTGCATAATGAAATGGGCGTGAACATCCTGATAATCTATTAAGTAATATTGCTATTAGTATAACTGGATCATATGCATATGATAGTACAGATGATGGGTTCGCATACACGCGCCTGGGAGGCTGGGGTCCAAGCCCGTGCCTGCGTCATCTCGCCAAATATGTGAGGCGAGTAGGAGGAAGTGAGCGTGAAGATTCCTGATCCTCGCGGTATATGATAATCTCGTATCGTCGTTCGGTGGTTTATTGTATCCGAACGCTCTCATGGAGACTCGACGTAACGTTTTTGGTGATTGACTGGTAGAGTGTTGTTGCGGAATTAGGTTTAGTATGATAAGACTCTGATAGTTTTGCGTGATTAATATGGTGTGTAATGTAAAAGGCGAATATAGTTGTAGGGTTGCGTTTAGTTGGCTCAGGCTTGATGTCGATAAAGAAATAATCAATCGAGTGATAGTAAAACTGAGCTAATCCTAAAGCTGATCGCATAATAGGTCCCGATAATGATTCAACGATCACATAATTCCCCTTTAGAACACGGTGGGGGCATAAACTACACATGTATCTTCAGGATATCTCAACCTGGAGGAGGCCTTTTGGTGTAATGCGAATTCCACAACCGTAACATTATAACGAACCTATAACAACGGTTCTTAGTATATTCATATAATATATGATTCATATGCCACCTGATTTGGGGCCACTTGATTTAATCACATTCACAGGTAGTGAATATGGAGTGACTTTCTCCACAGGCCTCTCAGTTAACCAGGACTTTCCGTAAGAACGGTCTCGGCGAAATTGATATGAGAAAAAAAGTTGCATTCCCAACTAGGGTTGTACTAGGTTCTCTCGGAGAATAGAGGTTTGGCCATAATTACAGTAGAAGTTCCTGGGTTAAATAGGTCTTTTATTACATATCGTAATTAGTCTCTATGGCTTTCTGTAGTAACTTGCGATTATCACCAAACCTGTCGCTTCGTGTGATAGTAGTACTCGCCGTAAACAGCAAGAAGAAATTCACATGTTTTATGCAGTCGAGGCATAAGCGACAAGCGTGAACAGTCGATACCTCGGGTCGTCAACAAACTAATAAACAATGGTGGCCCAACTATTCAACTGTCGAGCGCATCATAAAATTTTTGATAAATCTCGCTCGTGGCTGACCCGACCCTAACGGGCAGCAAGTAACGACACGAATAGTATATGTAGAAGATAAGTAACCTGATATATCTTAATTCACTCGGGTTATTAGTCAATTAAATTAGCATCAAGGCATTGTAGTAATGCCACGTAATAATGGACAGATGATCATTACATTTAAATATGAATAGGTACTTACAAGAAGTGATCCTTTCTGTCGTTACTGCTCTGTATAATAAATATTTATAAGAATAAAAAAGCGTTCCACTAACCGCCTATAACGGACGCCTAACACTTTATCCGACAAACCATGATAAAAACAGAACATCGACCCAATGACTCAACGTCTTCTTACCCAGTTCGGGATAGACTGTGTTCATTGTCATGTCTGTTATCATTTTTGTTTGCCGAAATGTTTACGTTTGCCGCATGTTACTCACTCTCCTGTGTACTTTCTCTTCAAAATATTTAATTTTAACAACAACGAGGGACAGATGTCACGTGATAAGAAAGAGATAGGCCGAACTCCAACTGTCACATGAAGAAAGCCAAATCACGTGCATCATCCAATGTGATGTAAATATCGCATAAATTATTGAATAATTCAGAAACACAAACACCCCATAAACATAAAAAACACCCGTCCATGCCCCGAAATCCCCTTTTGAAAATAACATTTTCAAATTTTTTGCTTCTGTCACATTATATACGTGAATTTACCTCATATTATATATTATATCTTTCTTTCTTTCTTTCTGGCTGGCTCCCGTTAGGGTCGCCACAGGGATCATCCGTATGATCCGCTAGTGATTTGGCACATGTTTTTTACGCCGGATTGCCCTTCCTGACGCACCCTGCGTCGCCTTCTTCGACACAGGATATGGTACAACCATTTTAACCGGGATATACACCGGACCAATATACTGGCTACTCATTTTGCCGACCTCGGAAGGATGAAGGCGAGTCAACCCCCTGGTATTCATTCATTGGCCGAGTGGTTTGGAACTCAGTGACCTTGGATCCAAGCCCTCACCCCTAACCACTAGCGCAACACCAGGCTATATATATATATATATATATATATATATATATACATAAACATATTACATATATATACATACATAATATATACATATATATACATAAACATATTACATATACATATATATACATGCATAATATATACATATGTATACATAAACATATTACATATACATATACAATATACATATATATACATATATACATACATAATATATACATATATATATACATAAACATATTACATATACATATACATATATACATATATACATACATAATATATACATATATACATACATATAAACATACATTATATACATATACATATGCATATATATATATATATACACACACATACACATACATAATATATACATATCTATATATATATACATACATATATACATATACAGTACACATACACATACATATACATATACATACAAGCTGCGTCGCGGTCCGGGCAGACGGCCCTGAGAGCTTCGAGCGGCGCTGATGAGTGAACGGGTCCTCAAAGAGCATCAACTCTAAGAGAGCAATACATATGCACATACACATACACATACATATACATATACATATATTCAAATGGCTGACGAAGAACAGCGAGCCTCGGCAGCAGCACAGGCCGTGAGAGCAGAGACAGTACAACATGGAGTGCCATTTGGTTTTGGGCTTCCTCCGTCCTTTACAGGAGATATATTCAAATGGCTCACCTCAACAACAATATTCACATCGTTCTTCCAGTCCTCCAAGTTACTCCTGTGTGGGGGATTCCCGGTATTCTCGACGATCCCGGTATGACTCACCCTGGCAGAGTGTGCTTTGACATGCGCCATTATATATTGTTACGGATTTCAGAATCTGATCCGACGAATGCATACCAACATCCGGGTCCTCAGATAGTTATTTCCCTAAATGCATGTCCAGCATAGACCCATCCCCATGTCTGATGGGATTCTAAATGTGATGCATTGAGAAGGGTAAAGAATAGATCCTCGCTCTTATGGAAAACTTTCTCTCCTGACGACAGACACATTCATGCATGGCGTTTCTTTTACTGACGCTGAGACCCACCTTTTTCCATCGAAGTTTGACACCCCGTTCTGCAGCTCTATAGACGCTGGCTGGCTCCTGTTCATGTCAGGCTGAACAGAGGTAATAATTGTTGTTGACAGTTTTATGAGCGCTTCACGTTTGTGCTCGGTAATTCTGACAAATGGCTGTGTTTTTTGCTCACCCAGCACCACAGACATGGTCTCGTAAGCGAGGAATAACGTGCGGGTTGTCACGGTAACGGTGCGCAAGTGGGGCGGGGTGAATTTGGGGGGAATCTGTGCCGCCTATAAAAAATGGGAGAGGTCCGTTCCAGGGAGATGAGTGAGCGGCTTGCGCGCGGGTGAGTCTACAGGTGAGTTAACAGGTGAGGCGCGGGTCAGTCTACGAGTCAGTTTGTCAGTCAGTTGGCGATAGCTGGTTGCGGTTCTGACAGTTTTGAGAGCGTTTCATCGTTCCAGTCAGACGGTTGCTTCGTCGGTTCCAGTTAGACGGTCACCCTTGGCGTACCTGCTTCTTGGGGGTGACGTCGACTGGCGGTGGTGAAGGCTGAAGGCTATTGGCGAGTGGGTGCACGGCAAGGCTGGGTGCTGGCGACGGACAAGGCACGCTCACACATTTCAGGACGTTTTTGTTTGACGGACGACTTCTCTTTGGTGAGCGAGACGATTCTTCTTCCCCTCCCTGAATGATCTGCTGGGTACCCTTGTCTGTGTTTAATTGTTAAGTAAGTCAATCCCCAATAAGCATCTGCTCTCTGTCTCTTTTTCTATCATTTTAATTGATTTGGAATTTATTTATTTTTACCTCACGTAAATAAAAAGTTCTTTAAATTTATTTATTTTCTTATTAATAAATTGCTTGTTGACGTTCCAACCTGTCCGTGCTTGTCCTTTCCTTCCATTGATTCAGCATTGTCCGAACCTAGATAGACTGGGAGGTAATTACCACACGACTTGGCCAATAATAGTCGGCACGCACCAGCGTTTAAATGCTCGGCCACCCTAATTAAGATCTAATCAAGATAAGATTGGTGCTTTGCCGAGGGCGCACTCCCTATTCAGGTAACCACATGACCTCTCATTAAACGGCATAATTAGACGGTGGATACTGGAAGTTGTGGTTAACTGGGTGGCGTTCGTGGTTCTAACGCAACCCACCGTACCACAAAGTTAATTGTGAGCGGTAGCCCCAGGTCCGGCTCTTCCGAGGACAAACGGGGATTAAACCCCCTGAGTAACAAACTGGTGTCTCGGTACCCGTGGCCATCACGATATGTTATGGCCCGCGGTGGGGAGGGGTTTCGGCTGTGCCGTGTACCGTGTTCCGGTGGCTCTTCTCGTGTGCTGTGCTGTTGTTACATTAAATACTCTGCATCGTAT
>CM068961.1:40380376-40391334 GCA_035128595.1 Eptatretus atami
CCCGAACTTCCAAGATGCTACCTGATACGTGTTTGTTTTAATATCCTTGAGAATTCCATTATCAGCCAGCATCTGTGATTTACTATACTTTTGAACCTCTCCGATCTATCCTTCTCACCAATGAATTATAAATGAGTAATCATCCGAACAATGTGGCCTACTCCACTCTTTCACAATGTCACTTATTTTAGATTGTGCGATGCCCTCCCACTAACGCTACCAAATCCAATATCCATTTTTTTGTTTCATTTGTCTTTATGAACCTGCAGTTTCACCTCAGCGATTTGAGCACAAGCATCACCCACTATGTTTGATTGAATTAATTCCATTGTGATTTAACATCATTTTTGTTTTTAGACCGTATTTTACATTGGAGAAAATTCACACTGATAAACTTCCACCTAATGTCTGTTTCTCACATCCTTCTCGACCAATGCTTGAATTAATCTGTGCTCACGCTAGCTCAATCTTTCATCTGAATATTTTTATTTCCAGTCTCCAAAAAGATTACACCTTCGATTTTTGTCACATCTTGTTGTGTACGCCTGATTCACATTGACTGAAATTTAAATGGTTGTCACCATCCACCCTTCACCACAAAATACCAATCAGAAAGTCAAAAGTTGTTTATAAATCCCTTACCTTAATTAAAACAAAGACTAAATCTCCGTCACAATTTCACACCTTTCTTGACACTCCAATTGACGCGCAGTGCATCCCCACTCTCCTCTGATCATCTTGAATGTCTCTAAACTTGATTGCCACGCCTCCACCCTTGCCATGACTGACATTCCTATAGAAACAAACACAGGGTTTCGTCATGAAGTCACCCCTCCCACATTGACATGCCCAGCGAAACTCTCCATGAAGTCTCAAGGCCACTGTCGATATACTCGAGAATAAAATTAGGAGCATGATAAGGGAAGGGATAAAAGAATTTCTAGATGCTTGAAGGTCCCAAGAGTACATGCTCCATCATTCAAGAATGCACAAGTATGGAAAGACCCAGACTCTCTGGGTCCGACCAATGAGCAACCGTGGCACAGACCTGTAGGATTGTGAACATAACTCATATAACCACTCTCGTCAGAAACTCCATTCTTGCTAGATGGGAAAACCTGCGGAAAGGACAGCTCTGCGCACTTCACCAATCCAGTTTTATGAAAGTGGCCAGACGAGGCCACTCTAGAAAAGCCATAGACAGCACCTTGGACGTTGCAAAAAGCTAAAGCTGAGAGCGTAGCAAAAATTCTTGGTCTGATGAGATCGAAATAAACCCTTTGGCCCTGAATTCGCAAAACGTTACATATCTTGCGGAAACCGAGACCACAGTATCATATCAACACCTCTACCCGTAGATGATGGAAGTTGGCAAGTCATGTATTTGGGTATGTTTTCCAATGCAAGACTGGAGATTGTCAAGCGTGACAGGACACAATGATGGAGCAAATCAAGAAAATCCCTTGAGGAAACATGCTTCAGATGCAAAATACAAAACTTAGACTGTGGCGAAGATTATTATCAACAGACAATAACACCAAATCACTTACAGCCAAAGCAACACTAATAGCTTAGAAAAAGAAGTGCAAAATCTTGAGTGCTACGCCTAAGCTTCAATTCATACCCATTAAATCTGTTGAAGACCTGACTTGACTTTCAACCTATATCCCGCTTGCTCGTATCACTGTAATGTTAAACTATTCCGTGATGTCTTATAATTAGATCAGTGAGTTATTCCCTCGCTGCTTGGTTGTGCATCCAAAAGATCTCTGTCGAGCGATCGAAATAGACTCACATCCCAAAATGCTGTCTCTTGATGCAATGGACCAGATCTGTGGTGAATGAAATAAGTAAAGATTTTGACAAGATGGAAAACAGATTCTATTTATTATTTATTTGAACATTAAAGAATGTCCTGTGATGAGTGACAAATGCATGAACTTTTCCTGACAAGCCCCTTGTACATGTTTCACCCATGATCATGCAATCATTTAAAATTCCTTTTGTCTGTGTTTTCAAGAACTTACTCCATTCCAACATGGATGCACATAGAAATATTCTCATCAGACCATGATCACCAACCTACTTTAGTCTCTCTCAGCACGCACTATATATATTACAACACTGATTATTAACGTTTTATTCATCCATGCTTAAAGCAATACAGGCAACAATAGGTTAATCTTGAAAAGCACGAGTTCTGCAGGCATCATGTCGAGCACGTGGTACGAGTTACGTAGTGTGTCAGTCGCAATGCTGCTGCAAAATGCTGCCTGCCCCTTTTCAAATCATGTGCTGTAACATTTGTGATGAACGTTACAAGATAAGCCTTTGAGTTGTACACAAAAGTGTAATGGATCCCACATGAACCTATCGAAAATATAGACCTGTGAATGTAATATTTGAAAATCCAAGATGTTCTGGTTGATCCTCGTATTCTGAAAAAATACTCAACAGCCACTGAAGTAAAAAAACACGAAGATCACTCCAATAACACTGTGGTGGAACTGAATGCGCTCACTATGCAGCAGAAGTATTCCACAGAATCCTTGCAATATATCAGGAAGATCTTTATGTTACTGCAGCTTTGGTTTTGAGGCACACCAATCAAATTCCAGAAACATTAGCTAGCATCCCTCACAAGAACTGAAATGGTAATTATAGAATTAATAGATGGTCATGTCCAATATAAGTAATTAATTTACGTACTCGCGGTCCAAACACGTTCCAACAATACGTATATTAATATACTCACAGGTGTCAATCACGACTTCAACTCGACAAGGTTTCACCATCAAACCGTGTTTTTCAGTTTTGATCCAGTGCGGTATACACTGTCATGAGATAAGTAATCAGTTGAAAATTGGCATTTATGTACCTTTACTTTTCACCTGTTGACATCAAAAACAATGGGTTCCACATGTCATGACCTCTACACGTGGTTAAGTTCCTGAAGATCGGAGTAAAAATGTGACCTGAAGGTATTGACATAAAACAAACATCAGACAACACACAATTCAGTGCCTGCAAAGTATTCACCCCGACCATTATACCAATTAGATGAATTACGAATGATGTAGAAACACATTTTTCCAAATTAATTTTTTTATTCATAACTGAAAGACATCAACTAAACACTTCATAGTTGAAGGGAGTTACATGTTAGAATATACCTGAAAAAAAAGTATACAAATGAAAATTCACTGCGTTGTAAAAGTATTCAGCCCATCGTCAGTACTTGTGGAACACCTTTTGTAGCAAGACTGCTACGATCTTGTTGGGTTGGTCTCGCCAGCTTTGTACAGTGAGATGGTGAAATCTTTTGCCCATTCTACACGTGAAAATTGCTCCAGTTCTTCAATTTGATGAGGATTGTCAGACAACAATCTTCAAGTGTTGCCTTCGACTACAATCCTTCAAGTCTTGACAGAAGGATAGTGTTACTGGAGATGTGCAGTGTTGGCTAGTGCCAGATGCAATGCTTTGAATTTAGACCAAAAAGTCCAATTTTCTTCGTTGACACAAGAACTTTATCTTCACATGCCTGCAGTACCAGTAAGATGTTTATTTTTTTTGTAACTCCACAAAACTTTTAGATGCATCTATTCAGTAATGCTTCTTCTTGCTACCTGTACATGGAGCCAGCCTTGTGAAGGGAACGGGATATTGATTGAGAATAGAACACTCCATCCTGTCAGAGACTTGCAAATCTTTCACATTGTTGATTTACAGTGCATCCTGAACATTTCCTGCTTCCCCAGTGCTGAGATTGGATGGGCGACCTGATCTGGGTAGATTCTGGGTGTATAATATTCCACGTCCTGATGATGGATTTTACTGGTACTCAAAGGAGTAACAAGAACGGAACTGTCGCCTGCATTCCTCCGCCAGCTGAACGTTTATGTTTGTATCACTGAGAGACTGGATTGGTCCACCGGTGAACCAAAATCGATTGGCTTTTTCTTGTCACCAAAACCGACTCATCCACCAATGTTGTATAACTCAACCCACAACTTTTAAAAATCATGCTATACAGTTCAGAATATAATTTGAGGTCGATTTTCGCCTTTGACCGTCGTACCTTGAACCCCACAATTTGATTCGAAATGTTTCTAGCTCGGATATCTGAAATTGATTGCACCTCATAAGCAACTCTGAAGTTCTCAGTGTGTTGAAACTCATCAGGTGGAATTTTGAAGAAACTCTTGGAAGCCAAAATTAGTGATGAGAATGCTTTTACAGAATTATGCGATTTATTTGTTTGAGCCTTATGCGAGCGATTCGGTCAAGCATGTACAATGGAGGTGTTTGTGAAGATGAAAACGCCGGGTCACGATTTCACTCCAAATTGCAAGGTTTGGTTTTCCGTTGAATCAACGATTTATGAGGAATTTTTTATTCATTCATAAATCGTTATGTTACTCCGCAGAAACACTGCACGGTCACGGCACGACACAGTACGGCCGACAACCAGGCGCACTCGACACCGTACCAAATATGCGTAAAAATGCGTTTTTCACCGTCGCAGTGCAGACCAGGTGTCCTGTGTGTTACTGGATTGTCCATTTCATACTTACCGGGATGCATTGTGTCCTGGTCCAGCCGTGTCATGTCATCGTTGTGTTGTCTGTGTCTCGTCGCAGCCCAGTGGAGGGAGTGTGCTCCTATTGGAGTGGGTGTGGGTAGTTGGGTATTGTTAAGTGATGGTTGATGGGGATTGTGTGGGATGGGGGAGCAGATGTGGGGTGGTGTGGGCATTGTGGGGTTGATGGGAGATTGGGGGGTTGGAGAGGCAGAGTCACCATATACATATTGTAACTGGGTAGAGATGGGTGTTACAGTTGGGCAACGGCCTTTTTTCTGCTTCATCGTGGGGATGGCTTCCTCTCTCAATCTGGCGGATAACCACAAATAACCTTTCTGTGATTCATAACGTTTCTCTGTAAAATGTTCCGAGCAGAAAAGTGAACATTTTGTCCGGCCCGATTCACACTCGGGTATTTCGGACAAACTCGTCCATTTCTGGCAAACTTAGGTTCTTTCTCCATTTAGTCGTAGCACAAACCATCTTGGTTTGATTACAACAAGCACAAGGATGCATGAACTCAGCATATTTGTGGAAATCGAAATTAATTGTATCGTTTGAGTTATAATTGTACCGCGATGTCACTGTAGACAATACGGATATGGCAGTCAACTCCCGAGTTGATGTCACGTATGCATGAAGAAGAAGATTTTCGACTTTTAATCACAAAATCACTTATATAACCAACACTATCACTAAATAAAAATCACTAACAGCTTTGTATCACTTTGAGTCATTTGTGAGACTTCAAGATTATTGTTTGATTTGAAGACACCTCGATATAATGCTTAGGTTGCATCATCATGTGAATACTTTTGTACACGTCCATGCACTTACTTTGAGAACTAAATTCGCAAGTAACAAACACACAAACAGATCCAAATGCAATATCCTCTCATTGTGGCGCGCATAAATAGAATGTCTCTCCAGAGCTAATGGAAAATTATAAAGAAGTTAAAAATCCCCTTCGTGCAATCTTGTACTAACATTTATTTAGAAGTGTGTGAATTGAGGAGATGTCAAAAGTTATGGCCTCCTAGTTTATTAAATCTGGTTTTAATATATTTTTACTTCTATTTTTGTTTTACGATGAGACAAAACTCAGCGATTTTCAAACTGGAGGAGGCAACTGACAGCTGTGTAAGTTAAATTTCCTGCAATGGAGTATTAATGAGCTCGACAAACATGAAAATAAAACAATTATAATAACATAATAATATTACATCGAAGGGTCTGATGAACCATTCCGTCACGCCAGGAACTTTGCGAATCCTGAAGATCGCCAAGTTACCAAATTCCACTCCTTCAATTAATTGTTTTTTTTACCATTTCCAAAACACCAAGGACGCCCCAATCCAAGCCAAATCGTGGTGGAACTGTACGTGAGGCAAAGATTGGAAGGCTTTCTGAAAATGGAAATGCGGGCTTTATTGTAACGCATACAAATGTGTGTGTGTGTGTGTGTGTGCTTGTGTGTGTGTGTGTTCATAAAGCCAACCAATTTTCCTTTTATCTTGTCTCTCTCTCTCTCTCCGAATTGTTGGACGCGTGTTTATCTCGCCGTCCCCAGCACACAGGTCGATTCGAGACATGGTTTTGTTCTCTGGACAGCGTTAGCTCGCCGAACGCGATCTGGGCGGCTGTTTCGTCTCCAGACTGGTCCATGATTGGGTTTGTCTCCAACAGGTGTTGTGTTTTATCTTCAGACAGATGGTTGTTTGTCTTGGGACAGTTTCTGTTTGTTCCAAACAATTGGTCTCGCAGGTGTTTTGTCTCTAGGCCGGGTGTTTGTTTCCGTTGATGCGTTTGATCTCTGGACAATCGGGTCGGTGTCTGTGATCTCCTAGGCGGTGCTTTCTTTTCTGGGACTGCGTTATATTCGACATGTCGGAGGTATGTTTGTCTCTGGCCGTATTCTATTATGCCCATACAGGTGCGAAAATGATTTCAAAATTATTTTCTTTCCTCTCTTCACTATTATTTCTGCTAGCAGACGCATTTTGTGAGTACAGGTATAAATGAAATTAAATCCTCCACACACAAATCTGGCTTCCCTTTCCCTCACCTCCCTCGCCTGTCCCATACACCCTTCTCCACCCTCCTCACGCGTCCACTCAACCCCTGCTCGGCTACCCCACCCCTCCTCCTACACCCTCCTCGCATCCACACCCTCCTCGCTCACCACCTCCTCTCCACCACCCCTCCTCGCTCCCCACCCTCACTCGCTCCCCACCTCCCCATGCTACCCCCACCCCCATAGGTGGATGAAGGAACACATGCAATCTATACACAATGAGGAACCGGCCTCACCTCGAAGCTGCAATTACTACCTTACACATAGACAAATGCGGCAAGCAATTGCTGATATGTCAACGGGCTCGGTGATGCCGTGCACGCATGAACATACAGGCATGACAGGCTGTCTGTTCCGGAGGAGGCTGATGATGATATGAATGGGATGAGGTGTTTGCTCCATGTCTATCAAACATCCATCTTTGTAAACGCAGGGAGGGATCAGATCCTTTGTGAAATTAGCACCACGTGAGATAGCAATGAGTATCAAAAATACCAAACCCAAGGATCCAATTTGGCACATTATGGAGGCGTTACCTCCTCAAGACAACGAATAGGATTCTCCACTTGCCATATCAATTGATCAGATCATGATGGAGCCTTTCAACAAAATGTGGAACATGAGCAAAAATTAAGCACTGGCGTTAATGCATGCTGATGTTCCTCATGCAGAAAAGCCATGACCTTATTTGTACAAAACACACAAGTAGCGATTTGAGTGGACTCCACCAGAAGTGGATTGTGGATTCTCTGTGAACCTAAAAGCGGTGGTCACAGGATCCTCAGTCCACACTGAATCCTCCGCGGAATAAATTGGAAAAATGGAGCGAGAGTTTGCATGAATTCGCCGTTGAAGACATGAAGTCGAGTTCCACTGTGGAGTACAACCGGTATCGTATTGTTTTCATTGAATCGCTTTCTTCCTTCCAATTTTATTGTACCTATGTCATCACACCTTCCTTTAAAATATTATGGAAGCAGACTGTTTTACTTAACAAATACGTAGACTGACAATATAAAATATGTTCAAAGGAGAGCAAGATGTCTATGACAATCCATCGGAAATCCCCATGAATTCCCACTGAAGCAACAAGTTTAAATATGCAAAACGTGTCCACCAGGAAATGATCCCAATGTCAAATTTTGAGTTTAAATCTCATCTTCTTGACCCTGTGACACCAATGTCCCCACCCTGGAAAATGAACGCGTGGTCAAATCAAAACTAATTTAATATTTCTGTGTACCATGTTGATTGCATCAACAAATTTTTTAACAAATTGTCCCGTAATCTGCATTTTTTGGTATATTGACTTTTTGACTCTCCCCAAGGTGGGGCATAAAAAACTGCCTGAGCCGCAATAATTTCTAAATGTGCACCTATTATCCAATTCACAAATCTCAGACTCGTGCATAAAGACTCACTCAATGTAGCCAAAATCCTATTTCCATTTTTTGATTGGTGGAATTTGTGTTATGAACCTCAGTTGTAACTCAGATGAGTACAGCAATCACCCTCTATGTTTATGGTAATGAATTAATGTAGTTAAAGTTATTTTGTTGCTCTTTAGATAATCTTAAGTTGGAGTAAAATTCTTACTGTAAAATTTAATTCTGTTCTTTCAACAGTCCCCTCTAAAAAAGGACGGTCGCTCAGCGATCCCTCAGTCCACCTGGATTGCCATCAGTGCAATAAAATTGAAAAATGGAGAGCAGTGACACAGATTCCTGAAACATGAAGTCGATTCCAATTGTGGATACAAGAGTTATCCGATTGCTCTTCATTGACTATTCCTTCCAATTATATACCTAAGTCTCACACTTTTAAATGATCTATTGGAAGAGCTGTTTAACTTTAACACGGCTACTGCATAAAATATTTATTCAAAGGAAGAGCAAGTCGATGACACCCATCGAAATCCATGATCCCACTGAGCAAAGTTCTATATATGGCAAATCGTTCACAGAATGACCCAATGTCAAATTTGAGTTTTAAAAATCTTCTCTTTTGACAGTTGCCACCCTCTGAAATCACAGTCCCACTCCCTGGGGAATGAACCAGTGGTCAAATCGAAATAATGTTACATAATTCATGTGTACCCAATGTTATGTGCATACAACATTTTTTTTTAACAAACATTTCCCGTAATTTCGATTTTTTTGGTACTTGACTTTCTTCGATCCTTCCCCAAGGTGGGCAAAAAATGATCTGAGCACATATTCTAAAGTCGCACTTTACTCCAATGTCACAAATCTCACTAAAATCATTAATGTGACGCATAACGCCTCACTAATGCAACCAAAATTCCTATTTCCATTTTTTTGCGCTTGGTGTGATATTCTCGTCGTTATGACCTGCAGTTCGAACTCAGCATTGAGTCACAGCCAAATACCCCTCACCTCGATGTTTGCTGAGGAATGAATTATGTATATTTACCAGTTATTTTTGTTTTTAGATATTTTATCTGATAACACATAACTGTCATAGCGTAAACATATGTCCTCTTTCAACAAGCGTCCTCCTGAAGATGTTGTATTTTTCATTGCATCAACGATTATGTAATTACTCTTTTATATGTACTTGTCACATTCATTTTTTCTCTTCTTCTTCTTATGCAGTTCATCTCCTATTCTTCCATGTAAATTAATACATGGTTTGCAGCGTTTAATCAAATTTCCTTGAATCTCTTTTTTTGAGAAAAGCTTCCAAACATGTTTTATCATACATGTGGTTTCAATTTTGAAATGCGTTTATAATGCTTCTTATGTAAGACATATATCAGCCTCTGTTCAGAAAAATATTTGCTTTCAAAACGTGGTTTCTGAAGAATACAGTAAAAATAAACCAGAGGGTTTATGATGCAAGAATTGTCTAACAGCACTCAAGCCTTGCATACTCGCATGGGTGAGGGTAGCACAAAACCCTATGAGCTGTCTCGCCTGCGTTATTCACCCACCCGACCATAACCTGTGAGAATGATCTTCACAGCAGTTGTCGATATCACAACATGCTCTGCCCCTGATGATGTTAAAACTCGGATTATCTGTAGCATTCACGGTGATTGTTAAATATTCCACAGATCTTCTCTTAGTTAATCGGATGATTACATATACAGTAACATCTGGTTGCGCACCCCCAACCATATGCTCTGTTAACGAGTCGGATAGACTGACTCCGCATCCAAAATGCTTCCAACACAAAGAAAGCCTTCTCTGAACTAGTTATGCCTCTAATTCAATTAAACATGGCAAGACCTCTGATAACCGAAGAACCTCGAAAGATTTTGACAATTTGAAAACAGATTCCTATCTTCTTTACTCAAAGCATTCATGTTGATGTTGAGCAATTTGCAACTAATTTTCCTGAAAACCTTGCACCGTAGTAATCACAATATCCATCAATAACTTTTACGTCAATATCTAACATTCTTTTTGTTTTTCCAGAAATCCCATCAATTCAACACGGTGATGCAACGTGAATCTGTTTCTCACTCAGCCTATCTCAAACTGCCCTTATGCAGCAGCGTATATTATTCAAAACATTTACTATGGTTAAGGTTTTTAATTTGCTTAAAAATACAGAACACAACTAGTTTTAATCTGTCAAAAGCACGATTCTGGCATGGTGAGCACGTAGGTACCGAGCACGTTAAGATTGTGTCGTTGATTGGTGGGACAAAATGTTGACTGCCCCTTTGAAAATCACTGTTGCTGTAATATCTTTGTGGCATGAAGTCACAAGATTAGCCTTTGAGTATGTATAAGACTGATAATGGACCCCCACCAGTTAAGAATAATTGGAAATATCCAGACTGTGATTGTCAAATACTTGGCTTGGAAAATCCAGATGTTCTGGTTGATCCTCGTAATTCTGGCAAAAATACTCAACAGCCACTGAAGTAAAGAAAACATACAGTCACTCCAGTACCACTGAAGTGGAACTGAATCGCTCACTATGTGGCAGGCGTGATTCCAACAGAATCCTTGCAATATATCAGGAAGATCTTTATGTTTACTGCAGCACTTTGGTTTTGAGGCAACCATCAAATTCCGGAAACATTAGCCAGCAATCCCCTTACAAGAACTGAAATCGTAACATGGTGTCAGAGCGGTAGTATGTGTTGCACTACAAGGAATGCAGTTAATCATTTTGTGTCGCCTCAGTCGAGTGGTAGATATATCAGATCAATTTTTAATGGAATTTGAAACCAACAAATGCATTGTGGAGATATTTCTGCTGTTCATGACATTTGTCTTGAATCTGTCAGCTGTGCAAATGATATTGGTCTGTGAATCCACAAAA
>CM068961.1:40391359-40402185 GCA_035128595.1 Eptatretus atami
GCCAGCACCACCAGCATCCCTCCACAACCTGCACTGACGCAGAGGCCGGCCAACTTCATCGGCTGGCTGTTTGCTTCAAGGCCTTGCGGCCAACTTCATCGGCTGGCTGTTTTGTTATGAGGCCTGTACCGGCCGGATCGTCAGCAGCTGTGTACTTCAAGGCCTGGGCCGGGCAGTTCATCTGCCGGCTGTTTGCTACAGTGCCCTGTTTTGCCATGCCTTGCCTGCCTTTACCTTTGCCATGCATGCCCACTGCCCACATCATCAGTTTGCCCCCCCCCCCCGTTCAATTTGCTTTCCCCCCTTGTTCATTGCCACGTGCGCCAGGATCAAGCAACAGTTTGCAAGCTGAGGAACTGTCTGTGTGGCAGCTACAAACACGGGCCTGCAGTGCGGCCCGTCGCCGGTGCTCTGTTGACTCTTTACTTTTTTTCTGCAGAAGTCCATTGATCTGGCCATGGAGTAGTGTAAATTATAAGGTTAAGGTGTTAAGTTGTGTACTGTAAATATGAGTGCGCCCGGCAGTGATGTCATAGGCCGGCAATTTTATTTAAGTCGTCCGTGTGAGTGGGTTTGTTAGTTAGTTACTGAGCCCTCAGTTATTTATTTTGGGGACAACGAATACCATGAATGTCGCACTCAGGGATCCGTAGGTAAAACGTACTAGGGGAAACTACACATGATGGCACACGAGAATTTGACGACTCGGGACGAGTCTGTAAAAAAGGGAGGGGGTAGGTGTACGGCTGGAAATTAGCAAACACCATTCAGGTCCCGTAGGTGAGATATTTCTGAAGTACATGTGTAGTTAGCCCAAACCCATTGTTTAGAGGGAATTAATGTGATATCATTCGGGCTGCGATCCTTCGAGATAGCCGTTTTTCTGTCCTTCTTTAATTTGAAAACACCACCAACCACAACGCCGCTTCTCAACAACCGCGCTACCCCCCACCATCCACGCAGCCACATCTTCGCCCCCCTCGCCGTTCAACAGGTCCGTACGGCTACCATCTCCGCGAGAAGTAGCAGGAGGATGCGCACGTTGTCTGGCTTCTCCGCGCTTGGTGCGAGGGCAGAGGGTGATGGGCAGCTCGCCGCAGTTGGTGATGGACAGTGTGAGGCGGTCGGGTGGAGGAACGCCCCTGTTCCAGAACCCTCTCGAAGGAGGGTGGAGCCAAGAACGGGGCGGGAAGCGGGGCGGGGCGCGGGGTATAAGAGTCGGAGAAGCAGGAGGCATTCGCTCTCTCTTGGTTCGGTATTCTCGCTCGTGCTCTCAGTCCGGGTGTGTTCGTGTTCGGCTCTTACGCAGTCGTGCTCGGTCCGTGGCGCGAGGGCGCAGACGAGCAGCACGAGGCACCCGGAGAGGCTCGCCGACCACGCTCGAACGGAGTCGCGACCAGACCGGGACCACGTCAGAGGACGGTCGCCAAGGACTCGAAACTCAGGGAAGTCGCGACTTCCATTTTCTTTTTGGGTTCTGTGTGAACGTGTGTGTTGGCGCCGTGTCCGCAAAGTAGAACTGTTATAAGTGTTGCGGTGTTCGCGTCGTCGGTCTTAACTCTTTTCTATGTGATAATAGTGCATTTTGCTAATTCTTGCTATAAATACATGCTTTATGTGTGCTTTTGCGTGTGTTATGTAAATAAACGCTTACTTGTTGAATGTTCCCCCGTTTCGCTGCGTCCTTTCCTTTGTTGGGTCTCCATCTTGCTTCACGTAAGGGTTTGAGTGGGCGGGATACGCCTGATAATTAATCTGAACCATCAAGGCCGACGATAACACCGCTCGGTTATTTTGTAGCACGAACGGACTGCTTGCGTTCGTGTCTGGAGTCGGCCTGTGGCGAGTACAACCCTCGGTAGGTTACCCGTGCGGGTATTTAGGTATATCGACTTTCGGCGATTCACCCTATTCCGCGCGGTAGAATGCGGACTGGGTTGTGGTGAGGCCGAAAGTCCACCGTGACTAGATCCGCGTTAGTCCGGGAGGGTCACGACTGAATGTGTCCGGTGGGCAACGTGCCGCGATTCGAGTTACGTGGCGATCGCACGCGGCGGGCGCGAATTCGCAACAATTATTGTTACGGCTGTGAAATTCGGCAACCACCATTCAGGTCCCTAAGTGAGTATTTTGAAGTACATGTGTAGTTAGCTCCAAACCCGTTGTATAGAGGAATTAATGCGATTCATTCGGCTGCGACCCTTTGAGATAGGCGTTTTTCTGTTCTTTCTTTATTTTTTTGAAACCAACCACGCTCCAACCCTCAGACCATTACAACAACGCCAACCACGCCACCACTACAAACCACGAAACCACGCCACTTTCAACAACCACCGCGTTCTGACTCGCACACGTTTGCCAGGGCCTGGCCTTCGACGAGGAAAGCAGGCGGCCCGTTTCCCCCCCCCTCCCGAACGAATGGCGCCGTCGCGGGGGATTTCACCCTGCGAGGGAAGAGGAAGAATGCCGCGGCGGTGCGAGCGCCACCGATTGGCGGGAAACCTCCTTCGGAAGTTTCCAGATGTTCTGGAAGGAGGGGGGAGTTGATAACGGGGCGGGGCCCGGCGATAAAAGGCTACACGGCCGGGTGCAAAAAGCTGATTGGGAGATTTTACTTGCGATAATAAAGAAGCTGACCTATGATGAAGACTTCAACGTTGAGAATGAGCTTCCTGATGTTCCTGATCTGCAAAAAGCTCTCGGTCTTTTTCCCCTTGTTCGTGGAGCTGTGGAGCGGAGTGAGAGGAGTCGTCGACTCGCAGTAAGGGACGGCGAAGGAGACGGAGCTCGGAGTTGAGGTCGTGGGAGAAGGGCTCGACGGCCGCACCAAGGGAAGTCCTTTGTTATTTTCGGGATTATTTTGTGTGGAACTTGCTGTTGGCACCGTCTGTGAAGGGGCTGTCACACCTTACGATTTAGCGAACGTATGCCGTTTTTTTACAAAATTTGCCGAATACGCTGGCACACGTCGAATACGTTATTGGTAAGTTTTGTATACGTTAGGAATACCCTGAAAAACACTGCCATAAGTCGTGTACGCTGGCTTTAATCGTTGACTTTTGTGCTTGTTCTCTCTTTTTCGAATGCTTAAAATTTTACGACGTACTCGGCGTTTGGCTCACACGTTCCGCTACGCCGGCCATAAGGTTTAGGCACGTTATGCGATCGTGACACACGTTAATTGTATGTTACTCATAAGTCGAAAACCGTAGAGGTAACATTCGCGTACCCGAAACTTATTTATTAAAACTATGGTAAACGTTTTGTAAGCACGCTACATAAACGTTGTTCACACTTCGCAACACGCTACTTGAAAGTTTCTCATACGTCGAAACACATCAAAGTAATGTTTAGGGTACCCGTGACTTATTTATAACTATGAATAACGTCTTGGGAATTATTACGCTATGCATACGCTGGACTATCGTTGGGCATAGGTTGTGGACGCCTCAAACACGATAAACAATCGTTGGTATAACTTATGTATAAGTTCTCGAAGCGTTCTGTGTTCATTACTAGTACATTATGCATTTGCAAAGACCGTTTTTAATACTTTAAAAAGTAAAACAAAGAAATATTTCATCGTGGAAATGAGAAAAAAAATTAGCCGAAAAGAAAAACGAACAATGGTGCAAAGTAGTCTCCTATCGTGGACGATAAGAGATCCATCATCACCACACCCTCCCCATCACGCTACACTACTACTGACATGGACCTACTACTACTACTACCAATACTACTACTACAACTACTATACTACTACTATAGACATACTACTACTATACTACTACTAATACATAGACATACTATACTACTACTATACTACTACTGATAGAATACTACTACTACTATGACATAGACTAACACTACTACTATGATGTAGAACATTCTACTACTACCAATGCTACTACTACAACTACTACTACTATTACTACTGTCACGCAACCCAACTACTGCTAATAGTATTACACTACTGATACTATTGGCATTGACATCTACTCAACATGGATCTGGAAAATGATGGGTTCCTCTTGTGAAGCCCATTTGTATATACCAATTCCCCTAACCTGCAATACGTCAGTACACGGTAGATGTAAGTTAAACACTTTCAGTAATTCTGTGGTTGTCGGAAGACGTCAATTTAATTCGTCTACATACGACAATGTGCGTTATACATACGTTACAAATAGGTTCATAGCATGTTATTCAATGGTTAGATGCACGTTTTACTTAGGTTCAAAACATGCTACACATAGTTAAACGCACGTTACTCATACTTTCCAAGCACGTTAAACATAGACTAAGCTGACGTTACTCATTTGTTCAAAGCACGTTTCAACGGTTATAATTGGGTTTCAAGTATGGTGCCATTAACTTGACGTCTTTGACTTTGACTAACCTACAAGTAACGTGTGTCGCCGTGTTTTAAACGATCGCGGAACGTGCAAGAACAGATGCCAACGCATGCGAAACGTGTGAGCCTTACGTCGAGTACGTCTTAAATTTCAGCATGCTTGAAATTTCACGACGTATCGAACGGACTAGGTAATATTGCAGCGTACTTCAATGATTCGAGCATAATCTAAACGGTATACTCAACTTCCTATAGCGTATTGACGTTGCCTAGCGTTGTAAAACACATTTTTCATAGAATGGCATACGCTGGCAAATCTCAAGGTGTGACTGCTGTTGACAATTCAATCTCGGGCAGTTTTGATTTCAATCGCGTCCGGCAAGTTCTCAACAGGCTACGCACGAGTTCGCCGGCGATACGTATAGGGGCGCAAAGGGTAAGTTGAACTATGCTTGTCTTAGGTTTTGAACGCCGATCACAAGGTAAGCGTCGTTGGTAAAAGTATAAGTATAACACACGAAACATTCTGTCCGTTACTATAATATGTTATGCAAACGACCAACACGTTTTGAATACGCCAAAACTCAAAAAAAACCATCAAAATTTCAGCGTACGTCAACGTTTTAGATCAATTTTTATACGTTGCCATTGCTGGCTTAAACGTCAAGGTGTGACAGGGCCCTGAAGTAGAACTGTTAAGTGTTGCCGTGTGTCGTTTAGTCGGTGTTAACTCTGCGTCGTCGTGCTTTGTTTATTTGATATATGTGCATTTTTGACTGTTTGCTGTAATACGTGCTTATGTGTGCTTTTCTGTGGCGTGTAAATAAAATGCTTGCTTTGTTGAACTGTTCCCCGTTCGCTGCGTCCTTTCCTTCTTGAATCTCCAACTTGCTTCGCGTAAAGGGTTCGTAGTGGCTAAAACGCCCGATAATAATCGGAACCGTCGAGGTCGACGATAGCACCACTCGTTATCCCTGTAGCACGGAACGAAACCGCTTAAGCGGTCGTGTCCGGATTCGACCTGCGGCGAGGTGCGATCGCCGGTTTACCATTCGCGTGGTACTTAGGTAGGTCGAGTTTGGCGAACAACCCTATCCCACGCGGGTGGCCGATTGGCACGATCGTGGTGAGCCGAAAGGCCCACCGTGATTGTTCCGGGCGATAGTTCCCGGAGGTCACGACTGAATTGTCCGTCCGGTGGCGACTGCCGCCATTCGAGTCACGTGGCCGTTCGCACGCCGGCGCGGCGTGAATTCGCAACATATATTATATATATATATATATATATATTAATATATATATAAATATATATATATATATACAGTCAACCCCGCTTCATCGCGGTTCACCTATCGCGCCCCGGTTCATCGCGGTTTTCCCTTGGAACGTAACTCATTTTTTCTGCGGATTCCGGTACATCGCGGTAATAATGTATAAAATATGAATTATTTAAGCAATTAATTATAACGCGTGGTGCTCGACCAGTCACACAACGCACGAACAAAGTTTCGCTTGTGAACTTAGAATTTTTCTACGTTTTTCTCCAAGCCCCACGATGGCGCCAAACGCCCTGCAACTTCGAAGGTTTCTGGCAAGGAACGAAGCGCCAGAGGAAGGTCCTGGGACGCTCCAGGAGAAGGTTAAGGTAAAGGTGCTCGATATATGCTTCGGGAAGGAAAAAGGTTTGCCGCCGTTGGACGGCACTGCTCATACCCAGCACCTCAAAACCGACCAGACCAGACTAGTCGTCTCCGCACCTCAAACCAATCACTGCCAAACCGACCAGACCAGACGAGTCTATCTCCGCAACCTCAAACCCAATCACTGCAAACCGACCCGACCAGACCAGTCGATCTCCGGCACTCAACCAATCAATGCCAAACCGATCAGACCAGTCGAATCGATTTTTTGGGAGGCGTCCATTCATCGCGGATTTTCACTTAAGGCGAGGAGGTTTGGAACGTAACCCCGCGAGAAACGGGGGATTACTGTATATATATATATATATATTATATATATATATCTCTCTCTCTCTCTCTCTCTCTATGAGTTGGGACGGTGTTTGTCTCCAGACATGTCGAGGCAGTGTTTGTCTCTGGCAGTTAGCTCCGAACGCTCGCGGTGTCTTCTCCAGACGTGTCCAGATGGTTTGTTCTCAGACAGTGTTTGTTTATCTCCAGACAGTGTTGTGTCTACAACATGTCTCGATGGTGTTGTCTCTGGGCGGTGTTTGTTTCTGGACTGCGTTTATCTCCGACATGTCGGGTGGTGTTTGTCTCTGCGGGTATTTATAGCATGACAGGTGGAAAATTGGATTCAGAAATTATTTTCTTTCCTTCTTCACTATTATTCTGTGCGAAGCATTTCGTTGAGACAGTATAAATTGAAATTAATGCTCCACCACAATCTGCCTTCCCTTCCTCCACCCCTCCTCACGCTCCCTCAACCACCTCGCTCCCCCACCCTCCTCGCATCCACAACCCTCCTCGCTCACACACTTCCTCGCTCCACCCCCCTCCTACCTCCACCACCCTCTCGCTCCCACCCCTCATGCTCCCCTACCCCATATGGATGAGGAAACATGCAATTTATGCACAATGAGGAACGGCTCACCCCGAATGCTGCCAAATATGGACCTTCACACAAATAACAATGGGCAAGCAAGTGCTGAGCATGTCACGAGGCTGTGATGGCTGCAGGATGCACATACAGCAGGCTGTTGTGGTAGGATGGTGATGGTGATAGTGGTGGGATTGATGTTTGCATCTCTTGATCAAATCATCCTCTTTGTAAACCCAGGAGGGAATCATCATTTTGAAATTGCACACTGAAGATAGGCATGAAGGTATCAAAACTACAAACCAAGGATCCCATTTGGGACAATATGGAGGCTAATCCTCCCAAGAAATGATGATTCTCCACTATGCCATATCAATTGAATTCAGATAATAGATGGAAGCCTTCAACAAAGCTGTGGAACATGAGCAGAAAATAAGGCAGTGGGTTAATGCAATGCTGTGTGTCTCAATGCAGGAAACAGCATGACTTTTTGTCCAAAGACACCAGAAGTAGGATTGTGGAGGTGGATCACCAGAGTGGATCTGGTGGATTTCTCCTTTGAACCTAAAAAGAGGTGGTCACAGGATCCTCAGCTTCACCTGGAATTCTCAGTGCAATAAATTGGAAAAATGGAGGAGAGTTGCATGAGATTCCTGAGGCATGAAGTCGAGTTCAATTGTGGAGTACAAGGTATCGTATGGTTTTCATTGATGTTCTCCTTCAATTTATGGTACCTATGTCATCATACTTCCTTTAAATGATTATGGAAGCAGCTGTTTAACTTTAACAAGTACTGTACTGCATTAAAAAAATTTTTTCAAAGGAGAGCAAAGTCGATGACACGCCCATCGAAATCCCCATGATTCCCACCTGAAGCAAAGTTTAAATATGGCAAAACGTTCCACCAGGAATGGCCCAATGTCAAATTTTGAGTTTAAAAAATCTTCTCTTTTGACCCCTGTGACACCAAGTCCCCACTCCCTGGGGAATGAACCGTGGTCAAATCCAAAATAATTGTTACATATTTCATGTGTACCCAATGTTGATTGCATCAACAATTATTTTTTTAACAAATGTCCCCGTAATTGCATTTTTTGGTATTTGACTTTTTGACCCTTCCCCAAGGTGGGGCAAAAAATGTACTGAGCGCAATATTCTAAATGTGGCACTTTATCCAATGTCACAAAATCTTCAGACTTGTGCATAACACCTCCACTAATGTAGCCCAAAATCCTATTTGCATTTTTTTGCTTGGCGTGATATTTGTGTTTATTGAACCTGCAGTTGTAACTCAAGCATCGAGTCACAGCCAATCACCCTCACCTGATGTTTGATGGAATGAATTAATGTAATTTCAAATTATTTTTTGTTTTTAGATATTTTAAGTTGGAGTAAAAACTTCTTACTGTAAATTTAATTCGGTCTCTTTCAACAGTCCCTCCTAAAAAAAAGGAGTGGTCCAGAGGATCCTCAGCTTCACCTGGAATTCCTCAGTGCAATAAAATTGGAAAAATGGAGGAGAGTTACATGGGATTCCTGAAGACCATGAAGTCGAGTTCAATTGTGGAGTACAAGGATCGTATTGGTTTTCATTGATGCTTCTCTTCAATTTATGGTACCTATGTCATCACACTTCCTTTAAAATGATTATGGAAGCAGCTGTTTAACTTTAACAAGTACATCAATAAAAATATTTTCAAAGGAGAGCAAGTCGATGACACGCCATCGGAAATCCCATGATTCCACCTGAAGCAAAGTTTATATATGGCAAAACGTTCCACACAGATGGCCCAATGTCAAATTTTGAGTTTAAAAATCTACTCTTTTGACCCCTGTGAACCAAGTCCCCACTCCCTGGGAATGAACGGTGGTCAAATCCAAAAATAATTGTTACATATTTCATGTGTACCAATGTTAATTGCATCAACAATTTTTTAACAAATGTCCCGTAATTGCATTTTTGGTATTTGACTTTTTGATCCTTCCCAAGGGTGGGGGCAAAAAAAATGATACTGAGCGCAATATTCTAAATGTGGCACTTTTATCCAATGTCACAAAATCTTCAGACTTTGCATAACGCCTCCACTAATGTAGGCCAAAATCCTATTTGCCATTTTTTTGTTGGTTGAATTTTGTGTTTATTGAACCTGCAGTTGTAACTCAGCATTGAGTCACAGCAATCACCCCTCACCTGATGTTTGTTGAGAATGAATTAATGTGATTTATAGTTATTTTTTGTTTTTAGATATTTAAGTTGGATAAAAACTTCATACTGTAAAATTTAATTCTGTCTCTTTCAACAGTCCCCTCCTGAAGATGTTTGTATTTTTCACTTGCATCAACGTAAGTAATCTTTCATGTTGAATTCATTTTTTCTTCTTCTTCTTATATCCTTCATCTCTTATTTGAATACATGTTGCACGTTTTAATCAAATATTCCTTGATCTCTTTTTTGAGAAAACTTCAAACATGTTTCTCATCCATGTGGTTTGCAATTTTGAAATGTTTTTATGCTCTGTAAAGATATATCAGCCTTGTTCAGAAATATATTTTGCTTTAAAAATGTTGGTTCTGAAGAATACAGTAAAAAAAACGAGGGTTTGATGAAAGTGGAAGAATGTCTACAGCACTCAAGCCTTGGCATATCGCATGGTGTGGAGGTAGCACAAAGCCATAGAGCTGTCTCACCTGGTTTGATTCCCCACCGACCATAACCTGTGAGAATGATGCTTCACAGGCAGTTTTCGTATCACAACATGCTCTGCCCTTGGATGGATGTTAAACTCGGACTTATCTGTTAGCATTCACTGGTGGATGTTAAATATTCCACAGTGTCTTTCGATTAGTATTCGGTGAGTTATTACCGGTACTCTGGTTGTGCATCCCCAAAATAATGCTCTATACGAGTCGGACTCGTTACTGACTCGCATCCCAACACAAAAGAAAGCCTTCATGTGAACTAGAGATGCCTTAATTCAACTAAACATGGCACAGACCTCTGAATGAATGAACTCAAAAGATTTGTTGACAATATGAAAACAGATCCTATTTCTTTTACTCAAAGCATTTCATGTGTGATGTGAGCAAATTGCAATGAATTTCCTGAAACACCTTGCATGTGTTATCACAGTGATCATGCAATAACCTTACGTGCAATATTTTAACATTCTTTTTGTTGTTTCCAGAAACTACATCAATTCCAACACGGCTGTGCAGTGATCTTGGTCTCGTCAGCATGATCTCAAACTGCTTTGCAGCAGCGTATATTATTCAAAACATTTGGATATGGTAAGGTTTTTAACTTTTTGCTTAAAAATACAGGCAAACAATAGTTTAATCTGTTAAAAGCACTATTCTGGTGCATGGTGAGCACGTGGTACGAGTTACGTAGTGTGTCGTTGATGGTGGACAAAATGTTGACTGCCCCTTTTAAAATCATGTGCTGTAATATTTTGGTATGAACGTCACAAGATTAGCCCTTTGAGTATGTATACAAAAGTGTAATGGACCCCACAGTTAAAATAATGTAAAATATGCATTGTGGAGATATTTCTGCTGTTCATGACATTTGTCTTGAATCTGTCACGTTGCAAATGATAATGGTCTGTGAATCCACAAAAGGTGATGCAATAACAACACAGAGAGGAACTTGTTGGAAAGTCAGTTATGAAATTCTCGACAACTTGGGACAATTTTTTCTTTTTTCCTCTCTGCAAATCAAAGCTCATTAAAGAGCATGTTGATGGAAGACATGAAGTTACAGCAGGACATTGCACAATGCAGCAATTATTGTATATCTAGAAAGAATGAACGACCAGGAAAAGAGGATGGAAGGAAGTAATAAACCCTGCAAGCAAGAGCAGTGGGTTCGGAAGGACTTTTGGGGGGTCATAAAAATATTGCGTAAGGCTGG
>CM068961.1:40436415-40448927 GCA_035128595.1 Eptatretus atami
GGAGCTGTTGAACATCTCCCAACACTGAAAAACAGCCATTATTGGTGAAAATACTTTAAACGATAAAAAGTAACCTTTAAAAAGTATAAACAGGTGTTGTTTTTAACATATTGATTCATCTTCAAAATGGAACATCTGGGCGAGCAGAATGAGAAGATAATATATATTGTGATAAAGATCTGCCTGTCACATTAACCAAAAACAGGTCTTCGTGCAAATGAAAAGATCAATGCTTTGCCAGTCCGGGAGGGAACGCAGTGCTGGGGGAGAGTTTTGTTTCTGTTACCTCAAAGGAAAATGATTTCTGAGGATGGCTTTTCAAATAGAAACCTGATGAAATTGGGAAGATCATGAAACAGATGACAGCACAAGAGGAGCAGAACGAAGTGTATATATCAAGCTAAACTGTTGAGCAAGCCAGAAGGTTTGACTGAGCTGGTATACTGTAGGTATTCTGTGCTTCTCTTACTCTCGTGTATACACTTTGATGTGTATTACAAGCTCTTCTCTACGACGATTGGTGTAGACATTGCTTGATTTCAATCAGCCGTGAAAACCTGATCTCGACATATATGTATACATATTTTACACCAAAATATTTGCAATTAATAATAATTGTCTTGTGCATTTGACAGATACCGAATTAATCACAACATCCACCCTCTGGATACACGATCTACCCAAACTCCTCATTTTTGAAGTCACCCTTTTCCATTGAAATGGTGAATCTCTGATCCATTGCCTCACCATCGTGTTCACACTCTGATTGTGAATGGAATTGTACGGTTTCCACTGATGATTGACTTCTGGTGAACATTTGATAAAGAGCCTGTTTGAATCATTCTTCTCAAACTGTTTTCCTGCTCCCACAACAATATATTGTGTTCCACGTTTGATTTATTGTTGGCAAGAAAAGCCTTTTGATTGTTCAATAAATGATTGCATGTTTTTCCATTTTATAGAGTTTGGATGCTGAGAGGTTAGCTCGGGGTTCGCATACTCGCTATTGAGTTGTCAAGTGTGGGCTAATTTCCTGACCCTACTATAAACTGTCATCATGCTTTGTGTCATGGGCAGGGAGTTGTAGTAATAACTGCACCTTCCCTCGGATGGACACCAGCTGCAGACCTGTCTCCCAGAATTTGATACTGATGGACAACAAAGATGTCACGGTGTCTTTCATAAAGAGTAGGCCATTGTGTGCTGACACCCTGCCCAAATTCCTAACTCCCACGCTCACCACCACTCTCGGTAAGCAATTGTAAACCACCAAATGGAATTATTGCCACGAGTGCCTCGGCAGTGTGGTAAAATAAACTTCAATTGAACTTATAATGGGGGTAAAACGCTAATTAGCCTCAGTAAAACTTGTGAAGCCTGGTGTTGGCTGAGTGGTTAGGGTGGCTGACTTGGGATCCTAGGGTCCTGAGTTAAAGTGCCATTGGCTGCTGAATTAATACCAGATGGGATTGACTCAGCCTGTCATCCTTCTGAGGTCGGCAAAATGAGTACCAGTGTACTGGTAATAGGGATACTGCATCAGCGGCATAGCTGCATCCCTAACCAATGATGCAACCAGCAGCCATAAGGCTGCACTCGAAGGAGAGAGAGAGAGTAAACTTTTTTGCCAGAAATAATTAATAGATATATGCAGAGAAACCGAGTAGGGAGCTTTTGTCCATTAGTGTGCACATTCCTCCCTGTTCTAAAACCTTGAAACCCTTATCTACACTCTGTTAGCCCACAGATGGCCTGATCAAAGGGTCACATTCTCTTTACCCCCTCATCCAGGCCATCTGGTGTGAGGCTCAGATAAGGAGCCGTTTTTCATCCTGTGTTTGTCATGGTAAACGCTACAAGACCCATCCATATTTTCTCAAAGCCTCTCTTTCGCTTATCATTCATTCATTATAGTGTTAAACATGAAACTTTACATGTGTCATGGTCTAGGTGTGGTGATTAAAGGGTGTTCACAAAAATTGCATCGGTCACACGGTGTGGGTGCCACATTTGATTTAAGTAGGATATTAAAAAATATTTTTTTCTGAAACCACTTTATACATTGAAAAACCTCTATTCCAAACAACATATAATCACAGTTTGTTTATAAACAGTGCATTAAGAATGTGTGATTGGGCCACATTGCCGGCGATAGCTCACCCACTCTTTGTGAAGGACACCATGGGTCCATAACTCATGTCGGAAGACAGGACACTGAGTTTAACGTCCATCATGGGGACGGCACACACATTGATGATTCACCCAGCCTGTGAAATACCAGGATGACATTTTATAGCTGGGGAGGGATTCAAACTCAGGCTAGACAGCTTTGAGGGGAGTGTGGGTACCTCAAGGTCATCCTATCAGAGGTCGTATCTCAACGCAGTTTATAAACAAACTGCGATTCCATGTTGTATTTATACGTTCAAAATTTACAATAAAAGTCGAATCCGAATCCAAAAAGATTGCGACCGGTGTCCCTGTACGGTGTAAAATAAAATCACATGTACAAAAATAGGACCGCACATCCTGAAGCTCACCTGCATCAGAAGCAAATCACTCAAACACCCTTAAAACCCCTTAGACCCTGTTTTTTTTTTATGCCGTGAACAAAATTTGGTAAGTCTGACCTCGCGGTGGTTAGGCCTGACCTTGCGGTGCTGTGCTGCTGAATTAGTATTTGGCATAACTCTCAAGTTGGCTCGGACAGGTGGCGGCACCGGCGCAGTTTAATCACGACTTGGATCCGATCAACTTTGTACGTAGACTACGGATGCACATGGGAACCCTGAAGACTACACCTACCAGAATACAGCATGGGCAAGCGCAGACCAATTCAGGCATTCAGTATTGCATTCATGTATGTGTGCGACATGATGCGGTGAGGAAGCCACTTCAACCCCTGTATGATGGACCATTTGAAGTTATGCACCATGCTGACAAGTTTTCATTATTAACTACAATGGAAAAAAGAAAGTGTCAGCATTAACAGGGTGAAGCCTGCTGAGGGTGAACAGGACCTGACTACTGCACATGCATCACCAACAACCCCTCACTTGTAACAACTCGCAACCAGTTCCTCAATTGCCATCACATGCATCACCTACATCTCCTCACTTGCAACCAGCACCAGCACGGACAGGGCAGCCGTTTATCAAGTGCCAGCGGCGAGGAAGATGCGGTCTGGCTGTTAAGTCCATCGCCAGCTAGTCCTTTTTGTGCAGTTTGTTTTGGAACTTTGGGACTGTTGAGTTTTTGGGGGGGTTTTTTTACACAGTTTTTACACCTTTCTGATTGATTGCTTTCTTCTTATGATGAAAAGTTATGGTCACTAGCAATCTTGGAGTGGCTACTTGTGGTGTACTTTTCATCAGTGCCCACTTGATCGTACTTTTGCATAATGAACTTTGCTCCGTTTACTTGTCCAACCAATGGCAGAACTGTAGGTGTGGTTTTTGTATCCAGTTTCTAACCAGTCATTTTGCCTACGACAACGGTGCTCCAGTACCCTCCCCCCGCCCCGCCCACCCTCGAGGGATGAGCGGAGAAGAAGGCTTTAATGAGAGTGTGATGACACTTCCCTGCCTGGCGGCTCACTTTTTACCGTTGTGAAATGACTCAATTGAGTTTCACTGGTGTTAAACGAAAGTTCACTCGGAGTGAGTGATGTGATGCATTTGCTCTTTTTCACCACGCAAAGCTTCGTACCACATGTGTTGTTCGCAGCGCCATCTTTAGTGGGTCTTCACTCCTTTCAACCATGGGAGAACTAGCATCAAACCCCTTTCAGTTAGCAACTTATTTTCACAGACACTGGTCATTTATGACACCCAGGTCACTGAGTGGATCATATTATTTCATGGACACAACGCCGAATTGGCCCACTGGTGATATGCCATTTCTTGCTTCTTATTATGTCGATTGTTTTTACATTTTGAATTGAACTTGTGACAGTGTTCACCCATACTCAAGCTTTACAGTTTATGGGACACTGCTCAGACTCAACAAAGTCATCAATCTTCAGTGGTGAGTCTCTATCTATCGAGCGCAGCCTGTGGCTGCTGGTTGCATCATTGGTTGGGACGCGGCTATGCCGCTGATGCAGTGTCCCCCTTACCAGTGCACTGGTACTCATTTTGCCGACCACGGAAGGATGACAGGCTGAGTCAACCTCCTGGTGTGTTAATTCAGTGGCCCAACGGGGCTTGAACTCAGGACCCTAGGATCCCAAGCCGCCACCCTAACCACTAAGCCAACACCAGGCTTTTAGTGGTGAGTAGAAGTCAATAACTCGATTTTCTATACATAATATTTTCTATATCTAATATATAAAGCTCTCTCTAACCACTGAATCACTGACTGGCTGATATTAAAGATCGATACCTTCGGGGTAACATAGAAAGCTGAAATTTTGCGTGCCGATGGACATCGAAGCCGATACAACGGGAAAAATCACAGAACCATCGGAAAGTATCCATAAACGAAAATATAAATAAATGCAAATAGTACATGAAAAAAATGCAGGTGAGTGACCCGAGACAATGGGGAAACACGGTAATTTTGTGCGCCAGCGGACATCGAAGCCGATACACCGGGAAAAATCACAGAACCGTTGGAAAGCGTCTGTAAATGAAAATATAAATAAATGAAAATAATGCAGGTGAGTGACCCGAGACAATGGGAAAAGCATGGTAATTTTGCATACCGATAGATATCAAAGCCGCTACACCAGGAAAAATCACAGAACCATCAGAAGGCATCCGTAAATGAAAATAAAACAATAAAATATCAAACGCAGGTGAGCGACCCGAGACAATGGGGAAGCATGGTTCGTTATTGCTTACAATGTGGAAGCAAACCCCACAAGTATCTCATATATAAAGCTCGTTCTCACCACTGATTCACTGACTGACTGATATTAAAGATCGGAACCTTCCGGGTGACATAGAAAGCTGAAATTTTGTGTGCCGATGGACATCGAAGCCGATAGACCGGGAAGAAAAAAATAAAATCACACAACCACGGGGAAACATCCGTAAATGAAAATATAAATAAATAAATGAAAAAACTAGAACAACAATCTTCGACGTCACGACGTTGCCAGTGTGCCTTTGCCCACATGATTACATCATTGTACATACTTGAACCAAGTTTGATTTAAATCCTGAAACCAGATTTAAAATATTCAGTAATTATGGCCTATTAATTATTTGTGAACACCCTGGTATCCCAAAGGCTTGGGGAACATACAAGTGAAGTTTCCCTTCGATCTGTCAAACCGTTCTGTAGAAGAAGATTTTAAAATGTATGTTCTTCAAAAAATCATAGCTGCCAAACGATGTGACGTCATACATGGAGAACAAAACATTTAAATGGAAAAAAAAAAAAACTCACTCACTCATCGAGTGACGCTTGGTGAAACGTTACGTTACTTTGGGAGTGCATACCTCCGCCAGTCTTAACAGTTTACATTTTGTATCCCACATTTTGAGATATCGTGATATATATTATATATATATAAATATATATATTTATAATATATATCTACAGTAATATATATATCTACAGATATATATATATATATATAATTATATATATAATATATATATATATATATATATATTTATATATCATTTTTGGCCCTATCTCTCAATGGTGAAGAACCACTTCAAAATTCTAGTAGCCGGATCCGGACTCGGATCTTCATCAAATTTGATTATTTTCTTCTTTGTACACATCCAACATGCCACAAAGTTTAATTGAATCTGTCCACAAGTTTTTGAGATATCCTGCACAAAACAGACAGACAGACAGCCAAATGAAAAATCGTGCTTAGCACGACACTTGGCGGATTAGTTGACCTTCCGTGTGGTGCTCCAAGCTGTAATGTCATGGAATGTGTGGTGTTTATTTGTTCGTACATTAATAAAATGACGCGACGTCACAAATAACAATTATCAGGCGCGCGTTGTCATGTAACGGCAGCAGATTGAAAATTTTCACAACTCATTTAAAGCCACCATGTGACATTCAACAACTTATCATCGGTGCTTGTTGCCTTCATTCTGATCGTAGAAAATATTTGAAAATACCTAGGAACATTGCTTTTCAACCAGCTTACGACCCGTTATCAGGTTTGAAATATGTTGTAAAACAAAAATATGTATTTTATATGTGTGTTTTTCATGTTTTGGGTGACCCTGACCTTGACCTTGGGTCAATTCGATCAAACTTTGTACACAAGTTAATATTACATGCATAAATAGACAGTATAAATTTCAATATAATAAGTGCAAAACTGTTTGAGAAATAGCATGTGTAATTCACAAAATTCCCCATTGGTTTGTAATGGGCGATAATATAAAGTGATGCAGAATCCAGATCCTGATCTTGAACATCACCAAAAGTCACATATCTTTTTGCACTGTGGATTTCTATCAGCTGTTAAAATTTCATCCAAATCGGTTAAGAATTGTGACCTGTAGAACGAATAGAATTTTTTTAAATCACGCCAATAGCTAAAAACTTTGACGTCATACGCTTGCGAAAACTGCATAATTTGTACTAACATGCATTTTAAAACATTTAGATATTCCATTGAAGTTTGTTTTGGCGTCAACAGGAAGTCCTACGACTTCCGGTCACTGAGTTATGTCCAAAAATGTGTTTCACGTTGTGTGACGTCACGGCGCGACGTTTAGTCCGATTAAGATGGGGTTTGGACGCGGACCGTCTCAGGTGTAAAAATTTAAGAACGACTGGTCCAGCCGTTTGGAGACGACCGGACAAAACAAACAAACCAACAAACGGAACAGACCAACATACTTGACAAAATCGAAGATTCTCCAAGTAACAGACAGACAGAAAGGGGTGAAAACATAACTTCCTTTCTCTTGGTGGTGGAGGTAATTACTGTCTTAGGGTTCACAGGTCAAGAGATGTGTGAGCCTTTCTTTATTATTTACTCGCAAATACAACACCATCGCTTCGCTGAAGGGTCAAATAAGTGGGGGGAGGGAGAGAGAGAGAGAGAGAGAGAGAGAGGAAGAGAGAGAGAGAGAGAGAGAGAGAGAGAGAGAGAGAGAGAGAGGAGAGAGAGAGAGAGAGGAGAGAGAGAGAGAGGAGAGAGGAGAGAGAGGAGAGAGAGAGAGAGAGGGAGAGGAGATGGGTAGAGGAGAGGGGGAAGGGAAGGCAGAGAGAATAAGAAGGAGAGTTAGAGGGAGGGGAGTGTGGAGAGCGACACTTCACCAAACGTTGCTATTCACTGCGGGAGAGAGGGGTGCGTGACACACACAGAACGCACACACACAGACACACACACACAGACACACACACCACAGACGCACACACACACACACACACAGACACACACATACACACACACACTCAGACACACACACACAACATACACATATACACACACACACCACACACAACACACACACACACACCACACTCCGAGAGAGCAACAGGGGTGTGGGAGCAGAGTGCTGCATTTTATGAGGAGGGGGGGGGGAGGAAGTGGAGGAGGACAGAGTAGAGAAAAGGTGGGGGAGAGGAGTGGGGGGGAGGCAGGTGAGGGTGGAGGTGGGGTTAGCAGTCAGAACAGCTGTACACACATCGACACAACATAGTTTGTACAGTAATCTGCTGGCACATCTGCAAAAGAGTTTCAAAAGGTGGAACTAATCCCTCAGGTCTCGAAGTATCCACGTAGTGTGTGTGTGTGTGTGTGTGTGTGTGTGTGTGTGTGTGTGTGTGTGTGTGTCTACGTGCGCCGTTGATTGGTATCTCCATATGTGGGTTTCAGAATGTGGAATGGAGTCCTCCCAGGGCAGGATCAAAGTATCCACCTTCATTCTGTAAGGGTTTCTGTAAGGATTCACAGACCAAGCTGTGAAGTTTTCTGTTCTCAAAGTTTTGTGCCGAGGGCTCTCTCAGGATCGTTACTGAGTCCCAGACAGCTTCCAACTGTAGTTTGTTTGTCGTAATATTCCCAGTGATGGTTTTTAATATATCTTGTGAAGTTCTTAGTCATCATTCCCTTGAGTTCTTCATCATTACTGGTACAACTTTGGCATTCTTCAGCTTCCAGGATTTTTCACTTCATGCTTCAGATCTTGGTATTTGGTCATTTCTATGATTTCTGCATCATCAGCCCAAAATTACTCGTATAGCACCTCATTAATCAATGCCTTCTTCTCTTTCTTTTTTGCACCGAAGTATGATATCTGGTTGCAATGCTTTATTTCGATGTTCACACCGATGGGATCATTAGGTAGTACAAGTACGGGCCCGTAGGGCGGGCCCGTAGATGAGTGCCAGTATGTGCAGCCCTCTCTCGGCCCTCTCTCTCGCCCCCCTCTCTCGCCCCCCTCTCTCGCCCCCTCTCTCTCGCCCCTCTTCTCGCCCCCACGCTCATCCCCCTCTCTCACCCCCCACTCTCACCCCCCTCTCTCCGCCCCCCTCTCTCACCCCCCTCTTCGCCCCCCTCTCTCTCCCCCCTCTCTTGCCCCCTCTATCCCCCCTAGTCTCGCCCTTCCTCTCTCCCCCTCCTCTCTCGCCCCCACTCTCATCCCCCCCTCTCCCATCCCCTCTCTCGCAGATATTGGTCGACAGATAAATGGCCATAACTTGGGAACTGCTCGTCCGATTAATATCAAACCTCGAAAAGGCACATCCGCGGGTCACCAGCAATATTCCTGGCAAGTTTCAATCAGATCGGACCGTCTCAATCGTGCAAAAAAGATTTAAAAATAATAAATAAATAAATAAACATTAATTGTGACGTCATTCTTGATGTCATAGCACCGTGTCTTGTCATTGGTCAACAGATAAATGGCCGTAACTTGGGAACGCTCGTCCGATCGATATCAAACCTCGAAAAGCACATCCGCGGGTACCCGGCAATATTCCTGGCAAGTTTCAATCCGATCGGACCGGTGATCTCTGGTTATTAATAATTTGGGAAAAAATTGGCATGATAAGGTGAGAAGGGTGAACGACACCTTCAGCTGCCATATATACACCTTCAACACTGAAAAAGCAGTAAAATGGCCATAACTTGGGAACCGCTCGTCCGATTGACATCAAAACTCGAAAAGGCACATCTGGGGGCCTCGGCAATATTCCTGGCAAGTTTCAATCAGATTGACCGGCGGTTGTCGAGAAACGGCGGTCGCAGACAGACAGACGACAGACAGACAGACACACACACAGATTGCTGGAATTATAGATAGATGTGAACGGTACTTCAATGTTTTCAGTGATTGCTTTTGGTTCATTTTCGCATAAATTTTCTGGAACTGGAATATCAAAGTTTTAGTAGATGTGCCAGCGATTACTTTACAAACTCTGTTGTGTCATTGTGTGTACAGCTGTTCTGACATGTTTTTTTTTCGTGTTCGGTCATGAAGCGTCATGTATCTTCTCTTTATGCCTGGTGTGGCTCACTGGTTAGGGTGGTGTGCTTGGATCCTAGGATGCTGAGTTCAAATCCCCCTCGGCTCTTGAATTAATACCAGGTGGGTGGACTTTGTCCATCATCCTTATGAGGTCGGCAAAATGAGTGCCAGCTTGCTGGTATCCTGTGTTGGAGTGGAGACCTGTCCAGGATTGTACTCAATAGCCAAGGAGAATGCTTCTGCAGCACCAACACTCTGCACAGAGTACGGTCCCAATGGATGGATGGATCATTCTTTTGCTAACCCCACCTCCACCCCTCACCTGTATTTTTTTTTCTCCTCCTCCCCCCACCCTTCTCTCTCTCTGTCCCCTCCTCGCTCTCCCCTCTTAATAAAATGCAGCACTCTTCCCACACCTCTGTCGCTCTCTCTGCCTGGTTGTGTGTGTGTGTGTGTGTGTGTCATTAGTGTGTGTGTGTGTCTCGTTCTATCACCACACCCTCCCTCCCGCAGTGAAGAGCAATGTTTGGTGAGGGGTCGCTCTCCCCACCTCCCCCCTAGCTCTCCCCTTCTTCATCCTCTCTGCCTCCCCTCCCCCTCTCATGCTATACCTGCCTTCACTCTCTCTTTCTCTCTCCCTCTCTTCCTCTTCTCCCCCCCCCCTTTCATCTTCAGGATAGTCGCTGAGCCCCAGACACAGCTTCAAACTGTAGTTCGTTTGTAATAATATTCCCAGGGATGGTTTTTAGCTCACTTGTGAAGTGGCTCCGGGAGCTTATGGGATGGCGCGTCGTCAGTCCGTCCGTCCATCCACAAATACTTGCAACTTCTCAGAAACTACACATACGATTTCAATGAAATTTGATCACAACCTTCATCACCCATGATGGCATTAAAAAGGGGTCTGAAGGGTTTACAGAGGGGCTTTACCTGGAGGGTCGGGGGGGGGGGGTGATAGAACGAGCACACACACACACTATGCACACACACATAGCTCCCCAAAGTGGTATTTGCTTCTTCTCAGAAAGTTTGTTCACGACATTAAAAAATCGGGCTCTCAGGGGATTTAAGGGGGTTGCCCCAAAATATGTATTTGCTTCTTCTCCAAAACCACACATACAATTCCGATGAAACTTAACCACCATCTTCACCACCCATGACGTTCTAAAGTTTGTTCACGACATTAAAAAAAAATTGGGTCGAGGAGGGTATTGGGGGGAGGGGGGTACCCCCAAAATATGTATTTGCTTTCTTTTCTGAAACACACACACAATTTCGATGAAACTTGACCACAATCTTCATCACCTCTGATGTACCAAGGTTTGTTCATGGCATTAAAAAATCCATCGATATTTACTTTCTTCTCTGTTATGTATTTTGTGGATCATCCGGCCCAACAGTGGTTGCCTGGTTATCTTATCCAGCCACTACCAGGTGAGACCCAGGGTATTGCCCCTATGTTTAATATCTCTGTGAGGTTCTTTGTCATTCCTGTAGGTCCAGCTATCACTGGAACAACTTTGGCATTCTTCAGCTTACTGGATCTTCTCACTTCATTCTTGAGGTGTTGGTGTTTGGTCATTTTCTTGATTTTTGCATCGTTTCATCCAAAAACACCTCAATCAGCAATGCCTTCTTTTTGCGTGAGATCTGGTTGCAACGCTTTGTTTTCAATGTTCATGCTCAATGGGATCATTTGTTCGTACGTGAGCGGTAGGTACTTCCATGTTTTCAGCGATTATCTTTGGTTCATGTTCCCACATTTCTGAACTGGGACATCAAATATTTGCAGATGTGCCAGTGGATAACATTATCAGCTCTGTTGTGTCGTTGTGTACAGCTGATCTGACATGAGTTTGTTTTGGGTTTGTGTTCGGTCATTAAGCATCACATATCATTTTCTTTACTAAACCCACTTCCACCCCTCACCTTTCTCTCTTGTTTTTTTTTAATCTATCTCTGTCTCTATATCTATATCTATATCTATATATCTCTCTCTCAACCCTCTCCTCGCACCCCTCCTCTCACAGTGTATAACAAAGTTTGAGGCATCGCTCTCTCCCCCCCCCCAGTCCTTCTCACTCTTCCCACCTCCAAGTCCTTCCTCACTCTTCCCACCTCCCAGTCCTTCCTCACTCTTCCCCCATTCCTAGCTTTCCCCCACCTCCTGCCTCCTCTCTCTCCCCTCCAATGATCCCTTCCCTCTCTCTCCTCTCTCTCTCTCTCTCTCTCTCTCTCTCTCTCTCTCTCTTTCTCTCTCTCCCATCCCTCCTCTCCCCGCCCGTCAGCAGAGTGATGGGTTGTATTTGCAAGTTGTTAAACAAAATATTTGCAGCAACAGTATTGAATCATCACTGCAAAGTCTCCCATCAAAAGGCTAAGTGGTTTCAGAGAAATATATATTTTTTATCATGATCGACCCAGCATGGGGAATATTTGTTGAAAAATTCGGCATCATCGGTCACATGGTCTCGCAGCCATGTTGGACAAAAAACCTTATCCGATCAACGCGAAACTCGAAAGACGTGATCGGCCACCCATTCTGAATTTGATTTTATAAAGAGGACGTCTTGGGTCAGGTGTTCGATCGAAGCGGGGTTGTATTGAAGTGTGGCGGCATGGTTTTTCTTTTCACGCTAGAAATTTCACGAAATTTTCACCATAGATGCGAGTACTCATGTAGAATGTTATTATGATAACTATGACATCATAGTTCACGTGGTGTGGCAGCAATGTTGATAAAAAGAAAAACTTTGGACCTTTTTCTGTCCAAAACCGCTCCATGGAAAAAAAGAGTAGAAACTTGGCACATGTGAAGTACTCCCCATGGGAAACAAGTATGATTTTTTTTTGATTATGTCACACGTGGCTTTGTTATGACGTCATAATTGCTTATGTCAAACACTATCCGATTAGTATGAAAATTGAGGGTCATCTTGGGGTAAATTGTAATTGGCAAAAAAAATTAATGATATCTTCGGTCACGTGGTTCAGCAGCCATATTGTTTTAAACATAAAACTTTCAAAAATGTCTTCTCTGTAACGGCTGAACAGATCGAGGCGAAACATGACAGGTATGATCGCCTATCCATGAGGAACAAAAGTTCG
>CM068961.1:40449487-40475589 GCA_035128595.1 Eptatretus atami
ACTCCCTTAAGTATATTGTAATCAGATTTTGATCATTCATTGTCCTTTATTAATCTCTATCGGCACTGTGTCCGCTTTTATAAGTTGCCTGCTAAAATTGCGCCATAAATCTCTCTCTTCTCTTCCCTTCCTGCGAACAACACCACATAAACCCTTTATTCCCTATGACTTTCCTCGCCTGCGTGTAAATATCAATGTTGCTTAGAAAAATTTCCCAGTCTTTTTGTCTTTTCCTTTCATTGGTCCAGCATGGTTCGATCTGATTTAGCGGCTTTATCCCCGATCATCAGTTCATCTAGCCGTTACGTCCTGCAGTCCGCTCGGCTGATCGATCACGAGTGGGAGTGTACTCTACCGTGTTGAGTAGAGTGATCCGTTCGCGGCAAGCAGTACGAGGGTGTGTCCCAGGTATTCGAAACGGTTGATAATTAGTAAACGATACACCTGGCAGAAAGTTACCCTACGCCTACGCAGTTGAGATGGTGTCCCACGGTCGTGAAGCGACCTGCCCGCTCGAATTATCCTGCGAGTACGGCTACAATTCCGGGGCTGGTGGAGACGACCTAACTCCCCCACTAGTGGTCGTCTCGCCACCGACCCCGCCACCAACTAATATAAATATATATATATAAATATATATATATTAATATATATAATAATTAATTATATATTATAGTGTGGGCCGGTTATCTGTTATGCGAGCTATGACCGCTAGGGGGATATTTAGCAGAGATCGGCTCCACCGAAACAACGGAATTTCTAGTCCCTCGGTAAGTCCGAAAGCACGCCCCCTACAGGACCATAATCGCCTATAATTCGACCGATGGGTTAGCATTCGACTGGATCCCTCACACACCTAATCATTCACTGACCTCGCTGACCTCAAACACAACCGAACTCCCACTCGACTCCAACTAAACTCCAGGTGATCGAACTCCAGACGGATCGTAACTTCACTCGAGTACACTCTGGTCACAGTCGGTCTCAACACACTTTGCCACAGTCCGAAATGTCGCGAATCATTAACCCTTCCCTGTCCGGGGGGGGGACGCCTCCTCGCGGCCCCACTCCCTCACGAACGTTTGGGCGCAAATGCGCTCGCGCCTCTTCACTGGCCCAAAACTGCAGCACCAAGTCCGCTTCATTGGTCCGGGGCGGTGACATTACGCGACCGCCCCTCAACAGGGAGGAGTCCCATTGTTCGAGAACGGCAAACCTCGCTCGCATCACCCCTTGGCGAGATCCGCCGCTGAAAAGTTCCGCTTGAATTCCGCCACCGGCGATGCTATGTGGCATCGGTGAAGGAAGCAGCAGAAGCTTTTTGTTTATCGGTTGTTCAAATGTCAGATATTAATTTTAATCATTCTGACTATGATGATAACTTCGCACCGCTTCTAGGAACAAAACTTACCATAAACAAGGACGGGCTCTTCCTAACTAGAAAACTCACTTACCGATATAACTGTTTATATAAGACATGAATGTTGATGCTCATGGCTCCATATTCTATAACCAATATATATGTATATATATATATACATATGTTATATTTTTTTTAACAGCCAGGGCATATTTTGTTACCAAGTTTCTTGTGGAGTCGCTTAGCAGTGCTTAAACAATCATGCAAGCATCTTCATTCTCAAACCGTTTGATAAGGATCACTGCCGTCTCTGGCAAGCTGCTGCTAGCGCTTGGGTAATGATTTCATCCTGTTTTGGCCATTTCTTTTTTTCACAGCTTGCGTTTTGTGCCCAATTCATCGAAACCTGTGAGTATGTCATGCCTACTCAATAGTGTTCTATATACGGTCTGGAATCAGCATTAAAACGATTCAGCAAATGCAGACTACTGCCGCTAACTACACTGCCACGCTATAAAAAAACCACAAGAAAAGTATTCTAAATGTGACAAATGTCATCAACGAAGATTATAACATTTTACAGATTTCCCAGACCTCTAATATCAGATTATTATATATTTTATTTTTAACAGGAAAACAATGTACTTACACGGTGCGGTGGAAAATGATAATTTATGTGTGTAAGTCCAACTCGTAAAAGTTTCGACGTTAATTGAATGTATGAGAAATACATTACCAACGATGACGTCCCTCTGTCGCGGCACTCATGGCAAAACAGAACTTTTAAAGTATTGATGGAAAATGATACACGAGTATTCATGAATGTGATGTATCGAAACGAAAAGCAATTGTGCGCATTGTACGCAATGTGCGCATAGTTTACCAATCTGACGCATGTTGATGGACCAATGTGACTGCCACACACCCACTTAAATATTCACTCAGCTGAACTCTTTCATGTTCACGGATTATGACTCACTAAACCTTTCAAAAAGGAACAGTCCATTGTGTGCTGTTATCCAATACAAAATAAAATTCTACCCTTGCTGACGTGAGGCATGAGACCAATATTTTAACGCCAAAACATTGAGGGACCAAAGTGGGAAGAGTGAGGTGAGGGATGGATGGCTCATTAGAGTCGAGGAGTTGGGAGAACGGAAAGATGGAGGTAAGGAGATGAAAGATAGAGGTGCACAGGTTGACGGAGTAGGGCGGTGAGAGGAGGGTAGGAACGGGTGAGAGAGAATGCGAAAGAAATAGAAGAGGGAAGGATTCGCGGTAAGGGGAGGGAGGTGGAAGAAGTAGGGTAGGGAAGGAGAGGTAGATCAGGATGACAGTGGAGGGTAGAGTAAGAGGTGGAGAGTCGGAGAGCTGAAGGTGAGTCGAGAGTCAGAGGTCGGAAGGAGGGGGGGGAGAGGTAAGGAGGGGTAAGGGCGGAGGGTGGAAGGGAAGAGTGAGGGGAGGAGGGTGATGAAGGATGGGGAGGGAGAGGTGGAAGTGAGGCGAGGAGAGATGGTGGAAGGGAGGGAGGTGTGACAGAGAGTGGAAGGTGAGGGGGAGGGGAAGAGAGGCTGGAAGAGGAGGGGGAGAGCGTGGAAGGAGGAGGAGAGAGGTGAAGGGAGGAGAGGGAAGGGGAGGTGAGATGGGAGAGGTGAAGGGAGGTGAGAGGGAAGGTGGTGGAGGAGGTAGAGGGAAGGCGAGGTGAGAGGAAGAGGCGGAGGGGGGGTGGGAGGAGGGTGGTGAAGGGAGGGTGAGAGGAAGGGGAAGTGAGGCTGACGAGGTAAGAGGATCGAAGGGGTAGCGTGAGAGTGCGAGTTATGACAGGTGGAGTTGAGAGGAGAGGTGAGAGGAGGAGGTGAGAGGGAGAATGAATGAGGGAGAGGTGAAGAGGGAGTTTGTGAGGGAGAGACGGAGGAGAGCTATGAGGACGTGATGAGAGAGCATGGAGTTACGTGTGACAGAGAGAGCATATGAAGGGGATGAACGAGAGTGGATCGAGGTGGAGGAGGAGAGGGATGGAGGAGGGAGGAAAGGTGAAGAAGTTAAGGGAGAGGTGCATGAAGGAGAAAGAGGATCAAGCGATAGGAAGGGTAAGAGGAGGAGAAAGAGCGATGATGTGAAGGAGGCTGTGGGAGATTGGATGAGGAGGTGGTGCGGAGGGGGAGAGTGCAGTGGAGACCGGAGATTGGGGGAGTGGTGAGGAGAGGTGAATTTGCGGGAGGGATGGAGGGACGGAGACACTGCAACCTTGCAAATTTAGAGAGTGGTTAAGAAATGCTCTTAATGGGGTGATAAAGATTAGAGGTAAGGACTGATGGGGAATGACCTGCATGCCGCATTGATCACCTGCTTGAAAGCGTTGAAGGAAGCTGCTTGATTAACAGTGCGTCTCAGAAAGTGGTTCCAAAGATGAGAGAGCAAGACCAAGTTAGTTGAAAAGGTGTCGTCAATCATCTGCCATTTTAGGTTAGCTTTAACCATAGATGGTTACTGAAGACCACGTGAATCCTGGAGTGCTAGGAGGTCGGAGAGTGTGGAAGCAGACGGGAGTTAACAGATGAGGAGGTAAAAATAAGACCACTGGACTTGCCGCTTATCTGGGCCCTGGCTAATTGTACCCCAATCTCGAACATTCGACTGTGCTGAGAACATAATTATTGAAGAATTTATGCGACCACCATTTTATACACTTTCCGCTTAATGTCGATCGGCATGGCCTCTGAATTTAACATCAGGATCTTGTCCTACAATTATCACCCAAATTGTAGCTTCATTGTGGTCTGAGAGAATTAAGATTTATTGAAGGAAATTTACATGATTTTCCAAAAAATTGACTGAATTTTTTTCCAAAATTGAAGGAATTTTATAATCCGTCCTTATTTGACACACTTCATTTTCACGTGATCAGCATACACCACAGCAGGCATTTTTAACCATTCCCGTAGCGGGTTAGCCTACAGCGCCCATACAACTTCATCCACTGTGACCCAGTTCGCATATCCCCTTGTTAACCCCCTACCGCATTTCTTCTTCACCACTTAGCCAAGTCCTTTCTCTGTCTTCCCCGTCCTCTACTTCTTCTGCATTCTTCCATACACTCTTCTTCCCAGTCAACATTCCATCCTTCGCTAAATACAATTGGTCAACCATCTCAACCTATTTCCTTCACAACATCCATCACAGATCGATCCCATCATCTTCACAATCATCATTTGTCTTCCTCTCTCTCTCAACCGATATTCACTTTCCACCCGCTTTCAGCCTTCATGCTGCTTTACGATCATTACCTAAGTCCTCGCTTCCCATAGAATCATCCTCGCAGCCACACGCTCAAGTTCCCGACTTCTTCCAGCACACCATCGCCGCAGTCACTGAACTCCACTGCGTGATGTCCTCCCTACTCATATCAGCATTGCTCTCGTAGCGACAGCCGTGTAGCGAGAAATCTGTTGTTGCAGTGCATCACTTATTGAATACATTGTCCACTTCACCCGCGTTACTTGCCAAGTCCATAGACTCTTCTACCATTCTTCCGCCCACTCCCTCTCTTAACTCAACGACTTGCATTCACTTAATGCTTAATCTTACACTATCTATCTGTTAAACCCCTCACCTCACCCACATCTTCGAAGATGAACCCACTCAGCGCACGATTGTAAACTAGACATGCGTCAAGTTCACTCCTCAAATATACCCGTGCTCCGTTCCAAATTCACGTGGCGACTCCCTATTACGCTGCCCATTCATCCTCCAACAGGAGCGTCCTAGTACCGCTTACATATCATCTTAGTATCCGCTTTCCCACAATTCACCTACCCACTATACTTGCCTTTTAACATCCAAGAACAGCTCCTTTTTAGTGGTGAGTAGATACCAGTCAATAACTCGACTTTTATTTCTATCTTCTTATTACCTTTTCAGTTCTTTCATCCTACTCTTCACAAATCCCATAACCACTACTATATAAAAATCCTCTACCTCTGTCAACCATCTACAAAGCAAACTCCCAATCACTGACTGAAGCCTTCGCATTATATAAAGATCCTGAATACCTTCATGCACCGTCCATCACGAAGCTTAACAAACAAGTAAGATAATTTTCTGTAGGCATATAGTTGCTTGACCTGAGCCCCATGCGCGTAGACTATCGAAGCCGATACACTCGGCCCACGCGCAAAAATCACAACGCATCAATAACATCTCGACGCAACATTTTATCAGATCCATATAGTCGACTATATAAATAATAGCTATTAAAGCACACTTCAAATAGTACTACTCTCGAAAATAACAATGATTGCGCGCCCAAGCCGTTGAGTGAACACCCGTGAACAATGGAAACTTTTATATTCTGCAGCACACATCGCGCGGTACACTCGATAAGCCTGATACATCCAGGATGCGAAAAATTACATGTCAACCCTCATCGTGGAACCGAATAAGCGAGATTCTTGTAAATGAATTTCAATATCTAAAACAAAATCACCAATGAAAAATAAATTACAAGGCACATCATTACATTGCACAGTGTACTTGCTGCAGTGACGCATAGAGCTAACCTACGAGAGTGAAGAAAACGCAAGTCTCTCGCGTTCCGGTGCTTAACTAATTTAAATTCAATAGACCTTTTCACCAATCTCCATTCTATCACTTATCACAACTCTACTCCGAACACCACACCAGGAAAACACTCTTACCCAATAAATCTCACAGAAGAGCTCATTCCAGTGGAAATCACACATAAAACAATAGTAAAAATTATTCAACGCTCGCTCAATACGAAGATGAAGCGCAACCATTACCAGGACAGTCAAATGTGCCTTGCTACAGAGGATGACGTGTGCGGTACTCCGTTGTATCTCCTATATATCTATATGTGGAAGCAAACTCCCACAAAGTATCTCCTCACTTACCATCCACTACAGAGACTTTATCTAGCTCTATCCGATCGAATTTCACTCCTTATTCTACACTCGATATTAAAGATCCGCAAACTCTCCTTTCCCTCAAATATATCTCCAGGTATAGACTTACGAACCTTATACGGTTTCTGCCCACTTTTCTATGTCTTCTTCACTCTATCGCTTCCTCAACTTCCTTCTCATGGGTACATTGAGCCTCTTCTCAGGATATTCTTCTCTTAGCACGGAGTACAAAGAAAATAAAAATACTCACTACATATTCGAGCTATTAACACTGCCACTCATGTCGTATATATCAATTCACACAGCCTGTACAAATGAAATATCTTACTAAATACCATGAATATCGCAGTATAATATAACACATCTGGATCACACGATTTATCCCTACTGTCACCATTCAAGACAACCATATCCCCCGCAGTCACGGCACGTTCTCTCAGGCTCGTAGCCTCTTTTCACACTCATCAAATCGTCTTAACTATGACACCTCTCTTCCGATCCAAACGTTGCTACATACTATGAAACATGTTTTCGACTTTAGAAACACTGTGCCTGCCAAACCAACAAGACTTTAGCCTACCTAACTTATCCTTCGCAAAGCTCTAATTTTATGGCTGCCCTATTTAATATAACTTCACTCGCTCGGCGCTGCGCTCTATTCTCTCGCCAAACGGGTACCCTTCTGCCGTTATAGACCACATCACAAAGTTGTGAAACTTCTTTCTCCCCTTTTCTTGTCAAACTCGTGTCATTATCATTACTTCACCATGTCCGAAGCGCAAAACAAGGTTTCTAATAGATAACGTTACTGTGTGTCTGTCACTAAAAATTCTAGTTCACGCATGGCGCACATACCTCACTACCCAGAGACGATCCAACAGACTATCTTTCATTGACATCAACCCTTTCAAGCTCAAACAAATCATCTAAATCATACTCAACCTCTCTTTGCTACCGCTCCATTACAACTTGTCGAATACCATCCTTTTTGTTTCCCCTCTAACCGCACCACCCATTATCCATCCCGCGAAGTCATTACCTGTCATGTTCGGCTACTTCCGAACGTCCTCGATCTCCAGCGCTACACCAGTATGACAGAACATTTTATTGTATATGCCTCCTATATAGTTTAAAACACCAAATGGGTTTGGCTGTGAAACAGCTCTCCAACCCCCCAGGAATCACCTTGGGTCCTGAGCAAGATAATCTATTCACTCTTTTTATTTTGCCCAACCTATTACACAACTCTTATCAACAAGATGAACCTTCAAATTATTCTGTATCATCTAAAACCTCAGATTAACTGGTGTATGTTATACAAGACACTTAATAGTCACATACTCGACTTCTTGATGGAAACAGTCAATTAAAATTAACAAAAAATCAACCACAAGCCAGCTCCACAGCTAACTCCAAAATCCTTGCTGTATCAATCCTTAACTCTACAAAACACAAGCATATTCATTACCTTCAGTCTCCGAACCCACTCGGGGAGTACTCTTCACACAGACCATGCTCGGCTCCAACTTTTTCTTACCTACCATTATTTCTATATCTTTTATCTCGAGTACATCGCAGTCATGACCTTAAAGGTCCAAAGTTTTCTTCATTCTCTCATAACTAATCACCCTATCTGACTTGCCACACCACCCATGCTAATATCCCTATGACTCGACTACAGATCATTTTGTTTATCCTATCTTCATCCTATTCACACTGACTACTACCTATCGGACGTACTCGCAGTCATATGCCTGTGACATTCACTAGGAGCTCCAATCACCATTCTCGACCCATCATTGAGACACAAATCTACCCGCACTTGTGATACCCATTTTCCCTCAGACGTAAAAAGAAAAACCCAAAATTGCCACAGACACTCACCTCTCTATGCACAAGAACAACACCCACCGCACTCCACACCACCTTCCATCAACACCTCCTGTGCCACAACCACCTACTATCCCAAACGTCCTCTCTTACTTTAAAATCTATGAAATCTCTCGACATCGTGCGTGCTACGCACTCCACGTCTTCACCATTCTACGTTTACCCCATCTTCTCCTGATCATTCGGCATTAATCTGCCCTGCTACTGAGTACACCATAATAACCATCCTGTCCGTAGACCATGTGACCGCACCGATTGAATGTACTCCGAATTCTTATCCATCTAACATCAATATTCTCCACTATCTCGATCCTGTCATGTCCCCTACATTCCCATGTCCGATCATGATAAAAAATATATATTCTCTGAAACACTCTAGCCTTTTGATGGAGACTTTGCCCAAACCTCTGAAATCATCTTTCTCAATTGATCTGTTGCTGCATCCAGAAACATTGGTCATTTAACTCAACTTGATGACGAGAAATAGTCAACTCATTCCCCGCCCTCCTGCTGCCACGGTCGATCGGGGGCGGGTTCCACCGCAAGCGCTATTGGTTTTTGAGAAGAGAGTGAGAAGATGAGGACCGACAACAACAGAGAGAGGGAGACGAGAAGAGATTATACGTAGGGACGTGACACGCTAGCGACGAGAGACATATTAAATTTAGACTCATCATGGCACCGACTTTTTGATGAGGCATGTTGTATATGAGGAGACTTGAGGAGAGACCGACAGTGACGACTGAGAGAATATGCCAACCCTTTTCGTCGCCCTTGCGACACGCAGGATACAGAGGTGATACATCAATGGAACCAGGGGCAACACAACGAGAATAGAATGAACAAGACAGCAAGAGGTGGGAAAGGCTAGGAATGGGGAATACGAGCCCAATTAAGGAACTAGCGTACCTAGCGCTGGCTGAAGACGATATTATAAGGTAAATACCTCGAGATATGGGGAAGAGTGAAGAAGGACTGGCGATTGCGGAGCTGGGAGATGGTATTGAGCGAAAGGATGGAAACACTCTTATTGAAAATTTAGTGGAATTTCTTATAAACAGTCCGTGGCAAAGATATTCGTTGACGGTATCCGTGAAGAGATCCGAGATACGCTTAGACGGAGAGAAGAGCTATTACCTCACTACCTGTCAGCATAAGAATATTATAAGCACAGTTATAGAGACAGGAGATAGAGCAGTTAAAAAAAAACTAAATATAGAGCCATGCCACAGAAAAATCAAAAGGGTGATATCGGCCAGCGGAAGTTTGTGCTGGAAGGATATCGTTAAAGGAATAAAGATAGAATGACTGAAGTGGCATGATAATGAACTATACCAACTGAGGATTCCACACTTCCAAGAAATACGCACTCAAAAAAACACGCGAAACCACCAAAAACTCTCGTACCTTGTAGCTTCAAGGTAGGGTACTGGCCATGACTAGTGTGTACAATCCAACAAAAATTCACAAACGACGAGTCAACAAGACGATCTGTCTATACAGATTTTTAGTGCGCTGCTAGGCACAATACTTTCTATGAAATATTTAAGAATGTACCATAATGTCCACAACACAACTAGTTTTTGAGGAACCCACTTCCTATGAACCGTATATACGACCTGAATCAAGCTGAAAACATGGAAGACCCTCCCAGAACATTACACATATCCGCCTTACACCCACTGTACCCTCAACCCGATAATGATCCATGTAAGCCCCAAAGCATTGGATGACAGTAAAATCGAAAAATACAAATAGCGTCTGCAAACACAGGAATCATACACTCTATAAGAGAAAGAATGAAGCCAAATCGCGCTCCGATGAAATTGTGTGTGTGTTGTTGGATGAAACGATGCCAAAAATCAAGGAAAATGACCAAAACACCAACACCTCAAGCAATGAAGTGAGAAAGATCCAGTAAAGCTGACAGAATGCCAGAAGTTGTCCATGATAGCTGGAACCTACAGGAATGCACAAAGAAACCTTCAAAGAGAATATAAACATAGGGTCAATACCCCTGGTGCTCACCTGGTATGTCGGCTACTTAGATCTGCGATATATATGCATATGCAGACGCACATCTGCCACCCTCCGGGCACGATTACCAAATGTTATCCACGCAGGAAAACAGTATAATCCATGTGGCGACAAGAAAGCATGCCAGGAAATATCGATGGATCTCCCCTAGTCTAATGTCTCTCGCAAGAGAATACACAAACCATAATCAGTAAGTAACGGCACAGGAGACCGAGTCCGATGGAAGGATCATGGAGCAATTACCAGAATCTGCGTGACAATGTCTTCTCATACGATACCAGTGTGGTGATGGTTAGCATAGAGAGAAAACAAGAACAGCCCCAACCAAATATACACCAAATTTGGCTGGAAAGCCTGCCTACCTGAATCTAAAGAGCATCCAAACATTCGCACCCGCCCTTTCCCCCCCTCAAAATACCCCTATCCTTCACAATGAACTGCCCAGAGCTTTTTTTTGACCTAGTATAATGCTTCCCAAAACATGTCAAACACAAACTATAATTATATAACCCGATAAACACGGCCTCCAAGGTGGGTGACAAACTTATAGAACCGTCATGGGTGGTGAAGATGGTGGTAAGTTTCATCGGAATTGTATGTGTTGTTTGGAGAAGAAAGCAAATACATATTTTGGGGGCAACGCCCCTTAAATCCCGTGAGAGTCCCGATTTTCTAAATGTCGCCGAACAAAACTTCTGAGAAGAAAGCAATGAGCCACTTTTGGGGAGCAACCCCCCCCCCCCCCCCCGAGCCTCCAGCGTTAAACCCCTCTGTAAACCCTTCAGGACCCCCTTTTTAATGCAATCATGGGTGATTGAAGGTTCGTGATCAAAATTTCATTGAAATCATTGTGTAGTTCTGAGAAGTTGCAAGTATTTGTTTAATGAGACGGACGGACTGACGACGGCGCCATCCCATAGCTCCCCGGAGCCACTTCACAGGTGAGCTAAAAACCATCCCGGGAATATGTATTACAACAGAACTACAGTTTGGAAACGTGTCTGGGATCTCAGCGACTATCCGGAAAGATGAAAGGGGGGGGGAGGAAAGAGGAAGAGAGGGAGAGGAGAAAGAAGAGTGAACAGGTAAGCATGAGAGTGGGAGGGGAGGCAGAGAGGATGAAAAGGGAGAGCTAGGGGGGGGAGGTGGGGAAGAGCGACCCTCACCAAACATTGCTCTTCACTGCGGGAGGAGGCGGTGTGTGATAGAACGAGACACACACACACAATAATCGCACACACCACACACACACCACACACACACAACCAGGCAGACAGAAGCGACAGAGGTTGGGAAGAGTTCTGCATTTTATTAAAGGGGACAAGCAGAGAGCGGGACAGTGAGAGAGAAGGGTGAGAGGGAGGAAGGAGAAACAAAAAAGACAGGTGAGTGGAGGATTCTGGGGTTACCAAAAGAATGATCAATTCCATCCATTGGACCGTTACTCGTGGCAGAGTGTTGGTGCTGCAGAAGCCTTTCTCCTTGGCTAATTGAGTAACAATTCCTGACAGGTCTCCACTCCAACACAGATACCAGCAAGCTGCACTTCATCTTGCCGGACCTCATAAGGATGATGGACAAAGTCCAACCCCACCTGCGTATTAATTCAAGAGCCGAGGCTGGGATTTGAATCAGGCATTCCTAGGATCCAAGCACACCACCCCTAAACCATGAGCCAACACCAGGCATAAGGAGGAATGTACATGCACGCTTCCATGACCGAACACGAAAAAAAAAAAAAACATGTCGAACAGCCTATACACACAATGACACAAACAGAGAGTTTGCTAAAGTTAATCGCTGGCCACTCTACTAAAAACGTGTGAATTCCATTTCCAGAAACATTATGCAAAATAACCAAAAGCAATCACTTGAAAACATTGAAGTACCTTCCAGCAGCGTATCTATAATCAAGCAATCTGTGTGTGTGTCTGTCTGTCTGTCTGTCGCGACCGCCGTTTTCTCAACAAAGCCGCCGGTCCGATCTGATGAAACGGCCAGAATATATGCCGAGGCCCCGCAGATGTGCCTTTTCGAGGTGTTGTGTCAATCGACGAGCGGATCCCAAGTTATGGCCATTTACTGCTGTCTTTTCAGTGTTGAAAAGGTTGTAATCTATGGCACTGAAGCGTGTCGTTCCACCTTCTCACCTTATCATGCCAATGTTTTCCCAAATTATTAATAACCAGATATCACCGGTCCGATCGGATTGAAACTGCCAGGAATATTGCCGGGGACCCGCGATGTTGCCTTTTCGAGGGTTGATATCGATCGGGACAGCGGTCCCAGTTACGGCCATTTATCTGTTGACCAATGACAGACACGTTGCCATAATGACATAAGAATGACGTACAATTAATGTTTATTTATTTATTTATTAATTTTTTAAATCTTTTTTGCACGATTGGACGGTCCGATCTGATTGAACTTGCCGGAATATTGCTGGTGACCCGCGGATGTCCTTTCGAGGTTTCGATAATTAATCGGACGAGCAGTTCCCAAGTTACGGGCCATTCTATCTGTCGACCAATATCTGCGAGAGAGGGGGACGGGGAGAGGGGGATGAAGGGGGCGAGAGAGGAGGGGGGGAGAGAAGGCGAGAATAGGGGTGAGGGGCAAGAGAGGGGGGAGAGAGAGGGGCGAGAGAGGGGGGTGAGAAGAGGGGTCGCGAGAGGGGCGGTGAGAGTCGGGGGTATGAGAGAGGGGGAGAGAGTGGTCGGGGCGACGAGGAGGGGCGCAAGAGCAGGGGGCTCGAGAGAGAGGCGAGAGAGGGGGCGAGACGAGGCTGCACATACTGGCACTCATCTACGGGCCCGCCCCTACGGGCCCGTACTTGTACTACCTAAATGCATCCCATCGGGTGTGAACATCGAAAATAAAGCATTGCAACCAGATATCATACTTCGGTGCAAAAAAGAAGAGAAGAAGGCATTGATTAATGAGGTGCTATACGAGTAATTTTGGGCTGATGATGCAGAAATCATAGAAATGACCAAATACCAAGATCTGAAGCATGAAGTGAAAAAATCCTGGAAGCTGAAGAATGCCAAAGTTGTACCAGTGATGATGAAGAACCTCAAGGGAATGATGACTAAGAACTTCACAGATATATTAAAAACCATCACTGGGAATATTACGACAAACAAACTACAGTTGGAAGCTGTCTGGGACTCAGTAACGATCCTGAAGAGAGCCCTCGGCACAAAACTTTGAGAACAGAAAACTTCCAACACTTGTCTGTGAATCCTTACAGAAACCCTACAGAAATGAAGGTGGATACTTTGATCCTGCCCTGGGAGGACTCCATTCCACATTCTGAAACCCACATATGGAGATACCAATCAACGGCGCACGTAGACACACACACACACACACACACACACACACACACACACACACACACACACACACGATACTCAGACCTGAGATTAGTTCCACCTTTTGAACATCTTTTGCAGATGTCCAGCAGATTACTGTACAAACTATGTTGTGTCGATGTGTGTTACAGCTGTTCTGACTGCTAACCCCACCTCCACCCCTCACCTGCCCCTCCCTCTCCCCCACCCTTTTCTCCACTCTGTCCCCCTCCTCACTTCCTTCCCCCCCCCCCCTCCTCATAAAATGCAGCACTCTGCTCCACACCCCTGTTGCTCTCTCGAGGTGTGTGTTGTGTGTGTGTGTGTGTGTGTGATATGTGTATGTGTGTGGGTGTTTTGTGTGTGTCTGGTGTTGTCTCTTGTGTGTTGTGTGTGTTGTGTCTTGTGTCTGTGTGTGTGTTGTGTGTGCTCGTCTGCTCGCTGTTGTGTGATGGTGTCTGTGTGTGTGTGTGTCTGTGTGTGTGCGTCTGTGTGTGTTCACGCACCCCCTCCCTCCCGCACAGTGAATAGCAACGTTTGGTGAAGTGTCGCCTCTCCACACCTCCCCCTAACTCTCCCCTTTTATTCTCTCTGCCTTCCCTTCCCCTCTTACCCTACAGCTCCCCCCCCTCTCTCCTCTCTCTCCTCTCTCTCCTCTCTGCTCCTCTCTTCCTCTCTCTCTCTCTCTTCTCTCTCTCCTCTCTCTCCTCTCTCTCTTCTCTCCTCCTCTCTCTCTTCTCTCTCTTCTCTCTTCTCTCTCTCCCTCCCTCTCCCCCCACTTTATTGACCCTTCAGCGAAGCGATGGTTGTATTTGCGAGTAAATAATAAAGAAAAAGCTCACCAACATCTCTGACCTGTGAACCCAAGACAGTAATTACCTCCACCACCAAAGATGAAGGAAGTTATGTTTTCACCCTTTCTGTCTGTCTGTTACTTGGAGAAATCTTCGATTTTGTCAAGTATGTTGGTCTGTTCCGTTTGTTGGTTTGTTTGTTTGTCCGGTCGTCTACAGCCCAAACGGCTGGACCAGTCGTTCTTAAATTTTTACACCTGAGACGGTCCGCGTCCAAACCCCATCTTAATCGGACTAAACGTCGCGACGTGACGTCACACAACGTGAAAACACATTTTTGGACATAACTCAGTGACCGGAAGTCGTAGGACTTCCTGTTGACGCCAAACAAACTTCAATGGAATATCTAAAAGTTTTAAAATGCATGTTAGTACAAATTATGCAGTTTTCGCAAGCGTATGACGTCAAAGTTTTAGCTATTGGCGTGATTTAAAAAAATTCTATTCGTTCTACAGGTCACAATTCTTAACCGATTTGGATGAAATTTTAACAGCTGATAGAAATCCACGTGCAAAAAGATATGTGACTTTTGGTGATGGTCAAGATCAGGATCTGGATTCTGCATCACTTTATATTATCGCCCATTACAAACCAATGGGGAATTTTGTGAATTACACATGGCTATTTCTCAAACAGTTTTGCACTTATTATATTGAAATTTATACTGTCTATTTATGCATGTAATATTAACTTGTGTACAAAGTTTGATCGAAATTGACCCAAGGTCAAGGTCAGGTCACCCAAAACATGAAAAACACACATATAAAATACATATTTTTGTTTTACAACATATTCAAACCTGATAACGGGATCGTAAAGCTGGTTGAAAAGCAATGTTCCTAGGTATTTTCAAATATTTTCTACGATCAGAATGAAGGCAACAAGCACCGATGATAAGTTGTTGAATGTCACATGTGGCTTTAAATGAGTTGTGAAAATTTTCAATCTGCTGCCGTTACCATGACAACGCGCGCCGATAATTGTTATTTGTGACGTCGCGTCATTTTATTAATGTACGAACAAATAAACACCACACATTTCATGACATTACAGCTTGGACCACCACACGGAAAGGTCAAAATAATTCGCCAAGTGTCGTGCTAAGCACGATTTTTCATTTGGCTGTCTGTCTGTCTGTTTTTGTGCAGGATATCTCAAAAACTTGTGGACAGATTCAAATTAAACTTTGTGGGCATGTTGGATTTGTGACAAAGAAGAAAATAATCAAATTTGATGAAGATCCGAGTCCGGATCCGGCTACTAGAATTTTGAAGTGTTCTTCACCATTGAGAGATAGGGCCAAAATATATATATAAGTAATATATATATATATATATATATATTATATATATATTATATATATATATATATATGCGTAGATATATATTATATATACTGTATATATATATAGATATATAATTATATATATAATAATATCACGATATCTCAAAATGTGGGATACAAAATGTAAACTGTTCAGACTGGCGGAGGTATGCACTCCACAAAGTAACGTAACGTTTCACCAAGCGTCACTCGATGAGTGAGTGAGGTTTTTTTTTTTTTCCATTTAAATGTTTTTCTGACTTATGCACATGAGTATCACTTCTGGTTCGGAGTGTTTTTTGCACGTGTGGTGAAAATCTGATCTCTCCGTTTCTACCTCATGAAGCTGAGCTTTCCGAACTAGATTTGTCATGTTTATGTGTTGTGTTTTTATGTTTTCCTGCCACTACCTTCAACTCTGCTGTGGGTGTTTCCCCCTCTCCCTCAACTGCTCCTTTTGTCCTTTTGTGTTCTGATCCATTAATTGTACTAATACTAGCTCTTGCACGAGCCTCACCTGCATATTTATACAAAAAAATAAAATAATAAGACCCTTTAGGCTGGTCAGACTCCTAATACCCCGAAAACCTTTCAGAACCCCAAGACCATTTGAGACCCCTTCGGCTTAGGGTTTAAACCATTTTAGACCCCTAAGACCCTCAAATTAGACCCTCGAATTCCTAGTGTTGGCTTTGTGGTTGGGGAGGCTTGCTTGGGATCTTGGGGTCCTGAGTTCGAGCCCCGTTACCCGCTGAATGAACACCATGTGGGGTTGACTCAGCCTGTCACCCTGAGGATGGAGCAATGAGTTCCAGTGTACTGGTATACTGGTGTGGAAGAGAAATAATTATATTCATGTACTCTCAATTACAATTGTTGCTGGTACTTAATAAATTTAATTTTTACACCACAGTCGAATTGGCTGTCAGTAATGTTTCCCTTTTCCCAAGAGTCTTTTGACCGACATATTGATAAAAGGAATATCTTACTATGAATAAATGTCTTGCTCGCTGCATAGAAACAGGGTGACCTGGTTGATAACACTGCAAACTTTTGCCATGATTGTTGTTCATTCTCTACCTCCCACCCAAAGTGGACACGTATTGCATTTTGAGTTATTTTGCCTAATGCATATTCCCCTTCCATTCTTTGGAATGTCAAATTGTGTATAAGAGGAATTGCTTCAGGCTTTGTTTCAGTGAAGTCCATTCGAATGTTTCAGTGAATCATTCAATACTAGCATAACCCGCGCTCTGCGCGACATGTTGGGGTGGGTGTGTTTGAGAAAGGAACTGATGCAGAGTATCAGTAGTAATTTTACTTTAATGCAGTAAGTGGAATACATTTCAAAGTACTTCTTGATACACAATGTTTTGGGTATAGCATTACAAATGCAGTAACCGTTTTTGGCACGATTTCACTGTTTCAGAACCATTTCATTTACTTTTTTTGTACCATGCACCTCATATGGTCTTTGAGATAATGTAAGCCGAATATCACGTTACTCGAGCGCAGAACAAAGTCGAAGATAGCGCGACACGAAACCACAAACTCGGAAATAATATATAAGATTCTTCCTCCATATATACGAAATTAAAGATTCTCTGTTTGTATGCCGATCCATCTTGTGGAAATTGAGTTCTTTTCCACCACACTAGTATCGGGGCACAGCATCAGCGGCATCGTCACGCCCCAACAAAATGATAGCTACCCGACAGCTAAGCTGCCATACACAAGAAGAAGAAGACACTGAAGACCCTTAAGACCCCTTTATAACCCGAAGAACGTTTAGATGCTTAAGACCCTATATACCCCTTTGACCAAACCTCATTGGACCTCTAAAACCTTGGAGTCCTCTTACAGTTTACAACGACCTTTACACCTTTACAACTGGACCATTGCGACCTTTCAGTTGCAATTAATATCCCTTCATTTTGTGCATCATTCCGTTTATTTTCCACACATAATACACCACATAAAATAAATCTTGGTGAGGATCTGCAATCTCTGATTGCTCTTTCATGTTAACGTGAGAGATGGGGTTTTACAATCACTGTCTGTCTGTCTGTCCATCTCTGTCTGTCTGTCTGTCTGTGTGTCTGGCTTTGTCGTACATCTTTTTTTTGAGCTTATGTCATCAAATTTTCAACAAAGCTTTATTATGAGGATATGGAGAAGACAAATTAATTATTCGGTCAAATTGTCAAAGGCCAGTGTCAGATGAAATCGTTGATTTTCATCCAATTGACCTGAACTTTTAAGAATTTGCATTTTGGGTCACTGATTTGGGTCACCATTCAGAAGCTAGAAGCCAACTGCTTCTTTTTTATTTTTTTTGATCAAGAGATCAATAGGTCAAAGGTCAGTGTTGCATAAAATCGTCAATTCTCATCTGATTGACTTTGAAATTTAAGCAGGGATTGCTTATTGGGTCTCTGAAGCCTATATTGCTTTTGAAGTCAAGGTCACCTAAAATCATCATTTTCTTTTTTTAACCTCTCGTCATGTTTATTATACATAAGAAGAAGTCTGAATACGAAGCGGACGTGGACGGCTTTGCATTTTCAGATGCTTTCTAGTTCCCCTCACCAGAGTAGATGGTATTGCATTTGGGTCCGTTTGTCTGTTTGCTACTTGGCGAAAGAAAAAATTTTTTGCCAAGTATGTTGGTCTGTGGTGTCTGTCTCTGTCTGTCTGTTTGTTTGTCTTTGTTTGTCTTTGTTTGGCCGCACAGAACGTTAGTGTTTTTCTCAGCAACCGCTTGTCGGATTAAGACGAAATTTTCACCGTCGGTGCGACTACTCATGTAGAATGTATTAATGATAATTAAGACGTAATAGGTCACGTGGTGTGGCAGCTATTTTGGAACAACAACTTTGGACCTCTGTATCTCTGAAACTTGGCACATGATAAGTACTCTTCATGGGGAATAAGTGTGTTGTTGTTGTTGTTGTTTTTAAAATTAATTTTGTCATAAATTTTATTAATCAGGGTACCCAGTCAAATGGACTGGGTTACCTATTGTTTTTCTTCTGTTTCTTTTTTTATTATTTATTATTCTTTTTCCGCCGGCAATTAGCGGGCTTTTTCGCTTTAAAAATCATTTTCTCAGGAACGGTAAGTCCGATCGACACGAAATTTTCACCATAGTGTGTATCGTTTTTGATAGCATACTCAGTTGATAATTATGACGTCATAGGTCACGTGGTACGGGCGCCATCTTGAAAAAAACAGATAAACTTTGGACCTCTGTATCTCTGAAACCTTGCAATGGAAAAATATTTTGCTTAATACATTTTAATAAGCTCCCTATGGGGAACATGGTGATTTTTCGTGACGTCATCGATGAAGCGGTATGCCGGTGAAAATTCGTCAAGTAGAACGCTGCATGGGAAAAATCTGAAATTTCTTGAGCGTCATCTACACATCAATCACTGTAGAAAAAAATTATTGTGACGTCATCGGTGACTTGGTTCGGCAGCCAACTTGTTTTTAATTTTTTTTTTTAATCTTCTTCTCCAGAACGGCTGGACAGATTGAGGCGAAACTTTACACACACATTTCCCATGACGTCCTTTTACAAGATTGTTAATTTCTTATTGATAGGTCACATGGTTTGGCGGCCATCTTGAATTTACCCTAAAACCTTCAAACATCTTCTCCAGAATGGCTGGTCAGATCAAGGGGAAACTTCACAAGTCTATTCTGCACACGTAGGGGATATAAATTTGTTAATTAATAATTGATAGGTCACATGGTTTGGCAGCCATGTTGGATTTAAGAAAAATATTAAATAATGTTTTTCTGGAATTGCTTTAATCCATCGAAGCGAAAATTTGCAACTGCCATCTTCCATCACGTCTGCATACATGGTAAAAATTATGACGTCAAAAGTCACATGGTTTGGTGGCCATCTTGGATAGAAAAACGCACCTTATCCAATTAAAACAAAACTTCAGACACGTGTTCCACTCCACGGTTGGAAGCAGAATTTAAATTTATGATGTCATAGGTCACAAGGTTCGTCAGCCATCTTGGATTGAAAATTAATAAACTTTTAAAATCTTCTCCAGAACGACTGAACAGATTGAGGCAAAAATTCATACACACATTCCTCAAGACATCCTTTCACAAGCTTGTTAATTTCTAATTGATAGGTTACATGGTTTGGTGGCCATATTGAATTTACCCTCAAACATCTTCTTCTTCAGAACGGCTGGTCAGATCAAGGGGAAACTTCACAAGTCTATTCTGCACGCATAGGGGATAGAAGTTTGTTAATGAATAATTGATAGATCACATGGTTTGGCAGCCATGTTGGATTTAAGAAGAATATTAAATAATATTTTCTCTGGAACTGCTTAATCTATCGAAGAGAAAATTTGCAACTGCCATCTTCCATCACGTCTGCATACATGGTAAAAATTATGACATCACAAGTCACATGGTTTGGCGGCCATCTTGGATAGAAAAACGCACCTTATCCGATGAACATAATACTTCACACACGTTTTCCAGTCCCCGATTGGAAGCAAAATTTCAACTTATGATGTCATAGGTCACATGGTTCGTCAGCCATCTTGGATTGGAAATTAAATAAATTTAAAAATCTTCTTCTCCAGAACGGCTGGACAGATTGAGGCAAAAATTCACACACACTTTCCCCAAGACTTCCTTTCAGAAGTTTGTTAATTTCTAATTGATAGGTCACATGGTTTGGCGACCATATTGAATTTACCCTCAAACCTTCAAACATCTTCTTCTCCAGAACGCCTTGTCAGATCAAGGGGAAACTTCACAAACCTATTGCACATGAGTAGAGAATATAAGTTTGTCAATTTCTAATTGATAGGTCACATGGTTTTGGCAGCAGTTGGATTCAATAATTATATTAAATAAATGTTTTCTCTGGAACCACATAACCTATCGAAGCGAAACTTGGCAACTATAATCGACCCCCATGCCTGCATTTCCAGGAAAAATTTATGTCACAAGTCACATGGTTTGGAGGCCATCTTGGATAGAAAAACGCACCTTGTCCAATTAACACGAAACTTAACAAGCATAATCCACTTCCCCATTCAAGGGAAAATTTAAATTTATGTTGTAATAGGTCACATGGTACGGCAGGCATATTGGATTCAAAATTAATAACTTTAAACGTCTTCTTCTCTGAAACGGCTGAACAGATTGAGGCAAAACTCCACATGTATGACCGCCTCTCCATGTCGAACAAAAAGTCCTCCCCCCCCCTTTTGATGTATCGACACATTGTTTGGCAGCCATATTGGATTGAAGTTAAAATATTAATTAATGTTTACTCTAGAACTGCTGAATCAATAAATATGAAACTTCACAGTTAGGATGTAGCAGTCATGTAGAATAAGGAGTTTAAATTTCAACTCGATCGGCTCCATGGTTTGGCAGCCATGTTGGATTGAAGGAAAAATATTAAGTAATATTTACTCTGGAACCGCTGCGTCAATATATACGAAACTTGACAATATAATCTAGCTGACATGCGAAACAAAGGTTTAAAATTCAACCCGATCGGCCACGCGGTTTGGCAGCCAGAATTATTTAATGATTTGAATCTGAGAACTTTGAGAATTTTTTATTTCCAGAAGGCTCATTTGGCTGCACCTTAATGCATTTGAGGGTACAGGAATAGCAGTAGGGTGAATATACTGATTCTGGCTCACTTTTCCCCATGTAAATGAATGGGGGATTTTCAGCGATTCATTTTTTTTTCCTAAAAAGTAAACCCCTTTTTTATCCCAAGGTATATTTGTTTGTCTCCCCTTTTAACCTAGGGGCATTCTATTCAAATAACCAATGCGACAGAATAAAATTTGTTCAAGTAGCAAAGTAGTAATGTGGTTTGTTAAAGGTGATTCGAAAGAAATATCTGAAACATGTAAGCTAGGGACACTCTTTTTCAAATAACCAATGCATATTGTTTAGCTCACTCATTGAACCTACAAAGATTTGTTCATTCTCAAATTCCTTCAATAGTTTAATTTTCCTTGCACAATAATCCCATCTAAAATATTTAAAAACAAAACATTTGAATCTTTATATTTTTAAGATACCCCTTTTGTGCCATTATAAAATGATAAACTTCTCTTAATGCTCTTGTTTGACCACCTCCTGAGCCACAGATTATTTTTTGCATAAGCCCCGCCCACTTTTCCCTAAGCCCCGCCACTTTTCCCGAGATATTTTCCATAGGCCACGCCCACTTTCCCATAAGCCCGCCCACTTTTCCGAGATATTTTCCATAGGCCACGCCCACTTTTCCATAAGCCCCGCCCACTTTTGCTAAGCCCGCCACTCTTACATCATTTCCAGTTCATCCCTGACTCACAAGGAAATCACAAGAAAATTCTGGAGTGTTATGGTTTTGAAGGCCTACCTAGGCTTGCTCAGGGAATTTCCAAAGGAAACCACACCCACCAGTCTTTCCCTATAAAAGCCTCAAGCCCAGGCTCCATTTTAAACATTTTTCTGCTGGCAATGGTGTGCTGTGTGCTTGCCTGGAACTCTATGACTTGTATGGAACTAAACCTTCAAGTTGATGAACTGGATTCAAACCTCTTATCCATTGAGGTAAGATTTTATTTCCTATTTTCAGTTTGATTTAAGCATCGACTCATTTAATAATTAAATCACTTGATTAATACATTATTATTTTCTCTCACAGGAAATTGTATCTGAAATACGAAATGAAAATACTGCTTTTGCTACAACTTGGGATGAATTGTCGGTTTGGTTGATGCCTTATGAGCGACCAAGACCCGCAGAACAAGCTCGTCTTGATGGCCCAACAAAGAGTTATACCTTGGAGACCAACAAAATCCTGAAAAAGAGTTTTACAGCAATAGTACTCATTGCGAGTTGTTAAGACAATACCCACTGAACAAGTTATACCTTAATGAGCCAGAATACAAGTTTTACCTTGGAGACTCACAAATTTTGAAAAATCAGTAAATGAGTTATCCTTGGTGGTTTTAAATATGAAACCTACCTCGGAGACCTCACAAATTTTGAAAAAATCAGTAAATGAGTTTCTGCCTTGATGGTTTAAATAACTACCTTGGAGACTCAGGAAAAGGGTTCTGCCAAGATGGTTCTAAATATGGGACCTACCTTGGAGACTCACAAATTTTGAAAAATCAGGAAATGAGTTATCCCTTAGAGACTTTATAAGTTGGTTTTATTTGGAGACTTGAAATGTGGGTTCTGGCTTGATAACTCACAATGTGATACATATCTTGGAAACTCAACAGGAATGTGGTTATACCTTGGAGACTTGAAATGCTAACCAAGACTCTTGGGGATCTAAAGCTATCGATGTAGTTCTTTGTTGGATGGTGCTTGATGAGAGCAATATCAAGAAAGTTCTTACTCCCATTTCTACGTCATCAAACCTGAAAGCCTTAAAAGACAGAATTGGAAGAAGAGAAAAAACATAAAAAATTATATTGTTAGTTCTGGGAAGAAAGTGCAGGCTTACTCCCCCTTTCTACATCATCAAACTTGAAAGCCTTAAAAGACAGAATTGGAAGAAGAGAAAAAAATATATATTGTTGAAATACGTATTGAAAAAAAAGACATTGTGTTGGGCGAGGGTTGGGTTGGGGTTGAGATTTTGAATGTGAGGGTTAGGGCGGGTTTGGGTTGCGGTTGAGATTTTGAATGTGAGAGTTAGGGTTGATTATGCTCCCTGTTATATTATCACACACACACACACACACACACACACACACACACACACACACAACAAACAAAAGTTAAGCCTTGACTATGTTGTCGAGGATTCTGTGTTTGGGGTTCACAGATCTAAGAACGTCCCCACTGCACACACAACAAACAAACAAAAGTTAAGCCTTGACTATGTTGTCGAGGATTCTGTGTTTGGGGTTCACAGATCTAAGAACGTCCCCCTTGAACACATTATATACTGTTATACACTCGGACTTGGCCCTCGAGTGTCCCAAACGGTGTATAGTGAAGGGAGTGAAGCGCCAACCCATTGCTCCCATGGGTATTATCTGCTTAGTTTTGTCTTTTGTAATTCCTGTGAATAAAATGAACTAAAATCTCTTCCCCTTCTAAATCATATATCTTATAAGTCCAAGGAACCGTATCTATTACATAACAATTTTAAAAGTTCGTTCGTCCATCGTTTAATATAACTTTTTCAAAATGAGATTTCCACCTATATATTCTTACGATATCACCACTTTGAACTTAGGTTTTCTGACATTAATCTCTTTTTCATATTTTAATTTTGTAAATGTTTGTGATGGTTTCATATTCGTTGACGTGTGAATCGTGTCATTATACTTATCCACAATATCCTGAATAAAAGATGACCATTGTTGTGAACCGAGTTCTGTGAATTTTTTATATAGTCTCTCTTTAAGGTACGATTAAAATGTTCAACAACAACGGCCTTCCTTCATTAAAGGTACTGTATAATGTAATACTGTTATTTTTTAGAAAATTCATAAATGTCTTGTTATAAAACTCTCGACCCGCATCAGTCACAATTTTTTAGGTTTTCCTTTACTTTTATAAATATCTGTTGAAAGGCTAACATAAGAGTATTACCTGTTTTGTTTTTTAAGGGACACCCATGCGTATCTACTCCTCAAATCAATAACGGTTAAAGCATACTTGTACCCATTATCATTATTGAGTTCAATCAAATAAGCAGACCAGATATAATCACTTCCTTGGATAAACTTTCCTCTCTGAAACTTTGTGAATATTGGTTTATGTAATTCATCAGCAATTGCTCTTCAATCTTAATGACATCATTAGAGTCTATAAGTTTTTGAATTTCCAAGTCCAAGTTTCAATTTAGCACTGATCATCTTCTTCACGATGAACCGATCAACTTTTTCTCTCAAAGGTTGGATTTTGTATCAGAGACAAATTATACAACTTTCTCTATCGGCTTCATGCTTTTCTTCTAAAGTTGTGGTATTCCCATAATCAATATCGTGCTCATGCACACTTCATCAACACCTATTGATAGGTTTACTCCATGGTTTAGGATGTCTGCCTCATCTAATCTTTTATCCAAGTTTGTGCCTGGACCACAGAAAGAATACCCTGGGAGATGTAATTCCCCCGTATTCCAGTCGTTGTAAAATTTACTTCCTGATAAAAACTTTTGTATATTCCTCCGAGTTTGTGTTTGGAGATAAATTGATTTTTTTTGAACCACACACCGAACATATACCTTTTTGTATTAACCCTGTTATTTTTTACTTTTAAAATATGGATATTTTTTGTATTAGTTTTCTTTTTACATTTGAGAGCAATAACTCCATTTATTATGAGAAAAATTCGACAGAGTGCAAAAACCTTTTAGTTCCAACATGCACATTTGAATCTTAATTTTTAAAACATAAATAATCCTCAGAAATGCTTCACTCTCTCCTCATTTATTTAAGAAAAAAATGAAACTTTATTAAACATCAATATCCTCTCACTGAAAACGATGGTCAATAGTCTTGTCGAAAATATTGCAAATAGACTTGTCAATTCTCGTTTTCCTCCTCGGTGGGTGAGTTATTTTCTGTAATACTCCAATCTTTTTTTCATCTCACTGGTTTCCATATTTTGATATTTATTTATTCTCGCTCTTTCCTCCCTCTCCTCTCTTTCCTCCTTCTCTCTCTTCTCTCTCTCCTCCTTCTCTCTCTTCTCTCTCCTCTTCTCCTCTCCTCCTTCTCTCTCTTCTCCTTTTCCTCCTTCTCTCTCTTCACTCCTTCCTCATCCCTTCTATCCTTGAATCACTTACACCCATAGAATATCATACATATATTCCATCAGGATTTCTTGTTATTCCTGTATCAAAAATTTTTTTACCACAGGAAACCAAATAAATTTCTTCTGAATTCTAAAAGAGCCTTACTTTTTCTTAACTTTATAATTTTTTCATTATTTACATTTTAGTTATTCCAAGTTGTCGGTTTATCAACATCAGCATAAGCAATCTTTATATTGAAAATATCATTTTATGTTGTAGAACATATTTATTATTACTGAATACCCTTTTCTTGAAGGTATGCTTGGACACAGAAATGATAATTTTCTTGAAGCCTTCTTGCTGTCATTTATGTATTAGAAATATATGTTAGAAATAATATTATGACACGAAACACTCCCCATCTTCCATAAGTTAATCATTTTGTATTTCCCTACTTATTATATATAATCCTGTTTTTTTCTGTTTTCATGATATAAACGAGGGCAAAACCATTATTATATTTACCCTTATTAAATTCTTTTATTTGTTGTTTACTAATCGTGGCTCCACAAAACTCATTCTCTATACACA
>CM068961.1:40505246-40525016 GCA_035128595.1 Eptatretus atami
GTCATGATTAGGAATTTGCATATTCCGCTGACCACGTAGGTGCCCCAAAGTCTGCGCACTGTTTCATCACGGTCCTTGACGCATAATTATGTAACTTACTCTGGACCACCATAGATGTTCTCTCGCGAACAGCAAAAGTTTATTAATGCTGCCATTTACCAGCCTCTATGCGGTTGGTTTGAAAGGCCCACCACGCTGGTCATCTTGTTCGATCCTTGCGCAGGGGGTCGTCCACAGCACCTAGTAGCTGCACCAACTTGTCGCGGCCAAGTGACTTTGTTGCAATCGGAGCGTATCAGACCATCGTGACTCGAAGTAAGCCCACTCTTCACTGAGCCAGCGGCCATGATTGTGGGCCTTTTGACTTTTTCAAGCCTTAGCGGCCAAAATGTCCAGGTAAGGGAGTGTATGCACGTGGCAGTGAATGAGTGCGGCACGATAGCAGGATCGAAGGGTCTTCAGGTGTAGTCACACCGGCGATTTCGGCATTCCCACAGCAGGCATCGTTGGGCCTTGTCGGGCGAGGTTGGAGGCCGGTCATAAATAATGAACACGGCTGAAAGACATAAGAATAAAACATGATCATTAATATATGATTAAGAATCCTCTACAGTGAGTTATAAAAAAAATTACGAATAACGAGTTTTCCACTCGTTACCGTGTTAATATCAAACTAAAAAAAAAAAAATAAAAACGTGATGGGCGATTCGGACGAAACCGGGGTGTGTAGGATTTGGTGTGTTGACGAGGACGAAGCGATTTTTTGATTTGGTGAAGATCCGGAACGGACACAAGGAATGTTTATTTTTTGTTGTGTTTCTTCACCATTGAGAATATGCGGTCAAAAAACGATGAGACGACGAATTCTCAAATAGTTGGGATGAGTTGCGTCGGTGATTACATTTTGGTTTCATCAGGTCTGGATGGAAGTCCGCCTGTCAGTGGCCAAGGGGACACAAAACGAACCCTGTTCATCTGGCTTGAGGGTGGTAATTAACGCATGAACCAACCGAGTGGTTTTATATCCCAGTCACTCTGTGGAGACACAAAACGTGTGTTTCACCACTCGGTTCCACGGAGAGGATCAGAGGTGAAGCGATTGGGTGGACCGCATCGTGACGTCATTGCCCGAGCTCAAAAAAAACCGCTGATTTCTTGAAAAAAGCGTTGAGTTCGTCAAAGCCGATTCGTCACCCGTTCCGTGACTTTGTTCCTCACGTCGGTTTTTCGCGGTTTGAGATATCCTGCTCCCCCTCCCCCCCAAACCCCCCTGACTCAACACAACGAAATCTCGCTGCGGGGATTGCAGGGGACGGCAACGCGCCTGGTTGGAGACCATTTGGATCGTTCGCAGAGGGGAAATCGTGACCAGCCTTGAGGCTTGGCCTTTGAGTTTCCGAGCGGTGCTCGGACGGCCCCATTATTGCCGGTTCCTGCGTCTTGTGTGACCTTCCAGGAGGGTCCTGGGCGAATCTCTGGACCTTTCTACGATTCCGCGTTGTACCGAGTGTGGAATTATGACGGTGGGACCAGGTCAAATCTGCGTGCCTGGCAGTCCGGAACGGTGTGGTCAAGTAGTTCGGGTTGAACGGATCGTCGGCAATGAATGGTGTGATGAATGAAACGACAGGTTAAACCCCGAGGTGGAGCCGTCTCTCGACCGTGTCTGTACTGGAGGGTGCTCATGAAAGACCATTGCTCGTACTCACAACCACTCGGCAGCTCGGGGGCACATTCTCCAACGGACTGTGTGGTCACCGGACTCACCAGTTCGTGAAGTGCGAGGAGCCATCCTGTCGTGGGGTTACCAGGGCGCCAAATCCGGATGGCCGGTCTCGTGCCCCACCAAAGATTGCTGCAACCCGTTACCGATCGCTACCCACTCAATGAGTGTACAACCCTCATGGACGACAGTGTGCGATCTTGCGACTGCCCCGCAGGTTGGTCGCGAACCTGGCTGCCTACCGTGACTGCACTCGCACCCGTCGCAGTGCGGTGCTGGATGTCGTGACCGCGACGTATCCCACGGTCAGGGCCCCTGAGCTATGCGATGGCGGACAACCCCGGCTGAGATGTCAGACGATCCACACAGCCGTACCCAAAGATGGACGGGGGGCGAAGACCGTGTTCGTGAAAATTGTCAATATTTCGCCGAACAGGACCGTGCCATTTGGGGGACGACCCATCCTTGCAAGCCTGCCCCGGTGACGGTGGAATGTGGCAGAAAGAGTGGTGAGGATTGAAACGGAGCCCGGGTATTGTTGGATTCCTGACGACGTCGCGCATCGTGTCCGACCTGGAGCCATTCCTTGGCCCGTCCGCCCCGGCTCCCGATTTACGTTGAGTCGACCCTGCCACGTGTGCTGGTGACCGGTGGTGGTCGAACAGTGGAAGGAGGACCACAGGCGCTGGAGAAGACATCACTCTGTTGAAGGACCCGTCGTGCCCACACCTGAGACCAGCAAGAAGCAACGTGGAGGAAAAAGATGTTGTTCCGTTTCGACGGAACACGGTATCCCGCGTCATGTCAATGGACAGCATGACCATTTGTGGGAAAGAAAAGGAAAAGGAACACAGAGGTGAGATATCATAAAGAGGTATGCACACCCAAAGCACCACATCATGGAGGTCGTGTTCTCCATCAGCAGGGAGGAACGGGAAAACAAAAAGGTCCACACTTTCAACGTGGACAAAATGATCTTGGCTTTAAAAACAGAAGAGTGAAAATACCGAAATACGAAAAAAAATAAATAACCAGCAACAAAAAAATCCTGCCCATTTAAGGCATAAAAGTCTTCGGACCCTACCGGATTTTCACAAATATGCATTTCACTATAGGAATGGTCCGCATTATAAGTAACAAACAAGTCTGAAGACGACGATGTTCACGAGCGATATTTGACGATTGTAGATTGTTTCAGAAGTAAGATGAAACAAGTTGATAATGTTTGACCAAGTTATAAAATGATCAACATATGTGTACGAGCTGACGGTTATAGCTTGCAAAATGTCGAAAAACCTGGTTCGTCAACAACTTTAAAAAATTTGACCTGTGGCATAACCTTTAAAGCGCAAAAACATGTTGTGACATTAAAATAAGGAACAGGATACTGCTATAGCTTAAGGAGTTAGTTCGTCGAAAAGAAGGTCGAAAAAACCCGGTTCGAGTTCCCACAACTTTTAAAAATTTGACCTTTGTGAACGTTTAAAGGTTCAAAGGTCAAGGACATGACCTTTGGGCAAAAACTTCCTCTGGAAACATTCCAGGAACAATATAACGTCATATAGGCGATCCATTCGCACTCCTCGGATTATTCCATACTTTGATGAAATCAGCCCGGTAAAAACAAACTGAAGGGGCCGCCACGGGGCAAGGGTTTCGAGAATAGAGAAAAAATGGTTTCAAGACTTTGAGGTGGGGAATGACCTCAAGATTATGAATAAAAAATATTGTCATCCTCGCCTCTCAAAAGTTTGGGCGGGTCGTATCATTTTTATGTCAAAATTCGAATTTCTAAGTTTGTGACCTTGTGACCTTGACCTTGGACCTTGACCGCTTGGGACGAAAATGAAAAATCGACCTCCGTGGGCTATTGCAGGTGCCATATGGGCTAACCAAATACCGAAACCCCTGCCAGATTCGACAAACCCCTCGGAAGAAGAATTTTTCTGTCAAAATTCGCAATTTTTCTAAGTTCGTGACCTTAGTGACCTGACCTCTGGGGACGAAAATGAAAAAGCGAGCTCCGTGGCTATGCAGGTGCCATCGGAAAGCCAAATACCGAAACCTCTGTCAGAATTCGACAAACCCCCTCGGAGAGATGCAAATGAAAATCGGCTACCCCCTAAAAAACCACGATGTTTTTTGGGCGTGGCCCGCCCATAATGGGCGCACCACGCCCATTTTCAGGAAAACACAACTTGATCATCGATATAAACCTCGCACACCAAAATTTTGTTCAAGCGATTCGGATACAAAAACCCACGGACTATGCTCGGGACAGAAGACAGACAGACAGACAGACAAGCCGGATAGGCGCACATGGTTTAGTCGCCTACCCAATAGAACCTTGACGAATGGGAATGACCGGAGGATTAAGCACAAGAAAATTCATTGATTCTAGCTTCCAAGGGAGTTAATGCTGCAGGATTGTTTTTCATTAAAATACCCCCACGTTTCGAGGTTGTTCGGCCGTTTCTAGGCAACGGAGGGGTCCATAGGCAACGGTTCTTTCTCACACATAACTAGACTACCATGAACCTACCGTTACCAGTTTTAATGTATATCTGACTCATAGTCTCTGAGAATATAACGAACTTTCGTTTTTTTATTTCGACCACGGTTCATTCAAAGTCTATCATTCTCCGACAGTTTCATAGGATCCACTGGAAATTTTGACCAAATAGTGCTCAATGTAATGCCCACAGTCGCTCGTGCCCGATTTTTGACTTTCGAAAAAAATGATATTTTAAATGATTTTGCAAAAATTTCAAAGTGCCCGTTGCTAGCAGACGGTTGCGTTGTCCATAGTAACGCGTTCTCATTTGCCACAACTAGGATCATGTATGAACCTACCAACAAGTTTGCATCGAAATCGCCATTGTATTAACGGAGCACTGGACCGAAACAGACAGACAGACAGACAAACAAGCCGTAGGCGGACCATGGGTAGTCGCCTACCCAATAGAACCTGAGCGATGGGCCCGTTCGATGGGAATGACCTGAGGATTAAGCACAAGAAAAATCATTGATTCTAGCTTCAAGGTTAATGCTGCCAGAATTGTTTTTCGTTAAAATACCCCAATTAGAGGTTTTTCGAGCCGTGCTAGGGCAACGGAGGTCCATAGCAACGGTCTTTCTCACACATAAAACTAAGACCATACATGAACCTACCCATACCAGTTCATTGTATACTGAACATCATAGTCTCTGAGACTAAACAACTTCGTTTTTTTTATTGTTTTCGACCAGGGTTCATTCAAAGTCTATTCTTCTCCGACGTGTTTCAGTAGGCATCCGGCTGCGAAATTTTTGACAATATGGCTGAATGGACTGCCCACAGTCGTCGTGGCCTGATTTTTGATTTTCGAAAAAATGATTTTGTTAATGATTTTTCAAAAATTCAAAGGTCCCGTTGCTAGACAACGTGGTTGTCCATAGTAACGGTTCTCATTTGCCACACAACTAGGTCATGGTATGGAACCTACCAACCAAGTTTCATCGAAATCGCCATTGTATGAACGGGAGCACTGGACCGAACAAACAGACAGACAGAAAAACAAGCTGTAGGCGGACATGGGTAGTCGCCTACCCAATAGAAAAACCTGACGCGATGCGGCCCGTCGATGGGGAATGACCTGCAAGATTAAGCACAAGAAAAATTCATGATTTCTAGCTTCAAGGGTTAATGCTGCAGATTTTTTTGTTCGTTTAAAATACCCCCACATTTAGAGGTTTTTCGGCCGTTGCTAAGGCAACGGAGGGGTCCATAGCAACGGTTCTTTCTCACACATAACTAGGACATTAACATGAACCTACCATACCAGTTCATGTATATCTGACTCATAGCTCTGAAATATAACGAACTTCGTTTTTTTTATTGTTTCTACCAGGGTTCATTTCAAAGTCTATCTTCTCCGACAGTTTTCATTAGGATCCCGGCTGGAAATTTTTGGACATATGGTGAATGGACTGCCCCACAGTCGCCTCGTGCGCCCCAATTTTGATTTCGAAAAAATAAATTTTTATGATTTTTTCAAAAATTTCCAAAGTCCCTTTGCTCGGCAACGGTGGTGTTCATAGCAACGGTTCCATTGCAGCACAAACTTTGGTCATGGTATTAAGCCTACCAAACCAAGTTTCATCGAATATCGCCCATTGTATTAACTGAAATCGCCATTTTAAAAATTCTGATAATAAGGGTAGAACAATCTCAAAAAAAAAAAATTTTTTCCAATAGATCGACACCCAACAGACAGACAAAACATATCGACGGGATAAAATTGATAATAAGGAAGAACAAATTTCAAAAAATTAAAAAAAAAGTAAATAAATTTTCACTGGATCGACTACCCAACAGAACAAGTACGGACAGACATACAACAGACAGACAGACATTACAGACAGACATTACAGACAGACAGACACAGACAGACAGACAATATAAACGAATATAGTGGTCACTTATTTTTTTCGTGAAAATATGTTGTCGCTGAACCAATAGAATAAGGTTGCACTATAAGCTTAGTTTGAATGTAATAGATCATTTTTGACAAAGTTATGAGCGAAAAACGATTTAATACTTTTCGCGACCTTGACCTTGACCTTTGATCAATGGACCCAAAAGTTAATGGGGTCGGTCCACGGTTCATTGAGCCCGCCTGTGGATTAAATTTGATAGTGTTTTGCTAAGCCTTTGCCATAAAGTTGCTAAGAGACAGACAAACAAATAAAAACATGGCCCATTAGGGCCAGGACTTGACGAAAATTCAACAAGATCGCGTACCATCGAGAATATTGAGCGATAATAGGTATTTGTGGGTTTAAACATAGATTTTTAGGGAAAACAAACAAAAAAAGCAAAAAATAAATTAAAATACCTTGTCACCTCCGAATCCTAACGGATTGACCAATTTTTAATCCAGTCAAAGATACTCCCCTCCTAACGTCCGTGTTTCAAATTTGAAAGGAATCGATTAAGAATTTAGCGGAGACATGAAATTTTTTGGAAATCGGCGATGCGAAAAGATACGGATTTCGCCGATTTCAGGAATGTTTCCTGACCTTGACCTTTGACCTAGACATTGCCAAAAAGTTATAGGTTTCTATTCTGGTGGCCAATAAGTCCATTGGTGAAGTTCCCTATGTACATTCCGAACTCGAAATGCGACCTGTAGAGCAAGACGTACACACAAACAAACAAACCAAACTCCACAAACTGAACCGACCCAACATACTTGAAAAATCGTAGATTTTCTCAAGTAAACAAACAGACAAACAAAACCAGACGATTACAATATCCCGCCTCCCTCCCTCCGGCGGGCGGGATAATAAATAACCACCCTCAAGACCACAAAGACTCCTCATAACCCCGAAAAAACCTTCAGAACCCAAAGACCCTGTCAGGACCCCTGGAGACCGTTTTAGACCCCAAAGATATCTCAAAAGTCTGGTGTTCGCTGGTGGTGAGATGCTTTGGGTTTGAGATGTTAGGTCTTGGGTTTTGAGCTCGTTGAATTAGCACCAGGTTGCGGTGACTCAGCCTTCATCTTCCTTGAGTTCGGTGACATGAGTATCAGTTCTGGTGTCGGGGCACAGCATTCAGCGGAATAATAGGCCTAACAAGACGATAGCTTTCCGGGCAGCCCAAGCTGACCACACTCAAAAAGAAGACATGATCAACACCCCTGAGACCCTTAAGACCCCTTTATTAACCCAACAAATGCTGAGATGCTTTCGACCCATGTACCCCTACACTGCATCTCTAAAAACCTTGGAGTCCTCGAACAGTTTACGACATTTACACCTTTTACCTTTACACCTTCACATCAAGGACCATTGAGACCTTTCATTTCCAATGGAATATCCTTTAATTTCCTTCATCCTTCCATTTATTCTCCACACAAAACACACAAAACCAATAACAAGTCTGGTGAGGGTGTCCTGGTAGTGTGTCCTGGTGGGGGTCATGTGCTGCTGAGGATGTGCTGGTGAGGTGTCCTGGTGGGGTGTGGCTGCTGAGGTGTCCTGCTGAGTCCTGTGGGGTGTTTCTGGTGGGAGGTTGCCTGCGCTGGGTGTTCTGGGTGGGGGTGTCCTGTGAGGATTTGCTGGTGAGAGTTGGTTGCTGTGAGTGTCCTGGTGGGGTTGTGACCTGGTGAGGGTTGTCCTGGTGAGGATGTGCTGGTAAGAGTGTGGCTGTAAGGTCTGTCTGGTGAGGTGTCCTGTTGAGGTTGTGCTGCGAGGGTGTGCAATCTCTGAATTGCTCGTTCACGTCAGCGTGAGAGACGACTTTACAACCACTGTCTGTCTGTCTGTCTGTCCTCGTCATCCCTTTTTTTGAGGCTTTTATAATCACATTTTTCACCCAAGCTTTGTGTATGGAGAACATGGAAGAAGATAAATTAATAATTCGTCAAAAGTCAAAGGTCAGCGTCAGTATGAAATCCGTCAATTTTCATCCGATTGACGTGAAATGTAAGAATTTCCATGTTTGACACTGCTGATTGATTCAACAATCAAAACTCGGAAGAAGATGCTTTTGTAGATCAGAAGGTCAAAGGTGCAAGGTTACATAAAATCGAACATTTATTTTATTTTAACCCTTTCATCATGTTCAGCCACAAACATAAGAAGAAAGTCTGAATACAAAGAGGATTACGGATGGCCTTGCATTTTTCAGATGCTCTCTCGTTAGCCCTCACCGAAAGGATTTCGAGAGCGGTGTTGCAGTTGTGGCCGTTTGTTTGTTTTGTTTATTTGTTACTTACGAAATCTAAAGATTTCGAAATCTAAAGAAATCTAAAGATCAAAAGATTTCGTAAGTATATGATCACGCCGGACTCTGTTGCGTGTTTGTGGTTTTAGGGCCGATGAACTCGAGAACGGAAGAAGCTACCAATGTCAAATTACACCACCGTGATTCAGCGAGGGTGATGGCGAGCGCTGATTAGATTTTGGTCAAAATCGTCAAAGGTCAAGGTCACATTGAGGTTCAAACATCCAAAAAATGATAACTCTGAGAACGAAGAAGCTACCAATGTCAAATTACACCACGTGATTCAGGAGGCGATGGCTACGCATGATTAATTTTGCGTCAAAATCGTCTCAAGGTCAGGTCACAGTGAGGTCAAACATTCGAATTTTGATGGTTTGTACAGAATTCATCGTAGAAACTTCTGGTTTCTGCCGTCGTACCTTCTCTAGAGACACTTTTATTAGACAAGGTCAGAGGTCAAGTTGACGATTCGTAAGTACCAGTACTATACTGCTTGTTTCCTTTGTTATCTGTTTGTTTGTTTATTTGTTCTGTTGTTTTTTTTGTCTGTCTTTGCCACATAAATTTCGTGTGTTTCTGCGCAACCGCTTGTCGGGATTGAGACTAAATTTTCCACCACGAGCGAAACTCATGTGAATGTTTCAGTGATAAATTATGACGTCATAGATCACGTGGTGTGACAGCCATATTGAAATACGTTAAAGCTTTGACTTCTGATCTCTGAAACCCACACCAAGGAAAAAATGAATCTTGTCACTCGTAAGACTACTCATGGGATATGAGTGCTGATATTCATTACATCATAATTATTGCACATGTAGAACTCCACATCCGATTCAGCATAAAAAAATTTTGAGGTCGTTTGGCGGATAAAATATTCCACAGGAAATAAAAAATAATACGCATCGGTAACATGATTCAGCAGGCCATTATTGTTTTGGGTTTTTTAACCTTCAAAAATCTTTCTGTAATGGCTGAAACAGATCAAGCAAAAACTTACACTTATGACTGCCTATCCATGAGAAAACAAAACAGTCACACATGATGATGCCATCGGTCACCATGGTTGCTTGGTGAGGGTGTGCTCTTTTTCTCTGATTGAGTTCTCTGATGCCTCTTTTTCTAGTTTATTTGTAAACGGATGATCTCATATGGGCAAATTCCAGCTACAGAAGAACATGACACGTGAAAAATCAAACGTGAAAATCGCAAGTCAAATTTGTATACGACTGTATACTTAGTAATTCCAGGGTGTTAAGGATCAAAAGGAGTTGAAGGTTTGAGACTAATTATAAGAAAAATAATTTTTTTGGTTAACACTTTCAAAATTTGCACGTGAAAACCAAAGCTTTCCCCCCAAAAATCCTCGTTTCAAACCTGGCTATGAACAAATTGTATAACTTAATGCAATGAAACATTCCCTTTTATTGATTATGTCATTCCCAAAAAAAAAAAAAAAAAAAAAAGTGTTGGAAGCACATTTAGTAGTTTGGTTTGAAAAGTACGCCTTGTTTCAACCCAATCCATGAAGCGGTAGATAATTTTGAATCTGTAACGTGAGTAACAAAAAAAAATTAAATTTTTCCTATTCTATAGTGCCTGCTGAATATTTAAAACAACATCCAGGCATCCATCTCTTCTATGTCCACCCCAGACATACAATATTAAAAAATCAAGAAAGCAGTCTATTGTTTCTGAGATAGTTGTCTCAAACTTTGTAACGTGTAGTAACAATGTAACGTGAGTAACGTCCAGTGAGGAGGGTGCAACGTGAGTAACAGTGTTTGCCAAGAAATCTATAAATTATTCATAATTTATTGATTCCGAAATGGCAATTAACAGTTATTGTCTTAAGACAAAGTGTAGCACATCCAAAGTACCATTAATACAGAAAAGCGTCATTGGCTGATGCCCGGGTCAGTTTGGCAATAAATAGTATTTGAAGTAACAAGTGACGACTACGTCCACGCACATCACTCAAAATACCGGACGGGACCCATTTCTACTTGCGTCTTTCATGGTGTTTCCTAGAGCTAGGAATAATGTTAAAGGATTCCCGGCGTTTGGCGGGATCGCACCCCACTCTTGACAGCCATAATTTTGAAGAGTCGGCGTCACTTAAACAGCACCGCGCTTCTCCCGGGGTTATAACGCCGGCTGACTCAGCAAGGTCCTCGGGTTACGTGCCTCAGATCACGATACCAAATTACACCTGCGCCTTGCCAGTTTGTGGGAAAATAGACCCCGCGCTACAGACTGGATTTGTCAGAGACCGAGCGAAGTCTGCCAGGTTCCGTTAGGCACCGTTTGGTTTTATATACTAAAGGGGTCGAGCGAATTGTTCCTCAGCACGCACGAGATTGTTCCTCAGCACGCACGAATAAACTCAACAGCGACAGACTTTCATATGAATCAGCCAGATTTATTGGCGGACAACATCGGCGAACACTATGTCTATCAATTCTCAAAACAGTTTCACGAACATTATAATTAATCGAATAAACCGCTCTTAACTAGGAGCTACGGATTACGGGTTTCGAAGGGAACCTAGCGAGATAAACCGTAGGACAACGTGCAGACAACATGCAGACAAGACACAGAGGTACTTGGTTGAATTGCCTCATTGGAGAGGGGAAAAAAGTGGTCAAAGACGCGGAATGCGGCTTCGTGATAAGCCGATGTTCAACGGATTTGAGCACCCAGCTCGAGCATGGCAGCGTGGCAAAATGCGCTCGTTACTCCTTCTCCTGGTACCGGCTTACGCACGTAAGCCTTGGCGCGTTCAGCCCCCGTAAGGTCGACGCGACAGAGCGGAAAATCCACGGGTCGCCAGCTGGATTTCACAAGGATTTCCAGCATACAAATCCATTGCCGGCCTGCTCACCAGATGAGTCCAAATCGGGGTGTTGGGCGGATACGACGGGATGGAAAACCGTGTCGGGCCGTGCCGGAGCAAGACAGTCAGAGGCTCCTGGTTGGATTTCAGGATCAACCCGGGGACGCCCGCACGCTGGTCCCATCGCCAGGAAGGAAACACCGTTTCAACTCACTCCTCACCAAAGCAGGTCGCAGACTCGACTCTAGCAGCCGCTCATCCAGCAGAAGCAGACTCGACTCCAGCAGCCTCTCATCAGCAGAAGGCAGGACCTGATTTCATGCAGTTCCTCTTGCCTCTTTCACGAGCAGATCGCAGACAGACCACAGCCGCTCCCTTACACAGCCGATCGCGACTCCACTAGCCGTTCTCTCTTGCCTCCGGCGCTCGCTCTCTGTACACTCCCCCGGGGGACCCGTGATTGGTACCCATCGCCGAGATTGCAGCTGCCCTCCACCAATCGGCTGGCCGACACGCTCTCGCCACGGACACTCTCAGAACGCTGGGCGGGTGCTAGTTCGGAGAGAAGGAAAAATAAAGCAGGCGCTCCCGGTCCACCACCACTGTACGCACACTGGACAGCGTACACTCCCACAACACATGCTAACGTTCCAATTACCGAACAACCTGACGAAACATGCATTTAAGGGGAATCTGGGCAATCCATATATTTAAGTACACACCAAGGGCCATTTCCGCAAAATAAATCATTGCAACCATTGTGATCTACGTAACTCCCCTTTCACATTTCATTTCGATCATTAAGATCCCGATCAGTGGTTATCGCCACAGCGCGTAATGAGTGAAGCGTACTTAGTGGAGCTAACAATTACAACGCACGGCGCGGCGTCCGTCCTCCAAGTCGGTCACTCAACTTCACGGCCACACCAACCCACAAAAGGAACGGGCTTATTCAGCTGAGAGATTTTTGCAGCCAATCAGTGACGAGCTAGCCAGTACCTCGACGTTTGACCGGCCTCAAATCGGGACCAGTGGTTTCGAAGTTATCATCTTCTGTCCAAACAAACATGTCATTTTTTCAAAACGTCATTGAGTCAGGACATCCAGAAGGTTATGAGAGCTTAAAGAAAGCGGGCTCCAATGAAACAGAGGGTCACTATAGATGTAAGGCGTCACTACAGATCAATAAACCATGCTGCAATTGAAGAGACCATGTGACATGGGGGTGGGTGCCATACATGACAATGGGTTATAGTGACTCTTTACCATGTTAACAGACTGACTGGATGAAAAAAGTAAGTGCGAGTGTGACATGTGGCGGGCGGGTGTGATGGAGATTACATGTAAATTGTAAGGTTTGCATTCAGAAGTAGTATTGCCTAAACGTTAAGGCCTACAAGTACTATTCTGTTGAATAAAAAGCGTTAAAGGTTGTGAAACATTCACAGTATGGTGCCACTTCCACCACTCAAATCTTACTGGTAACGGAAGTAGTAACGTAACGTGCGATAACGCAACTTTTTTTTCTTCAAATCCTTTGTGCAAAGTTACTGTTGTATATGTTAAAATCTTAGTTTGTGTTATAAAGTTTTGAATACAGTTTCAAAGCATTCATCAATCCATTTTATTCTGCAGTGCCATCATTTAACAAGGATATATTGTTCGCCGGGACGCGGCCGCGGAGCAACAACCGCAGATTGGGAGGCCGCAACGTCGGGCTCGACCAATCGCACCCAATCCAGATCGTCGCCCCAGGGATAAGTCCGGAGTCGACGCGTCCTTTGTTTGTACGACCTGGCGTTGAAGCGTCAATATTTCCACCACTTGCGCGTACAGGTTATTCGCCAAATCTCAAAACACCTAGAGAACCACGTGACGATCGACCGAGTCTTCACACCCTCGACGGAACTCGTACGGAAACGAGCCGCTTAGCGCGCTCGTTCCGTGGCGATTCCGAGCGGTTTAATCGCCGAAGAACCGTCAGTCCAGATGTCGACTACGGCGGCACAACGTGCCTTGCCTAATTTTCCCCAGCACGCGACACGCTCATGTCAATGAAAGAAGGACAAGTAACGAACTGAAACATTCACATCCGGGTTTATTTACTACAAACAATAATGGGGGGAATTAGGGAAGCACGTAAGAGCAGAATAAACCGAATAAAGCAAGCAATGATTCCAAGCGAGAAAGCACTTATACAATTCACATACTTACTGACTGGCGCCACAAACACACATATGCAACACACCCAAAATCGGTCGGGACCAGCTGGTCTTTATTGAGACCTATCTGGACCTGCCCGCCTCGTGCGGTCTTCAAGGACCAGGTCCTCGGGGCCGAACGACCCCCAGCACGATCCGGCGACGACGCAAGCAGAGCGAAGTCGGCAGCGAAGGCTGGCGGGAGAAGAACCCCCGTGGGCAGACACTTTCGAGAACCAGCGTGAGAGAACGACAGAAACAACGCGCACACCACGCCAGACCCAGACCAAACTCGCCCGAACGCGCAGGACCGCGCCATTAATATACCCCGCTTCGGAATGGGGGGCGGCCTCCTGCGACCCTCCCTCTCTCACTCGCTGGTGTTAGCACGGCAAAAGTCGCTCTCCTCTCTCTCATGGCCAAAACGTGCGGCAAGCTCCTTGATTGGCCGGGGTGGGCAGGTGACGTCACGCGCCCTTTCCTCCTGTCACGGGCCCGGAATTGGCTGAGTGGAACGCGTCACCCCACCCGCTGCATGGCCGATCGGTCGAGTGGCCGCCGCCGTGGCTCCTTCCAAGAACTCACCTTCTTCCAAAGGACGGCCCTCACGCAGAGGAAGATGGCAACATGTTTCTGCATGGGTTCCGCCCACCCTGACGTAGGCCAAGAGCGAGGTGAAGGAAGCGGAATGAAGGTGAGAGGTGATGCCGAGTGTCGTCGGCGTTGATGTCGGTGATGTAAAAAAAAACGAAAAGAAAACCTGACTTTTTAAAAATAACTCCACCCAGCGCTAGGAAACATTTTAATTAAACCCATTAGACTGAGGGTCAGGACCCTATCTGGAACATGTACTACAGATAAACTGATCTAAACGAAACTGTATTTTGTGTGGCTCATGGCTTCCAGATTCGCAAACAATATAACCGAAAGCTGGGGAAAAAATGCCATGTACTTTTGCGTGAACGTGAGTAACGGCTTAAAAAAAAAAAAATTAGGTTGCCGGGCATAACCACTGGGGATACCCTTCTGGGTTTTCACCTTCTGGTTCTGGATAATCGTCAGAGGTTGCCGCAATGTAGAAGTGAGAAGTTTTATCCATTTACAGAATAAGGAAACAACTTTATTGCTGTAGACCCAGTGTTCTCAACGGGGTTCCCCGGAACCCTAGGGTTCCGCAAGATGTCGCCAGGGGTTCGCGAGAAACAGTAAATAAAATAGGCTAATGTATTTTGATGTAGTTTTTGTTTGATTTAATATTCGTAATTTTACTATACACGGTACGAGCAATGTGTTGGAAACTCCTGGTATTTATAATAGAGGCTTCAACCTCTTATATTATTTTCAATTATAAACAAACCATAGGGAATGTATTTAACGATGTCTAAATGCGCCAGTGTGAAACCGCCCTTCACTGGTTAGTGGACGTCCTGTAGCGGCGGATTCGTGTATCATTAGAGTGACTGACTCCAGTACAGGACGCAGCACGGTGTCCATCTATGTTCTCTGTTGCTTCCTTGCGCGAAGTCTCTCTCTCTCTCCAAGTTAAGTTCTTCTGTTACCTTTACTTGCTCAGCTTTATTTGTCTTAAGTGTTTATTCAAGTATACATGAGGTGTGTTTTTTAATTGTCAAACAGACTCGGGGTTGACAAACACTTCAAAATGACGTTTTCAAAACAAAACAAAAGAAAAAAATATTTTTTTTTTGAATTAAAACCTCGGTGTGAGGGTCCTCATAAACTGAGCAGTAGGGTTTTTTTTTTCATTGCCAATAAATTTGACAAAAAAGGGGGTCATTTTTCCTTTAAACCAGGTATCCGAAAAAAATATATTATATTTAGCACGTGAAACTACGATAAAAAAATATAAAAGAGCAAGATATTAATAATGGTATATAATAATTTTTATGCAGGGTTCCCTGAGACATGAAAAACTATTCAAGGTTCCACCAAGGTAAAAAGGTTGAGAAACCGCTGCTGTCGGGACTAATAGAGTAAATGTAAGTGAGTAAACGCTGCGAATTGCCATATCATCTCGCCAGTCATTGCGGAATCACCAAACAACGGAAAAATATTCAACTATTGATTTATTCTTTCCTCAAAAAAGAAAGTCTAACGTCCCCCATGTAAAATTTATCTGACCCTTGATTGTATCCCATAATTCCTTGAGCAAAATACATCATGAACAATAAATTAGTTCTGATGTCTTTGCTTTGCAGAGAAAAGAACATGAAAATGGTTTCCGTTCGCCGACTCCACCCAGTTCTTCAAACACAGAAGATGTTTAAATCAGCAAATGGTCTTCTATGTTGAGGACTCTGATAAAATTGAACAGCGTGTCGCAACGACATCCACACAAGGGATTTAAAGGTACCCAAGCAGCATCCAAAGAAATGACAACCATACGCCGTGTTTTGTGTGGACCAAGGAGTTTGATTGTGAATCAATACATCATCATCAAAGATACCTCCGGGGTGAGAAAAAACCGTACAAAAATCGCTTCAGTGTGTCCCCAAGACATGTACTCAGATAGCTCGAATTGATATCAACATCGAAAAATTCACACTTGGGGAGAAACCCAACCACACGGGAGAAACCCAACCACACTGAACGGGAGAAACCCAACCAAGGGTGAGAAACACAACCAAGGAGAAACCCAACCAAGGGGAAGAAAGAACACACTGGAGAGAAACCCACCACACTGGGAGAAACCCAACCAAGGGGAGAAACACAACAAGGTGAGAAACACAACCACACTGGGAGAAACCGCCAAGCCAAGGGAGAAACACAATCCAATGGGGAGAAACCCAACCAAGGAGAGAAACCAACGAAGGGGGAACAAACACACTGGGGAGAGAAACTGTACGAGGTTCTTGTGTTCTAAAAGTGTTTCCGTCATTTGGTAACCTTGAATAACCACAACGAGTTCACACTGGGGAGAAACCGTATACAAGTGTTCTGTTGTGTTCGAGGATTTTAGTTCAATTTATCAAACTTGAATAAAACACAAAACGAACTCACACTGTGGAAAAACCCGTACAATGTTCTGTGTGTTCGAAGGATTTTAGTCAATTATCAAACTTGAATAACACAAACGAACTCACACTGGGGAAAAACCGTACAAGTGTTCTGTGTGTTCTGAAGTGTTTCGTCCAGTCGTTCACCTTGAATAACACAAACGAACTCACACTGGGGAGAAACCTTAACAAGTTTCTGTGTGTTCTAAGATGTTGCGGTCATCATCACACTTGAAAGTATCCACAAACGAAACTCACACTGCGGGAGAGAAACCGTACAAGTGTCTGTGTTGTTCTGAAGGTTTCGTCATTCGTTTACCTTGAATAAACACAAACGAACTCACACAGAGCCACCACACCAAGATAAAGGTAAAAAGGTGTCGCCTGTTCTCCAAACAATGACTTCGGCTCCAGACAAATCGCCAGAGAAGTTTCAATGAACAGAGCTGGAATCTTAGAGGAGAAGAAATCATCATCCACTGCAAAGCGGTTATTCCACGCATTAAGCCTGGGGACTATTGGTAAAGGAAGAAACAAGTGAAACTACACATTCTACACAGTTTGAAAACGAAAAAGAAACAAACACAAAGCACCAGTGATTCAAAATAAAAAATAGCACCGTAAGCAGAGCTAACCCCTCACCCCCTTGACGCAAAACGCAATTTCAAGATGGTGCCAGTATGAAAATCGCAGCACGCCCCATTTTCGAACGGACCTCTCCTCTAAAACTCAAAACCCCCAACACACCCAGCAAAAAATGGATTTAATCGGGACAAGGCGTTCTCGAAAATTGACGGAAACCAATTTCAAAGTTTGGCTGCCGTTGGCGGCCACAGTGAAAATCGCAGCATGCCCATTTTGGAAAGAACCTCCTCTTACTCAACCCCATATACCTCCCAAAAATAAAATCAATGGTTGTGAAGCCGTTCTCAAGTATTGTCCGGAAACCAAATTGAAATGCTGCTCTAGCCGCCAATTGGATATCGATTGCCGCTGAATATCGAAAAGGAACCTTCCTCTAAACACCCCCATGATTACACAGCAAAGATGAAATGCAATAAAGTCAAGCCGGTCTCAGTGTATGTCCGCGAAACAAATTTCAAGATGGCTGCTCTAGCCCGCCATATTGGATATACGGATTGGCGCTGAATATTGAAAAGGAACCGTTCCTCTTCCCAGCCCAACACACACTGCAAAAATGGATTTAATCGGACAAGGCCTTCTCCCGAAATCGACGGAACCAATTTTTCAAGATGGCTCCATGGAGGCACATTGAAAATCGCAGGCGCCCATTATCGAAAGGAACCTTCCTTTACTCAAACCCCAACATACCCGCAAAAATGGATTTAATCGGACAAGGCGTTCTCCTCGAAATCGACGCGAAACCAATTTCAAGAGCTGCCATGGAAGGCCACATTGAAAATCGCAGCCACGCCCATTTCGAAAAGAAACCTTCCTCTACTCAACCCCAACATACCCGGCAAAAAATGGATAATCGGACAAGGCGTTCTCTCGGAAATTGACGGAAACCAAAAGTGACAGACGCCCGGACGGTACGCGGACGCCCGCCGGACAAAAGCCTATGACGACAATACCCTTTTGCCAATTCAGGCTGAGGTGGTAAAAAGGCGAAAACTTACAAAAATAAATATAACAGATATACTCCCACAAAGGAGAATGACAAGAGCAGGAAAGATTCAAAAAGAGCTTGAAGGAGGAGCAAGGATCGGACAACGAAGGCTCATTGGAGCGGCTAAGAAGAGGTCAAGATTAATTGCGATTTGAGAACGAGTCATCACAGAATATTACAAGACCAAGGACATTACTCTAATGCTTTTAATATAAAAATGGTGATTGAGCCACATTGAATAAAAATGCAGGTTTTGTGGCGATATAAACAGAAAGTACCAGTCAACCTCCTTTCGGAGTTTAAAAAAAACCTCATTCAGAACAGTGTCACAGAAAGACATGACAGCGTCTGCGAGTAATCCACTTGCACGATCTGTAAAACACTTCAACATCCCGGTCCCAGAACAATCGTGGAAACACCAAAACCAGAGCGATGCCCTCGAAAGAAATGAACACGTATGCTCACGTGTTGATCAAGATGATCCCATAAAGTGTGACTGTATTTTCTATCGCAAACAAAAGCCATTCCTCCGGGCACGGTGCTCAAAACACGAAAATAAAGGGCGGCATTGTTGATTGAGGTTTTCAGTTCCCAATGACTTTGACTAAATAATACAGAAATAAGAAAATCATCAAATACCAGGATCTGAAAAAATGAGGTCAAGAGGACTTGGAAACTGTAGAAAACTGAAAATGGTACCAGTGCACAGTCGAGCTGCAGGAGTGATAAAGAAAAACCCCTCACTGAGATCTTCAAAACCATGCCCTGGAATGAATACGGACTACAAATGAATGACAGTTGCGACGCTGTCTGGGGGTTTCATTGAAGATCCTTTAAAACCCCGGAACGAAACTGAGAACAAAGAAAACTTCACAACTTGCTCTGATAAACCATGACCCTTAACCAAATGTTTGGTGTCACAACACACACACACACACACACACACCAACACAACACACACACATGACACACACACATACACACACCACACACACAATTCATTTTTATTTATAAAAGCTGTAACATGAACTGGAATTCCATTTTTTTCCAAATTTGGATATCTTTAATCCCATAAACTGTGTTGTTGCTCCTCTTGTGGGAATTCTTCACATCACCTGAAGGTTTTATTCTTTGTACGTCCTTTGATCAGGTGTGACAGGTGTTAACATTAATTGTTTGTTTTTCCCCAATCGATTCACCTGAATTCTCTTGATACTTTCCTTCGATTCAAGTAAAATTGGTTCTTAATCTGATAAAAGTTATTTATGGATGAATATAACTTATTATTGATATCTAAAGAGTCCAACTACCTTTCCATTTGTAAGATGAGAATTCAGTTTCTTATCTTAACTTAACCCTCATCTCCCAACATATTTACAACCCAAATCTTAACAAACTGGGTCGATTCAGACCCGACCTCAATATATCCTCTCTGTTCTGCAGTAGCCAGAAGCCAATGCCAGTCTTGGACCAGTCTATAGCGAGGCACGTGGGCTTGCTGGGGTTGAATATCCAGACACCCTCCTCAATCTCACTGGCGATGACAGCTTTCGACTCTTCAAATGCATCCTGGAGGTGCTCATCCCACTTAAAC
>CM068961.1:40526392-40541283 GCA_035128595.1 Eptatretus atami
TGCTTAGTCTTCGCGAATGTTTTGACAGGCAACATAAGTATGGTAGGTTTTAACTCTTCCTGTCATGTATTAGGATTTCGTCAATAAATGTGTCCGGTGATGGAACGCTCACGTTGATCGACCCAATTAATACGCTTATCAAACTCATTTCTTCATGCCCACGATATGTCGAGTTTCATTGATCCGTTGTGCTGACGATGAACGAACATAAGAGTATCAAACACCGCAATTTCACTGTTATGTAGAAGAGCACTCGGCATTTAGTTTCCTACTGCGGACATTAATCTCCATTATATTCTGCCAAATGCCCAACATCTGTACCATATGCCGCACATTCTTCTTTCCGACGTGGTGGGGCTCTACTTCCTGCGTCCTTTGTGCCACAGTCGGGCATGGGTTCATTTGCTGCCTTATGGTTACTTGCTTGCCTTTGATATGCGCTGCTACTGCTTCATGAGTGTCCAGTATTAGATCGACGTTTGCCAGAGTTCTTTCGCGCTCAATAATTGGAAGAGTCCTCAAGGTCCTGTCCTTTTCTTTCACAAGAGAGTCAAGCTGATCTCGAGTCAGGCAATTCCTCGTGGAAGAACATCACGATGATCGATTCGTGATAGCTAACTTCAGCGTCACAACTAGGCATTGGATAGGTATTGCATTATTCCCCTGAAGCCCCACGTAGGCCGGCCCAAAGCTGCGCACTGTTTAATCATGGTCTTGATGCATATTCATGTATATTATGTAATGTTACTCTGGCCACCATAGTGTTCTCTTCGTGAACAGCAAGTTTTTTAATGGCTGCCATTTCCACCTCTATGGGTTTGTTCGAAAGGCTACCACCTGTCCATCTTGTTAGATCCTTGCGCAGGGGTTCGTCACAGCACCCTAGTAACTGCACCACTTTGTCACGGCCAGTGACTTTGGTTGCATCGACGTATTCAGACCATCGTGACTCGAAGTAAGCCCACTCTTCACTGGAGCCAGCGGCAACGATTATGGGCCTTTTTGACTTTTTCAACCTTGGCAGCATGTCCAGGGGCGTGTATGGCACTGTGGGCAGTGATGAGTGCGGCCACGATAGCGGGATCGAGGTCTTCAATGGTGTAGTCACAACCGGCGATTGGGCATCCTGCAGTCGGCATCGTGGCCTTGGTCAACTTGCACCGTGTTCATAAATAAGACTGTCGTTCTGTTTGTTAATCCAGTTGGCGATTTATTACAACTTTGACAATGAACACGGTCTGAAAGATATAAGAAAGAACATGACGATTAATAATGATTAAGAATCCTCTAAGTTCAACCAAATATTTCCCAACATATTCAGGAGGGCGTCTGATCCGTTCAGATCGCCGCAATGGGGGGCTGTTTAACTGATGACAAGGGTTCAGTTGCACTCGTTTCCTCAGCTAAAGTCTGTTTCTCTGCCGTAGGAGAATTGCTCGGTGTTACCTCTCCATTTTCGAAACCAGCCTGCTGTTGCTCCACAGGTAGGGCATCACCCATCACGTTCCCAGGTGGAACGTCACCAGGAGGTGCCAAATGTCGCAGTGATACAGTGGTCTCCCGGCCATCAGAAAGTCTGACATGGGCATATTCCAGATTTGTGTCAATGAGTTCGACTTCATCCACCAAGGGATCATACTTGCTTTGGCGTACTTGTCTTTTCATCAGCACAGTGCCAGGAGAAGCCAACCAGGTGGGTAGAGAATTATCCGCTGGTAGATCGGAGCTGGTAGCTAAACAGTCGTTCGTGTGGAGTGGCATTAGTGGATGCGGAGAGTAGCGACCGAACAGAATGCAGAGTATCAGCGAGAACAGCCTCCCACTGCGCAGTCTTCAGTTCTCGTGACTTAAGCGGAAAGGTCACAGCTTTCCAGATGATACCATTGCATCTTTCCACCAGTCCGTTTCCTTGTGGGTTAAAGCCAGTAGTTCGACTGGTGGCAATGCCGCGTCCATGCACTGAGTATTGACATATTGACCCTGACCTTTATCATAATCTGGCGCCAAATCTAAATCAGTTTAGATTGTGCTCCGAACGCGATTCTGTCCTAACTGTTTTACCCTTGTGAAGCAATTTGATGCAAATTCGTCTATATTCAATTGAGTTTATGGACTGGTAAATCAGTAATATTCTTTTCAGAGTTTAGACAACTTGACATCTTTGACTCCCTTGACATTATTGCGAACATATGGCCCAAAATGTACTAATCATCTTAATTGCCCCTGGTCTTAAATTAACTTTTACCGTTTTACCTCAAGTTGAGATGAATAACATGTTTGCTTCTTGAGTTATCGTTGTATAATAACGAAAATCTCTGACGGAGGGGAACGGCTGGCACAACCCGGAACAATATTGGGCTTTGGGAACTTTTTTTCTAGGAACGTTGGAAAGCATCCCGCAAATTAAAATATAAATACCCCGACGCCGGGGAGTGCGGGTCATCTCTGCCAGAAGGTCGAACAGTAACTCTGTGCAGACTGGAAATAGGGGCAGTTCCATAAGTAACCGTACGTGCTACTTCCGGGTTTCAAACACCCACGCCCCTCTGTATTCAGGCTAGTGACCACCCACCCACCCTCATAGCATCGCAATCGCATTGCAAAGCCCAAGCGCAAGTACTCCTTATGCCGATTGTTGTAGATCATGACGATGCACGTCCTAGCGGTGTAATTACCATTTTCCTATTTACTCACAGCACGTATTTTATGAAAATAAAAGTACAAATTGACATTCAAACAATGTTCATGCATAAATGAAAGTAAGTGTGCATATAAAATATATATATATATTTAGTTAAATTGACAAAAGCTTCAAATGTAATATTTGTCTCGAGAGTTCCGGTTCTTAATTTAATAATATTTTAACTTCACGAAATATAAAGATTTTTGTAAGTTTTGATGACTTCCGTCATCTGTTTGTGCTGTTTGTTTGTTTTGTGTGTGTGTTTGTTTGTTTAAAGGCACGATAACTAAGAAGGGGGGGGGGGGACGAAGCTACCAAATGTCAAATTACACCACGTGATCAGAGGGTGATGGCTAGTGCTGATTAGATTTTGGTGCAAAATCGGTCAAATGTCAAGGTCACAGTGAGGTCAACCATTCGATTTTTGATCGGTTTGGTACCAGAATCATTAGAACTCTGTTTGTGTCGCTACCCTTCTCTAGAAGACAGCTTTTAATTAGACCAAGGTCCAGAGGCAAGTTGACGATTGTCGTAAGTACCGTAGTCTTATGACTCATAGTATGTTTTTATGAAGCCCATACGGGGAGATAGTTATAAAGATATAATAATGGCTTGTGTTTCTAATAATAAGTCGTAGAATCTGATAAATTGGAATAAAATGAAGGAGGAATCGATTTTGAAATCGACGATTTTCGCAAGCTTTGACAGCCTTGTGACGTGACCCTGAGCCTTGGACGACCTTTGTAAATTATCTCGTTGTGCATGTCTCATCGACCTCTATCTCATTTCCTAATTATTAATATATATTATAGATTGTGGATGGACGGAGCGGACGTGACGGAGCAGACTCGAGACTGTTATTATTAGGTCTCCATCTCTACTGAGATGAAAGAGATGACCCTAATAAACGAATAAATAAATGAAAATAAATAAATGAAAATCAATGCAGGTGAGCGACCGAGAAGGGAAGCAGGTTTCAGTCATGCTTACACAAATGTGTAATGGATAGACCCCTACTACTAATTTTATGCAGCACCCAAACCACACACACCACACACACACACACACTACACACACACACACACCTCAGCTTAGCCATAGGTAGGTTTATTCTAAGCAGTTGGTGCTTCGTGATTGTCAGGTAGCGCTACTTCTTGTGTGATATTCGACAATGGCATTTTTGGGGGATAAATACATTGATAGACATGACACTGTTGTTCAGGAAATTTAAATGACATATTTAAAGGGGTTAAAGGAATAAAAGAATACAAAGGTAGCAATGCAAACTTTTACAGGCTTTATCATCTTACTGGATTTGATTCCAAGCCAACTATAAAGTCTCCTTTATGCTTCACAACAAGATGCCTAGATCAACGTAGTATGCCGTCTTTTAAGAGGGGGTGTTGCATTAGCTGTCTTGTCTGCTAGCATGAGATGAGAAATTAAACCATGTATTCCTTTCGAAACAGAGTAGGCCATTGGGTGCTGTAGGTAATATTTAATAATTAATTAGGCCAGGTGACACCTATCAGCAGCATAACCCCTGCCCCAAAATGATGCAAAACGCAAGAAGATTGGTACTATAATAAATGTGTTTGAAATTGTTAAATTAGTAATAATTTAATGAGTCATTTGCACATGCATGAGATATATATACGCAGTCCAAATAGTGTGCAGGGATCTATTATATCTCGGTAATCCACAGTAAATCAAGGGCATGAGTGTTCATAAGTACGGGTCAGAGAGTTGTAATGACCGTTTCTAGGCCCTATATGATTCTGAGTACAATGGGAAAATACACTCATTCTGATGCCAGATTATAATTGTTTGATCAACTGTGTGTTGTGTGTGTGTGTGTGTGTGTGTGTGTTGTGTGTGTGTGTGTGTGTGTGTGTGTGTGTGATATGTTTGCATGTACATGCACTTTTTATGTGAATGAAATGGTGAACGGATCCTGCTTATGACTCTTTCTCTTGCCTTCTTATCCATCACGGTCATTGCAGCATTAAAATTAGGCACAAGCTATGCCTACAAGTGGGAATTAACAAACAGCCTATTTCATAAAACTACAAGGCAAGCGAAGTAGCATGCTCTTTGTCAGTGCAGCACCGAGGGCCTGTCCAGGCAACAGCAGCTGGGGTTCTCTCGCCCTGTCAACGTTAAAGATGGAGGTGTAGGTATAGACATAGCTGTGATATCATCACCGCCCTGCCTCCATATACGGCAACAGCCCACTGAATGAGACTCCAGATGCTCGACTCAGCCTCCAATTTCCGTGCCCAGCCCATCACCATTTTCCCCAGTCAGCGTAGCTGCCGCCACTGGCCTTTGTCCGCACCGTGTTACCGACTTCCTTAATTTCCGGAAATCATCATCCACCCACCTCCCTCATTAAAGATGCTTGTCCCCAGAACTTGCGGCTCGAAAGTGTTCGCTCAAATTAAGGCACGCCTTGCCAAACGAGTGCTTTAGCGCCCGCTCATTCAAGAGCCGAAAAGGTGGGCAGAGAGGCTCTAATACGCATCGTCTGGGGGCAATCATTCTTCCAACTCATTATTTCTGCCTGATACAAACGCAGCAAGTTTGGCAAGCACCTGTGACCGCTGTTGAACATCTAGTGAGGAGATAACAGAATCTTATAACTCTTGGATGCTGCAGTGCTTTTGCTAGTAGCCTGCAAGGCTCCCATTTTTTTAACAAAGTGGCCTGTCAAGTCTTTAAGGCATATTCGCCATCTCACCTGTGACAAGGCCCTGAACAGGCAGCACTTAACTGCATGCCCCAACGTGCTATCAAATGGTTTGCTTTCTCTTACACTGACCAACTTGCAAGTGAGAGTGGATGGCTAGAATGCAGGCCTCCCTCGGGGAGATCACTTTCATACACTTTTGCTCTCACTGATAAAGCACCTCTCTAACATCTGAACAGAAACATGCTTTACAGACCATTCCACAAATAAACTAATGCATAATGGATATTCTCCTTTTGGGTCTTATTTGCAAGTATTATTATCTCAGAGTGCATCTGCAAAGAAGCATTCTGGATAAATCATATGATATCGAAGTGAGAATCAAAACTTTCTGACTTCTTTTCTAAATCAAAACAGTTCACTACAATGTGTACAAAATAAATTGCACCTGTTTTGAAAAAAAAAGTGCTAATTCCCAAAGCACAATCTTACTCCCATAAAAGCATATTAGCTATTTCTCCACAAATCATCAGAGAAATGGCATGAGAATCCGTGGTCATACCTTTGAAAGGAAAGAGTATTCTCAGTATGATAAACCAAAATTTAATTTCATAAATGTCGAGCTTCTTTCTCACGCCCCTCGTTTCTACAATGCAAGATTGAGGCTACATGTGAAGAATAAGGTGACGTGAGGATATGGACTGACATTGAGCGGAGTATAGGGAACTTTCATCCTTGGAGTCACATGAATGGAATAAATGAAAACAGGAAATAAATACTCCAACCTCCACAAACAGCGGTTTGGTTTAGGAAGGGTTAATGGGGGTAGAAAGACAGAGTATGGTGCATTTAGGATGGGGATGATGATGATGGCAGTGCAACCGTCTGACGGAAGATCTGGACCGAGAAGAGTGAGATAGTACAGCTTTCCTCAGGAGGTGGTTCCAACATTCATATAGAGGAAAGTAACAAGCAATAATTGAGGTAAGCTCAGACAGTCTAGGAGTTTTGGTCGGGCTAAACCAAGAGTGGGTTATTTGAATAACAGGTGTACATGTATACTGTATACGTATATGTATAATGTATATGAAATATGTATATGTATAATGTCAGATGTACTATGTATCAATGTATTAATGTATGTTGTGGTGCGGGTTTCGGTGGCGAGGACGAACGCTAGACGGAGCATTGACGTCTCCACCGAACATCAACTTGGAATTCAGAAAGGGTTCGTCGACCTACACGGAGTCGAGGGACTCGCTTAAGAGGACCGTGGTCCCGCCAATATTTCGACGGCGTAGGGTAGGGTCCACTTGTCTATTCCAATTACCTAAGTACTCACGCCATCTAACTACCGGGGAAGGCCACAATCCTCGGCCGGCCTTTGTCTGACCGAGTCACTGTTTACCGGACGTGGAGGGGTTCGGGTAAAGAGCGGAAAATACAAAAGCCCGCGCCGGTCCAAATGAACAATTTACGGTCACAAACGGCCTCACTTACTCTCAAGCCCGCACATTGCTGGGTCAATGATAGAAATGACAGGTTAGAAGAGAGCAGCGGTACATGTAACGGAGGTTTATTATTATAAATAGCGGAGAGGGAGACACAGGAGAGACTTAATCAACGAATATGCAGGAAAAATGTACAATTGACAATCAACACTTATATCAATTTTCTTAACTTATTAGACGGGGCGCACCCTGAATATACAGAGATCAACACCACACACACAGATCACACACACACACACACACATCCAAAGAAATGGGGCCCAGCGCGTCTTTATTACGGACCTCCAGCCGGGGAGGATAGGCGAACTGGAGGGCAGAGTTCTGCTGGTACCTGCGTGTGCTCAGCACGGCTATATGCTGAGACAAGGATGGCACACCTTCGGATGGAGCGCGGGATTACTTTGTGAGAATGGGCTTTGGTGAAGATCGGTCAGCGCCCCAACTACGCACAAGTCGGGACTCGAACACACACGGACCTCGCACCAAGCGCCAAGGAACCAAGACGAAGCGGCAGACACGCAGCCAGCACCAAGACGGAAGATGGCGCACAGACCAGAAAAAAAAACCCGAAAGAAAAAAAAACGAGACCCAGACAGATCGCGACCGCACCAATTTATTCACCCTCCTGCGAGGGTGGGAGGATCCGTCCTGAGGTAACCATCTGGCTTCCATTTGACGGGGGGTGGCGTGTCGGATGGCCGCCCTCCGGCTGAGCCGGAAAAGAGGGCTTCTTGGTAGTGTGTTTTCTAGAGGCCTTGACGTTGGATTCGACCATTTGGGCTGGAGGCGCTTCGCTTGCTCGGGCTTATTTCCGTCATACTTGGGCTGGAGGAAACACTCCTTGCCCTTCTTCGGAGCGGGTGACATCGTCTGAGGTGATGGAAGGCTGCGCCACCTTCAGACCAAAAAACACGTGATAATGGAGTCGGTGCGCGGAGGTTTTGGTTGGGCGGTGGAACGAAAGCATGATGTTGTTGTTGGGGATATATAAAAAAAACTAACTACAAAATAATCGCAGCACACACATGAAATTTCCCGTTAGACACAGGGGATGGATTATTTGGGACTGCTGGACTTTCCTGCGTGCAAGAGGCTTCCAAATCTGTTAACAGTATCATGTTTCATGTATATGCTATCATGTATATGTCTTCTGTATATATATATATAAATGGTGGAGGAATTGAGGAAGGTCAGAGGCTGAGAGAGCAGAAGGAGATTAATCAAGGGAGGGACAGTTTAAAAAAGGAAAAAAAGAAGAGGTCAAAGACCTGCCTGCAATGTGAAAGCAGCAACCGTGTGCTTTGGTGTCCTTCAGAGATTCTGCAGATTCAAGCGAGACTTTTTGGAGACAGACCAATTCAATAGCCTTAACGTTTAGACAAACAGTGAATATATGGACTTTTCGTTCCTGGGTCAGAACAAATTGAACGATGGGTCGTGTGGCTACCCTTCCGTTCCATCAAAGCAAAGGTTTTTCGGACCAATCAGAGTGTCTTTTTTCCTATACTCTCGTCCTTGTGTTGCTGTTTGTGGTTTCGTCAAATTTTCCATATTAAACCATTCCTTGTTGTATTGTATTTCAAATTTTTGTGGCTGTGGTTTGTCCTGGACGACTTGCCAGGTCTCAGCTAGTCCAACGTGCATAATTCCCCTGTCTCCTTCTCTGAAGCTGTGTGCCTCTTGTCCGCTTTGTTTCTCCCAAGTATGTATCGTCTACTTTGAGTCAAACTTCCTATCCTATCTACTCCCCCTTCCTGATTAAATTAAAAATAAATCACAACTATTGTGCCTATGACTTCTTCCTCTGTTTATCCCTATCATTTTCTTAATATCTCGCAAACTAAATCTTGATCGAATGACAATGGCTACTTCCGTTGAAGCTTTTACGACAAATTTTTAAATGCTTACACTTTCTTATTCTCTGTCAGGAACACCCTTGCTCTCCTTCTCCTCCTTTCTCCTATTCTCTCCTTCCTCCTCTCCTTCCTCTAAAAACTTATGATGGGGTTTTTTAAAACTTTTAAATTCGGGGAGGTTTTTTGGCTTTAATTCATTTTCTTCCGCAACCAATTAGTCCGATCGACACGAAATTTTTAACCGTAGTATGTGTCTTTTGTATAAAATGTAATTGATAATTAGGATCATATGGTCACGTCACAGCGGGTGTCATTCTTTGAAAAACGAAAATTGGACCTCTAGCTCCAAAGCGCTGCCAATAGAAAAAAATTGAAACTAGCCACATGGCAAGCAACCTACCCATGGGGAAGAGTGTGGAATTTTCGAGTGGATCATTGAGACGTGAAGTGGTATCTCCCGGTGAAAATTCGACACATAGAAGAGCTGCATCAGAAAAATTTGAAATTTCTTTCATTTTTTTGTTTGGCTTTAAGTAGCATTGCACTTTTCTCGTGGCAGAAATCTCCCCCTTCACTCCCCTTCTCAAAGGCTCACTCCCTCACATACTCCCACTGTGCCTCACTGTGTTATGCAACTCAAGGAAGAAAAAATTATCATCATTGGTTTCAGCACCATATTGTTTGGAATTTTTTTTTTTAATCTTTTGCTCCAGAATTGCTAGAAGATTGAGGCCCAAACTTTACACATGCTCCACAAGACATGCTTGTTACAAGTTTGTTATCTCTGCATTGAATTGGTCACATGGTTTGGTGGCCATCTTGAATCCTAACTAACCTTTCAGAATCTACTGTCTCAGAAGGCTGACCAGATCGAGGAGGACAACTTCACACACATGTTCTCCAAAGACGAGAGGATACAAGTTTATTTAATGAGTAATCTGTGTAATAACTGTCACAGGTTTGGGCAACCATATTGGATTAGAAGAAAATCACTAAGTATTTGGTTATTAAGCTCTGACACCACATGTCAATCAATGTGAAATCTTGACAATTTATGATCTAAGTATTTGACATGGGGATTGACGTTTAAGTTCAGACCCAATCAGCCACATCCGGTTCTACCGCGTGTTTTGGACAGCCATATGGAATGAAGGAAAATATTAATGATGTGTCTCTGGAACTGCTGTAATCAATCAATGGCTAAACCTTCAAAATTATAATCAGCATACATGGGGAATGTAATGTTTTAAATTTTCAAAGCTGATTGGTAAATTTTCAGCTTCAATTTCAGTAAACAATTAAAAATTCTGGCAGCGCAGAATTGTTTATTGTTTGAATCTGAGGACCTTTTAAATTATTGTTTTTTGAAAAAGCTTCACTTGGTGTGCGCTGTCTGTATGCGTTTGAGGGTACAGGAGTAGCAAATACAATTGATACGCGATGAATAGCTCAGGAAAAAGGGTCAACCTGTAACATAATAAATGGATGAATGTGCCTGTTTCCTCGGTCCATAACCTTGTGATCCCCGTGTCCGTCGAGAACAGTGGGGCCTCATTAGACTTCAGGGAATCCCGCTTTAACCTCTGCACCCATGGTGGTCAACATTTAACATTACTTTGTGTTCAGGTTATTTAAACACCAATTCAATTGATACCGACTATGTATTCAGGAAAAAGGGCTAACTGCCTGTCCGGTATAAAATAGATTGAATGTGGCAATGTTACTGGGTCCATAACTCATCTCCGCATGGTAAGATATGTGTGGGGGGCTTCGTATTACTCGGGGAGTTCCGGTTTACCCTGTGGACGCCATAGTGACATTTATTTAATTTCATGTTCAGGTATTTCAACACTAATTTGAACATGATACCGACATGTATTCCGGAAAAGGGCTAACTTATTTGAGAATGGTGGCGGTTTTCCTCTTCAGGGTCTCTGCCGACCTTTCTCAAAGACAGTTTTCCGGTCGTTTTGTTTGCGCGCTTCTACTGGTGTTTTTGTGGTATGTATATGCTCTGTGTCATTACTAGTAGATCCAAGTCAGTCTTGTGTTAAAATTGTGGCAGCATCGTGAGTTTTCGTCGTCTTTTTTAACTCCGGATTTCCTTGAGGCCTACCGGTCTTCCGTTTTGTGTGCACCGTCGTTTTTATTGTATTTCTCCTTTTTGAATTTTGGATTGATAGGTCACACATGTTTGGTGGCCAATCTGCTTCTCAAAAACAATCTCTTAATTAGGCCAAAACAATCTCTTAAATTGGCACTGAAAGATAAAGTTATTATTTTTCTCCCACTTTCGCCGTGCCAACCTTCTCAATCCACTCCTCAAACTATACTCTCTGTTTCATGTCTTAAAAATGAAAAAAATACCAACAATAAAAACTTTTCCTCGCTAACCCTTAATACCACGTAACCCGTGAACTTCCTGTACCGGACTCTTTCTTCCTCCTTCCCTTCTGCTCAATCCACCATCTTCCTTCGACTTTGCTGACCCACATTCACCATACCTACCTTCACAATTTTTCTTCAACCTTTCCTTCACCTTGGTTGTAGAAGAAAACAAGCGATTTCACTATAGAGGCTTTATTCACTCATCACGGTGATATCTGAAAGTATAAACAACACAAGTAAGAAACATTAACAATCGTAACAAGGCAGTAAAATGGTGAAGGCGAATACATTACTTTAACGAATCAACTAATCGTCTCACGAATCACATGTAACGAGAGACAATCGGAAACGCCCGGATCTCCCTCACATGATTCACACTCGATTACGGAACGCGTGACATTTGCGTGACTCGTGTACCTCACAGCTTCCAACAACACAACTAACAACAACAACACTTTAAAGATTCCATACAATTCACCGCCACGAACCCTCTAAAAGTTTCAACCAAATATTTCCCAACGATATTCAGGAGGGCGTCTGATCCTTCAGATCGCCGCAATGGGCGATGAGTTTCAACTGATGACAAGGTTCAGTTGCCACTCGTGTTCCTCAGCTAAAGTCGTTCTTGCCGTAGGAGAATTGCTCGGTGTTAACCTCTCATTTTCGAACCAGCCTGCTGTTGCTCCACACGGTAGCGGCATCACCTCACGTTCCCATGTGGAACATCACCAGGGGGTGCCAAATGTCGGCAGTGATACCAGTGGTCTACCGCACATCAGAAGTCGACAGTGGCATATTCCAGATTTGTGGTCAATGAAGTTCACTTTCATCCACCAAGGCAGTGGTTTTCAAAACTTTTTTTAGTGGCGACCCAATTTCAGAACCTCTCTACATTGCGGACCAAAAGATTCAAAACTCCAATTCATAATATACAAGATAAGATTCATATGACACAGCAGAACATTTACCGTTTACTTATATTCACCATAGTCCATGTTTTCAATAGACGAGTAAACGGAGAATAGCCGACAGTATCCAAATAGTAACAGGTTGAATGTTTCAGAAGTTAGTCCGAATGACCATTTAGATATATCAGTGAGAAGGATGAGCCTTTTTCAGAAGCCACTTCTCTATTTCGTGGAGAAGTAGATGACAATGCCAGGAACATATCAATCTCCATTTCTAGGCGATTTCCGTTTTTGTTTTAAATCACCACCATTGGTGGAGAACGAGCTCACAAAGTTGATGTAAGGATATGGCAGATAACGCTAATGGCCGCGCCGTGACAGGGTCTGGGTACGCGGCAGCATTTTGCACCATAAAGAATGTCGACAACGAATTGTCCGCGCAAGAGCCCTGCCGCTCCTGAATGCTGCTGCGAGCTGTAACAGCTTCATTCCTGTGGCTGTATCATCTTCATCAGCAATCGAGTCCAGTGGAGCCGTGAAAGGGTCCCGAACCAGCAGAAAAGGACTGCACATCCAAGCTCAGGGAATAGTTGCCGACTGTTCAATGAGGCGACCGAAGGTGACGGCTCATCTCAGAAAGACTGTCGATGCTCAGTATCAATCGTACTGGCAGGTCGGTGATGCTCACACCATTACCAAAGAAAAAAAAAACGGGGGGAAAAAAAAAAAGGGGGCCCCCTTTTTTTTGGAAAAGGGCCCAGCTTAACAGCTTCGCTTTGTCTGCAGTTAATTTTAGAGTCACGCAGAATGCCGCCTCATATTTGGCGAAAAATAAATGAATGGTTAGGCGTCCATGCCTTTGAGGGAGCGGTTGAGGACATGGAGACGTTACAACATATCTGTCAACGGAGATAGCACAGGTCCTGAACAGCCCAGAGTTCGCTGACTCAGCACGCTACCATGCGTTTTCCCTTGTGTGCGTCCAGGTAAACCCTCTTCAGTTCATTCTTGAGCTCGGTAAACGGCTAGAACGTCTTTCCTCGAGATAAACCATCTGACTTGAAGTGTAGAATAGTAAATCTTATCGGTCGGCATCCATCTGCCGGAAAATCAGCCTGAATAAACCTAAGTGTTGGAGGCGCTCGATTGAAGTGATCACCATTTTTACGACTTCTGAGAGCATGCTCTGCAACGGTTTCTGGCAAGTACGAGAGGCGAGCACTTCTCGTGAATCATGCAAGTGTACACATGGAGGTCTGAGGAGCCACCTCAAGCAATTAGCCGTGATCAGAACGCACTCCTAACATTGCTGGCGCACCGTCTGTTGTAGAACGCGGAGCAACTTTGCCGAAGTCCAGATCATGGTCAACGATAAAACTGCTTACTTTCCAACAATGTCCTACTGCTTTGGTGGGCCTCCAATGGGTTTGATGGAGGCAGGAGGCTACAAATCCTGACAAAGTTTCACACACTTGCTGAAGCGGACACCCGAGACGATGAGTTTGCGCGTACGATGCGATATCAGTGGACTCGTCCACTGAATGGCGTGCCACGGCGATTCCTTGATACTTCTAGTATGAAACCTGAGACCTTACGTCAGACTCAAATATCTTCAATTCTGCGTTGATGGAGTTGTTCAGAGAGGGAAATAACTACCCAAGTTCTTGCGCGCGCTTCCTCCCAAAACATCGAGAGATACCATGCATCTGTAGCACATAGGCAGCAATGAGTTCTTCGGAGTGGATGTGAGGCGTTTGTAAGTCTTGCATTACCATGGAGACGGACCACTCGATACGGGCCTCTAATGCCGAGAATTGTCTGAGCATGTACCCTCTCTGTAAGACTGCGTGATGTCGTTTTCGAAGTGCAAGAAGTTCTTCCTCTCAAAGAACGCTCTCGTGCTTATGCCTGATAAGCGCGCATGTTTTGTAAGTCAAATGCCTCTGCAAACTTATTGTTCATAGACTCCGTAAAAGGACTTCGAGAAACAAAATCAACAACTCACTGAGGGACCTCTGGGCCTCCACTTTACCACCATGTAGTAAAAATCCAAGGTCCAGAATTATCCTGGTAAGACGTTCTCGAGATTGCTGGTGGCCGGTGCTGCCATCAGCAAATAAGGTCTCGAGTCGTACGTGGAGACGTGAAATAGACGTTAATAGATAGAGCAGAGTCTGGTCTGAGAGGGCCTGGTATCAAACCACTAATTTCCCGCCAAAATGAACGCCTTCAAGCGAGCCCAGGCGCATCGGCTGGATCCCATTCCAAGTGTCATGTTGCGCCGGTTCCGCATACTTTGAACGAACCGTTTATAATTAGCATCCGGCGTAAAAGCGAAACACTCAAATCGAAAATAAGACAATTTTTTTTTCGCGTGCAAGCGGACGCCCGCGACCCGCACGAAATTTGCTCAGCGACCCACTTGGGGTCGCGCCCCCGGGGTTTGAAAAAACCAAAAGCACCAAGGGATCATACTTGCTTTGGGCATACTTGTCTTTTCATCAGCACAGTGCCAGGAGAAGCCAATGTATAGAGTGGGTATAGAATGTCCGCTGGTAGATCCGGCGCTGGTAGCTAAACAGTCGTTCGTGTGGAATGGCATTAGTGATGTGGAAGAGAGTGACCGACAGAATGGAGGAGCATCAGCGAGAACAGCCTCCCACTGCGCAGTCTTCAGTTTCTACGCGACTTAAGCACCAAGGTCACAGCTTTCCAGATGATACATTGTATCTTCCACCAGTCCGTTTCCTTGTGGGTTAAAGCCAGTAAGTTCGACTGTGGCAATAGCCGCGTCGCAGTGCAGAAACCGTTTGAGTTTTCAGACATAGAGGAAGATCCTCGTCCAGAGTGTATATA
>CM068961.1:40557205-40569956 GCA_035128595.1 Eptatretus atami
CTCTCACGACTGCTTCGCGATGTCCTTTATAGACCCTGCGGTGCAGGGCGGGGTGCCGCCCCAAAGTGATGCATCGTCTCCCAAATCGGGTGCTCCCATTGGGCCACGGCCACCACTCGGCCCAGCTGCTATGGCAGGAAGCGACCTTTTTTATATCCGGCAAGACATGTCCAAGCTGTGGAATCGTCTCGCTCCAAACCCCGTGATATGAATCGCCTTGCACCAAACTCCCGGGCCATGCTCCGGCGACTGGCTGAGGGCCGCACTGGTCCCGCATACCCGCTCGGGCACCCCTGGCGCGCTGCGGTTGGCGCTGATCAATGTGCTTGCTTTGTCCGTACGCCATACGGCCCTAGCGATCCGGGCCGAACAGCATAACCCTACTTGGTGGCAGCTTCATCAAGGCAGAGGTGCGGGAGGATGTCTGCCGTCCGCGGGAGACATTGATGGCTGTGGTGGCGAGCGAGAATCGTCGGTAAGACGCCGTCGTGAACCAGCGCGCAGACCCAAAGATGTGCGCCATGCGCATCCCGTACAATGTGATGGTAAGATGCCATTTTAATCAGCACGCAGACCTGAAAGAAGAGGTGCCCCGTACTGTATGATGATAAAATGCCATTGTAATCACGGGGTTGGACACAGGTCCGCCATTGAGCATGCGGTTTTCTATCCTCGTGGTGATCTTCACAGGCGGTGATGTGCGCGGTGCCGGCCCTGATCTGTCATGGATTGAAGGAAAGGATTGGATATAATTATTAGATGCAGAAATGGGTTGAAAAGAACGTGCCGTGTGCGTTTTGAACAGTGGGTGGAGGCTATCGCTGTGCTGCACGCGTCCCGTGCAGTCTGGTGGTGGAGGTTGTTTATTGTTTGCTTCTACTGTTGGCCTCCGTGACGACACATTTCCACAGTGAATTGCGCTGCCGCGGCCCCCACAGGCGGCCGTCTGAGTGCAGTGCCTGCTTGGATTTATTTCAGGAATAAGAGGAAAATAGTAGGAATGAAGATAGAGATATAATCAGACCTAACTATGAGATCCACACAACGCACTTCGCCCCGTTTGACCCATTAGACATGAGGGAAAGGTCTAACTGTACGTATATGAATGAAATAATTGTCTGTAGACCACTGTATGATGGATGCCATTGTCTTGGAGGGATGCGGTTTCCAGAACCGCAATAATATATATGATAACACGCGATTTCTGAGCAGTTGCCATGTTCACGTGTTTTCTAAATTACAGAGCCAAATAATTTGTTTACTGAAATTACTCCAAAACAAGGGTGAGAGATACTCAAGGTTTTTGGGTTGAATACAGTACGCTCCAGTCGGTAATCCCACCGACTACAATCTGCCGATTACTGAAGAATTGCCGATATAGGCCTCGCACTAATAGTGTGTGTGTGTGTGTGTGTGTTGTTTTTGTTGCATAAAGCACATTTTCTTTTTCTTTTCTCTCTCTTTCTCTTCTCTCTCCGGACGTGTCAGGGCATTGTTTGTCTCCATACCTGTCCTGTCTTGGTGTTGTTTGTCTCTGGACGTGTCCAGATGGATTTTGTCTCTGGATGTGTACGGGCGGAATTTGTCTCTGGACGTATCCAGACGGTGTTTATATCCGGACAGTGTTTGTTTGTCTCCGGATGTGTTGGGGGCAGTGTTTGTCTCCAGACATGTCTGGGCGGTGTTTATCTCCGGACAGTTTAGCTCCGGACGTGTCCAGGTGAAGTTTGTCTCCAGACAGTTTGTTTATCTCCAGACAGTGTATATTTGTCTCCGGACAGTGTTTGTCTCCAGACATGTCTGGGTGGTGTTTGTCTCTGGGAAGTGTTTGTTTCTGGACTGCGTTTACCTCCTGACATGTCGGGGTGGTGTTTGTCTCTGGGCGGTATTTATAGTATGACCGGAAGAAAATTTATTTCAGAAATTATTTTCTTTCCATCTTCGCTATTATTCGACACAGAAGCATTTTGTTGAGACAGTATACGAGGTCCGTCTAATAAGTAAAGGGACTGAGCCTGCTGTGTGCTCCACTTACACAACTTGAATTAACGGGTTGCGTCACAGTCTTTCGCAACATTACAGCAATATATACGATTGGTGATGGTTGACTGCTCTCATTGTGTGATTTTTTTACAGGTCGTGCTTTACAGGTTGTCTAGTCTGAGTCGTCGAGCTATGAGTCGTGAGCAGAGAGCCAATCTGAAGTTTCTTGCCAAGCTTGGCAAAACACCTTCCGAATCCTCAATTCTACGGGGAAGAAACGATGTCACAAGAGGTTCAAAGAGGGACGGGAGGAGGTTGAAGATGATCCACGGTCTGGAAGACCTTCAACAGGCAGAACGGCGGACAACATCGAGCGTGTGAAGCAGATGGTGCACGCAGATCGTCGACTCACGGCTCGATGATTGCTGAGGAACTTTCCATCAACAAGGACACTGTCTGGAGCATCAACACTGAAAATCTCGAAATGCGCAAGGTGTGCACAAGTTGGTCCCCAAGCTGTTGTCGAGGACCAAAGCTGTTAGTCATTCATTCATTCATTGGGAGAGTCATTCCTGGTGATGAATCGTGGATATTCGAATACGATCCCAAGACCAAACAGTAGAGTCGTCAGTGGAAAAGTCTGGCATCACCAAGACCAAAGAAAGCAAGGATGTCGAAGTCGAAGTCAAGTGATGCTCATCGCGTTTTTTGACATCAAGGGCACCGTCCACTTCGAGTTTCTACAACAGGGTCAAACAGTGAATCAATACGTGTACAAGGAGATCCTCCGTCGCCTCATGAGATCAGTCTGGGACAAGAGGAGGGATCTGTGTTGGCGGGAGAACAACGCCTGGGTGCTCCACCATGACAACGCCCCTGCTCACAGTGACCTGAGCATCCGACAGTTTCTGTCGGAGATGAACGTGCCAACTCTGGAGCAACCCCCGTATTCGCCAGACTTGGCCGCTTGTGATTTTTTTCCTATTCCCCAAGCTCAAGGGGGTGATCAAGGGGACCCGATTTCCTGATGAGGAGCCATCAAAAGGCCGTGACGAGCGAGCTCCGGAGGTTTCCAAGAAAGCCTTCCGGGGGTGCATCGAAGCGTGGAAGAAGAGGATGGACAAGTGTGTGAGACTGGAGGGAAACGATTTTGAAGGGACAAGCTGTGATTTCAATATATTTTTGGAAATAAAATTTCTGTGACGTCAGTCCGTTACTTTTAATGGACCTCGTAAATTGAAATTAATACTCACCGCACATCTGCTTCCTTCCTCTCAACTCTCGCTGCTTTTCCTTCCCCACCCCTCCTCATGCTTCCTAACCTCCTCACCCCCCACGCCTCTGCGCCCACCACCCCTCCTGTTGCCCCCACCCCTCCTCGCCTGTCGTAGGAAAATTCAGTTCTTCTCTTCGGAGTCTGAAACCATTTATTTAACAAGCACACCAAATACAAATAACAACTAACATGCGCATGGGAAAAGGATAACAAGACAAGCAATATCAAACATGATCCTCTTTCTGCTCATAAAGCACAGAACAATTGTTTTTCTACTATGCTGGACAGCAAAAGACATTGATCGCTAAACATCTGGCAAAGGTGAGATTGGGGGGGGGGGGGGAGCCGGCAAGCATGAAAGAAGGGAACTGCAGACATGGCCACTTTGGGAGGGAAGGGGTGATAGACACGCTCAGATCATGATTGCAGTTTGGGAATACGAGCACGACCGTGAGAAGGAGAGGGTGACAACAAAGGTAAGACAAAATATGAAGAGGCCGAGTGAATGGAGACACAAGCCCATTACTTGATCAAACCTGTTCACCATTGAATAACCAGATTCTCAAAATACGACATTCCATTTTATGCTGTCATATAATCGTCCTTGGACAACAAAGCATCTGTTGCAATCGCCTTTCGGGAGTATTATTTAATTACCACCAGGCAATAGGTGTCAGCAGCAAAGCGTCCTTCTCTTGAGTAGCACAGCAGTTTCATTCAAACATTGGAAATACTAATTTGGAGACATATTTCAATGAGATAAAGCACATAAAATTTAGTAAGATACCATTTTATCTTGCTTGTATATCATCTACATCACTATTGAGATCAAAAGACTGTAAAAAGGAGATTTTACTGACAGTCATTTTGATTCCAGTACAAAAGTAACACCTTATTCTATACTGTTAAAAAAAGGATAACAAAATGGAGAATACATGAATATAATTAATTTTATTTCTTCCACATCCCCCTCTTTTGTCCTATTAGGACAAATTTACATAATTATATTACACGTGATCACCATACACCATTCCTAAAGGAGAGAAGACATGTTTCACAAGTTCACCCACATTAACAGCAAAGAGCATTCACAGGAGAAGAATGCTGAATGACGGTCGTTTTGATCACGCCCCAGACAGGTTAATGAGCATGCTTCCAACTTAATGAGTTGTGAAGGCGTGCTACCCGAGGTCAGATGATAAGCGGTTCAGCGTGTAGATCGAGCAGCACCCAATGGGAAACACAGTTTAGACGCTCCCTACACCGCATAGAAGGTAGGCCCTGGTCGGTATGAGCTTGGGCCTGACAATGGGTTGCAGATGATCCTTGAAGAAACAGAGAGAGCTTGAGGCGCAACCCAGAGGTCCAGCCTCAGCAGAACTTAGAACTCAGGGCTCCTAGGCGGCAGTTCGGGCAATCAAGCTTGTTCCACCAAAACGAACTATGCACGGCAGAGGCAATAGTGATGGCTCTAGCAGCGATGGCCCCAGTTACGATGAGCTCATGATGCAATGGCCTTCACACCATTAGGCACACGTTGCATCAGCAGGAATTGGAGCGACAATGATCAGCAGGTGTGGCAATGACTCGCTGTGTGGACCCTCAGAGCCTTCGTTGTGCATTGTGCGACCACTGCAAGTTCACGATGTATCTGCAGAGCAATGGTTTGCGAGTGTGGGCGGGGTCGTTCCCCCAGGCAGGCACCATGTAATGGCGATGTTAAGTCTTTGCCTTCTCGGGGTTTAACTTGTCCAACCAAAAGCCTGGTGTTGGCTCAGTGGTTAGGGTGGTGGCTTGGGATCCTAGGGTCCTGAGTTCAATCTCCGTTGGCCACTGAATTAAAATACACCAGGAGGTTGACTCAGCCTGTCATCCTTTTACGTGGCCCTACGCCCGATTTGGCTATATTTTTAAGGCTGTAGGGTCGCCGTTGATTAAACGTGGAGTTTAATAATTTTCATTCTACGTCGCCTAGCAATTCGACAAGCGAAAAAAAAAACTTGCGTAAAAAAATAATAAATAATAAACCCATTTCGTTACCGTCCGTCTTCCGCAACCGTTCGCCTTAGGGCCCCCTCGGGCCCTTGCGGGCACCTTGAGGCTACTTGCTCTGCCTCGAAAATTCTTGGCACCGCAGGACGCCATAAGGTCACTGTGCGACATCAAATCAAAGACCGATACGGCAACCCCACGTTTTCGGTCTCCACAATGTCTGAAATACACGCGTGCGGCTCCCGAAAAATAAAAAATGTGATGCTACATTGTGTGACCGTGGAAATACTGCGGCCGCCGTTATAATTGCTAGTGGCCGTTAGATTTTGGAGACCCACGGGCCGCCGTGGCCAAATGTGCTGAGCCTTCAGTAGCAACAAAAGAGTTGGCCAGGACACCACCAAGTACTGCAAGTACATAAAGTGAAGAAATTTGGGTTAAAATAGTGATCTATCTTAAATGTCAGACATCTAAGAACCAGATAAAGACGGTATAAGCTACACATTTAGCAAAATAAAAATGCTTTTGGGAGGAAATTACGGCGGGGCTGTGCTTCTCGGACCCACAGTCTTTGAATAACTTATATTCACAGCAACAGCCCCCCCATTTCTTTGCGCTTGAAGCCAAGCCCTTTTAATCTGTGCAGGCTTGCAGGGCCAAGCCAAAGTTCACTTACTCATGCATCAAAGCAACAAAACATCTTTTCTTTTTATAAATCTGGTTTAACAGCTGGTTAAAATGAGAGGTTGGAAATTAATGAAACAACATCTAGGCATTTGGGTATTGTTAACTGTTTGGAGAAATTTTGTATCTCCGAACAATGTTGTCAAAAGTTATTGTTTCCAAATGAAACCCTACAACCAGAGTGGGTCCGGAGAGATGTCAAAGTTTGCAGCTTGACAAGTCACACGCTGAATGTTCAGGACCCCTCTCACACAGGGGGAGTTCGCAGAGCTGGCAGTCCCGAGAAAGACTCTGGGTGGCCGCTCTGTGACTAAAATGATAGACTTTGGTTTAATTACTCCTGTAATTAATATAACAATGTGAACCTAGCAACAGGCGACACCCGTTGTGCTTCTGACCTATGTTGTAGTTGCATGAACAAAGTGTACTCGTTGACAATGTTTGCATGTGATATTAGCAAAAAGTGGTTTTCACACATCTGTTTACCGGGTGGTTGTCAAATACATAAACACTGGGGAAGAGTTGGTAACTAGTGAGGTTGTGTTTCACAAGTAACTGAGTTAATTCTTTCAGACTCAGCTCATCAAAATTTGTATTCTCCATTACAATTCATATGGTATTCAAACCTACATGTTTCTTTTGGTATAAAATAATGGGTTGATTCGAGACTGGGTCTTATGTGATGATTTTAGGTTTTGTTTATCTAGTCAACAGATTAAGTTGTTTTGAATTGTTTGAATTGGATTCGTATTGGGTCTTCAAGTTATAGAGTATCTCCCAATTTGTTTTTCTTTACCTTTTTTGAATGAATCAAAATTTGCGGAGTTAGAGATCCACATCATAAACCAGTAACGTGGAACACATGTAAATATCGGTTACATCACAGTAAGGGATGCCGCTTGTTATTGGTTGCTTGTATTGACTTGATTGATGTATTGGTCAATCACTGTACCTATGACAACGTTAAACTATTGGATTGATCTATTATCCCAAGCCACACTGAGCACAGATTGGTCAATGCTACATATTAGGAATCATTAAGCTAACTGTAAGGGAAAATCAATATATGAGGAAAAATCAGCATGTATTATATTACCCAAATGCAGAAATAGAAAGAATGGTAGACAAACAGCAATTATGAAACAAGTAATGGAATTAGGATTGTTACATGTATGTAATTGTATTTGCTCTCACTGATTAGTACTGGTATGGCCGGAACTGTAATTTTAAGTAAAGCCTTCTTTATTTTGTGGAAAGAACAAACAAAAGATAAAAACAGAATCATGCCCAGCGCGGCAAGGCATTAGAGAATGATGTTAACTAGATCAGAGTGTAAGAATTTTCTATTATTGAAAATGTTAATGACACATTTAAATAATACCAATTCTATTTGTTTGCTGAATTAATTGGACAGGTTCGTGATTTTGATTAAGTCGGTACTTGCGTGATGTTACATACCCATTTCCCATTTCAAATTTTGCACGAGAATGGGGGTCTTTTGCTAACACTGACTGTGCCTTATGGCCATCTTTTCTCAGTACGGGAAGTGCTAAGTTAGTCTGAAAAATATTATATAAATGGCAGTTGCCTCTGGAACTACTTGTGAATGAAAACTGGGTTGTTTAGCAAATTTAAAAAAAATTGCGTAGCAGGTTAAAATGATTCCGATGTTTAAATGGTAACTGTGCAAATCGAATCGTTTTGTGATTTGGAACTTGCTCCCAAAGGGGGGGCTGTCCTTTGTCGGGTTTCAATGTTGTATTTATAGCTCAGACAAATTTAATACAACTGAAAAGGAAGAAGAAGGAGAAGAAGAAGCTTAACGTTCAAAATAATTAAACAGATGATGGATAATTTTTCTGACTAAAAGGTATCTTCTTGAAGGATGGTAGACATGTTATTTGTAATCAAGTACTTCTCATTGTGCTACCAACAACATTTCCCTCACTAAACTTTACTGATTGCCTCATGCTTAAAAGGCTCTCACACCTTGACGATTTACGCCAACGTATGGCCTGACGTAATGCAAAATTGGGCTGAAAACGGCCGGCCACACGTCGAATACGTTATGGGTAAGGTTTGTTAGTTAAGAGCACGCTGAAAAAACACTGCCATACGTCATAGTACGCTGCTTTCATCGTTGTACTTTGCGGTTTCCTCAAATTTTTAGCCATGCTGAAATCTTTACACGTATGCCACGTATGACTCACATGTTCCGCTACGCTGCCAAAGTTGTAGGCACGTTATGCGATCGTTGACACACGTCAGACACACGTTACTTGTAAAGTTACTCATAGTCGAAATACGTCGAGGTAATGATTATAGCGTACCGAACTTATTATACCTGATGAGAACGTGTTGTGAGGGCACGTTTACACGATCAGTTGACACACGCGAGGCACATTATGCGATCGTGGGACACACGGCGGGCACGTTACTTGGTTAAGTTATCATGAAGTCGAAACACGTTTGAAGTATGCTGTAGCTACCCAACACTTAGTTCTACACCTAGAGTAACGTGCTTTGAACCTATGTGTAACGTTAACCTCCAACGTATATTGACGTATATGTAGACGTATTTGATTGACGTCTTCGGACGACACAGAACTTATTGAACGTGTTTATAATTGACAGCTACCGATAATGGCGATTTTGGCAGCCGTTAAAAAAAAAAAAACACAACGATGAACTTCCGATATTTCCGTCAGGTGCCGTTACGTCACGTCCGATTGCCTCTTCAGTTTGCTCATGTCGTATTCTTAGTTCCTCCTCTGTGAATATTTCTGTTTGAGGATATTGTCACGTCGACCGGTCGAACTTAAAGCAAATGTCCGAATAATGTTGTAAAATGAGTGATAGACAAAAAAAAAAACTAAAAAAAAACACCAGAATATTTCGGTCACGTGCATATACGTCACGTCGATTGCCTCTTCAGTTTGTTATGTCTTTATTCTTAGATTCCTCCTCTTTGAATATTTTCTGTTTGAGGATATTTTCACGTCGACGTCGAACTTAAAGGCAAATGTCAGAATATATTTTAAATTTCGTGATAGACTTAAAAAAAAATAATGAAAAAAACAACAACACGAACAACTTCAGTATTTCGTCACGGCCTTCACGTGTAGCCAAGGAGAAAAAAAGAAAATGGTGCCTGACGAGAAAAATAAGTTTTCGGGTATGCTAAACATTACCTCGACGTGTTTCGACTTATGAGTAACTTACAAGGAAGGTTGTGTCAACGATCGCATATCGTGCCTACAACTTATTCCCAGCGTAGCGGAACGTTGGTGAGGGCCATACGGCGAGTACGTCGTAATTTTCAGCATGTTGAAATTCACGACGGACTAAAGTGACACGAAATATTACAGCGTATTCATCTTTCAGCGTCTCTTAACGTATACACAACTTACCCATACCCCGTATTCGACGTGTGCAGCGTTTTAACGATTGTTCATGAGGTCGGCATATGCTGGCTTAAATCGCAAGGTGTGACTGCGTGGTTGACACTTTTCCAATTCTCAAGGGGTCTATTGATTTTAATCCGGCTGCGGCAGGTTTTTACCAGGCTACGCCACGAGTTCGTCGGCGATACGTGTGCAGCGCGCTATGCCTAAGTTAAACTATCGTTGGGCATAGAGTGTGAATCCGACAACAGGTAAGCATTGTGGTATAAGTTATCTAGAAGACAACGCGGAAACGTTCTGTGCCGTTACTAAAGGGGCTGTCACACCTTGCGATTTAGCGAACGTATGCCGTTTTTTTTACAAATTTGCCGATACGCTGGCCACACGTCGAATACGTTATTGGTAAGTTTGTATACGTTAGAAACCCTTGAAAAAACCACTGCCATAAGTCGTTGTACGCTGTCTTTAATCGTTGGACTTTTGCTGCTTGTTCTCTCTTTTCGGAATGCTTAAATTTTAGACGTACTCGGCGTTTGGCTCACACGTTCCGCTATGCCGGCCATTAAGGTTTTTAGGCACGTTATGCGATCGTTGACACACGTTAATTGTTATGTTACTCATAGTCGAAACACGTTAGAGTAAACATTCGCTACCCGAACGTATTTATAACCTTTATGGAGTACGTTTTGTAAGCACGCTACACAAACGTGTTCACACTTCGCAACAGATACTTGAAAGTTCCTCATCGTCGAAAACACATGTCAAGTAATGTTTGGTACCGTGACTTTCTTTATACCTATGAATAACGTGCTTGGGAATTATACGCTATGCATACGCCTGACTATCGTTGGGCATAGGTTGTTTGGACGCCTTTTTAAAACACGATAAACAAATGTTGGTATAACTTTGTAAAGTTCTCGAAGCGTTCTGTGTTCATTACTAGTACATTATGCATTTGTCAAGCCGTTTTTAATACTTCTTAAAAGTTAAAACAAAGGAAATATTTCATCGTGGGAATGAGGAAAAAAAATTAGCCGAAAGAACACTCGAACAATGTGCAACGTAGTCTCCTATTCGTGGACGATAAGAGGATCCATCATCACCCACACCTCCCAATCACGCCACCTACTACTACTGACATGGACCTATTACTACTGACTACAATACTACTACTACAAACTACTACTTACTACTACTGACATAGACATACTACTACTAACTACTACTACTCTTACTACTTACTCTGACATAGACATTACTACTACTACTCACTACTACTAACTACTACTACCTACTGAATTGACATAACCACTACTACTACTGAGTTAGACATTCTACTACTACCATGCGTACTACTACAACTTATACTACTATTACTACTGTCACGCACACCAACTACTGCTAATACTTATACTACTTATGATACTACTGCATTGACATCTACTCAACATGGAGTCTGGAACAAGATGGGTCCTCTTGTGAAGCCCCATTTGTATGTACCCAATTCCCTAAACGCTGCCAATACGTCAGTACACGGTAGATGTAAGTTAGAACACTTTCAGTAAGTTCTGTGGTTGTCCGAAGACGTCATTTTATTCGTTCTACATACGACAAATGTGCTTACATACGTTTACAAATTAGGTTCATAGCATTGTGATTTAATTGGTTGATGTCTGTTTTACTTAGGGTTCAAACATGCTTACACATAGGTTAACGCACGTTACTCTTACGTTCATAGCACGGTAGCCATGTTCAAGCAGTTATACATAGTTTCAATGCACGTTACTCATACTTTCCAAAGCCGTTAAACAATAGGCTAAGCTGACGTTACTCATTTGTCAAAGGCACCGTTACTCAAACGGTTATAAATTGGGTTTCAAGTATGGTGCCATTAACTTGACGATGCTTCCGACTTTGACTAACACAAGAACGTGTGTTCGCCGTGTTTAAACGATCGCGGAACCGTGCAAGAACAGATGCCAACGCATGCGAAACGTGTGAGCCTTCACGTCGAGTTTACGTCTTAAAATTTCAGCATGCTTTGAATTTCCGACGTATCGAACGGACTAGGTAACTATGCCAGCGTACTCAATGATTTCGAGCCATATCTTACGTATACTTCAACTTTCCTATAGCGTATTGACGTTTTGCCTAGCGTTGTAAACCCATTTTTCATACGAATGGCATACGCTGGCAATCGTCAAGTGTTGTGACTGCCATATGTGACAATTCAAAATCGTCGGGCAGTTGTATTTCCAATCGGCGTCGGCAAGTTCTGTCAACAGGCTACGCCACGAGTTCGCCGCGATACGTTATAGCGCGCAAAGGGTAAAGTTGACTATCGCTTTTCTTAGGTTTTGAACGCCGATCACAAGGTAAGCATTCGTTGGTAAAGCTTATGCTATGAACACCACGAACGTTCTGTGCCCGTTAACTAAAATGTTTATCAAAGCGACCAACACGTTTTGGATACGCCAAAAACTCAAAAAAACCATCAAAATTTCAGCGTACGTAACGTTTATATACATTTTTTACGTTTGCCATGCCTGGCTTAAGCGTCAAGGTGTGACAGGGCCCTAATATGTTTGCCATACGACCACACGTTTGAACGCCCAAACTTTAAAAAAAAAAAAAAACATCAAAATTTTCAGCGTTACGCCGAACGTTTTACATTACATATTTTTACGTTGCCATTGCTGGCTAAATCGTCAAGGTGTACAGCGCCTTCAAGAAGGGGTATTTTCCTCTCAAAGCATTCCTCTTTCATGGTACAAACTGAAGAACCTTTGAGAATTCATGCAAATTGGAACCCTAAAAATTAACTGCTGCCTTTCTACAGGCAAATGGCAAATGGATGACTGTTTTTGAGTGTACATGCAACTGAGATTTCTTAGGATTGTAGCATGTCGTTTAGGTTGAAAAGAAAATTTAAAAAATAAAGGAAGGGGTAAGTTTGATATATCATGTATGCAAGTTAAATGCTTCCTAATAACCTTTGTCAGTCTAATTGAAAATACAGGGAAGCCACGACGTATTGTGGATTGGCGTGTTTAATCAGCGTTTAACCTTGATTTTGTTTGTTTCGGGAGTTTGAGAGCAGTTGAACTATACAGTATATGATTTCATCCAATGAAGCTTTGGAAGAAACTTCCACCAAAGATTGACGATGAGGAGAACCCAGATTTGGGTAATTGAGCATTTCATCACGTGATTCATGACATACCCCCTTCCTGCAAGAGATGAGAGAGCATGTAAAAAAAAGAAAAAAAAACGTCTGAGAGAAGGTTGAACAAGTCTCTCGTCTATCGATTGCAGCCTGTGGCTGGCTGGTTGCATCACTTGGTTGGGACGCCTATGCCGCTGATGCAGTGTCCCCTTACCAATACACTGGTAACTCATTTGCGACCTCAGG
>CM068961.1:40601519-40611764 GCA_035128595.1 Eptatretus atami
GGAAACACAGATAATGAGTAACTTGAAGAAAAAACAGCAGTCAAAATCTTGAATGATCAAAAGTTTCCAAAGGCAAATTTCAACTGTCAAATCATTATAGTACCAACAAACAGACTGCGGTATCACTCAAGTATTCTTTCTGAGCCCTTTAAGTTTCGACCATAGACTTGGACTTGCAACTTTCAAATGTTATACAACTGTATTCTGTCTTTAATTCATGGACTCAATTCAAATACCTTCAAGTTTACCAATCACAAACCAGATGTATTAAGACGCATAATTGGTGAATGGGATTGTTTTTTTTTCGTAGCTCGTCTTATGTCATTACTGGATCTGAAGTTTACCATGCAGAAATGGAACACACTGTTGTTCAGCATTTAGACAAATCAACATATAGTTTGCACTTAAGCTCACTGAAGGAACAATTGAGTATGTATAGCTCCAATGAACAAATGGAACAGGGGCTACAGAGGTATGAAATTATTGCTGCAGCACCTACTCTGTACAGACATCTACACATTTACATTTACTGGTCAAAGGCAATGAATGGCTTAAGTACAGTGCGGAGTATTGTTTCAAACCATCTCTGATTAGCCATTACAAGTCCATCTTACCTCAACCATGTCAATCGTAATCCCACTAGGAAGGTAGAGTTAATGTACACATGATGCAGAAATATCTATTGCACCAAAATCCAAACATAATGATTCAATGAGGAAAAGGTTGATGGATAGCAGTTAATACTATCAAGCAAAGTTGTCATCTAATCAGTCACGCGAAAACATGTGTTGTGCTAGGAAACTGTTCGATACCTACCTCTCTTAGCGAAAACAACAAAGGGCAGTCTGTTACAAAAAAACGCAACATTGCAAATGAAGAGAAAGTACCTCAAAACCTAGATCTAGTAGCAATACACACAAGTTGAAGAATGCACATTGAACAATTGAAAATATGAAAATCTAAACAGCCAAGATTCAAATGTTCTGCATATCTATATGTCAAAATAAACGAGCTTCACATCAAAGAAAAAAGAAAGCACATAGGCTATATATGCAGGAAAAGCGCAGTCCATGCCTATAGGTTACCAGGAAAAGAACTTAAAAGGCAAAACAGTCAACAAGAAGCGCACTAAAATTCACATGCAAGAAAGCGCAAGTCTCATGTGTATAAGTTACAGGAAAAGGAACTTAAAAATTGCAAAACAGTACAAAAGGAAGTGCAGAAAATTCACAAGCAAGAAAAGTGCAAGTCTCATGTGTATAAGTTACAGGGAACAAGAACTTAAAAAGCAACAGTCAACAGGGCAGTGCAGAAAATTCACAAGCAAGAAAAGCGGCAAGTCTCATGTGTATAACTTACAGGAAAAGGAAACTTAAAAGCAAACCAGTCAACAAGACAGCACAAAGATCCACATGGCAAGTAAAACGACTTGACATTCAGTACAGAAAACCTGAAGGGGCCAGTAAAACAGAAGTGCAGAGCATAAAATGACCTAATTACAACCTTCCATAAAGATTTTTCCGCCTGGGCCTACTATGTATGCACCTGTTGCGACCAGATCTGGTATCGTCATGCGTAAGGCTAGCCATCTCATATGTCTACCAATAAGATGAGTTTCAGGAAAAAATGTTATAAACTGGTGTAAACCAAGTTATAGATGGGATGGACATGGATTTAACAAGTATGATGAGATGGATATGTAACAAGTTATGAAAACCTGACAATGAATAATTTCATCAGAAAATCTCAACCGTGCTTTCTTCTTGTAGCAGTGAGTATTATTCAAAACTATGTTAAAGGTAAGGTTTTTAACTTTGTTGCTTTAAAATTACAGGCAAACCAACAGTTACATCTGCCGAAAGCACATGGTCCTGGTGCAGCTGCACGTGGTACAGCTTGTGTCCAGTGAGGTTGGGTTAAAGGCTGATAATGACATATATTTTCACCAGAATATCTCAACCCGCTTTCTTCTTGTTGCCAGCGAGTATGTGATTCAAACACTATGTTAAGGTAAGGTTTTTTTTTAAACTTTTTGCGGAAAAAAATACAGGTGGAACCAAAGTTTAATCTGCCAAAAGCACTGTCCTGTGCATAGCTAGGCACATGGTACGAAGTTATATGGTATGCAGTTGAACGGTGGGTTAAACCTACAGATTGAAGATATTTTCACCAGAGTTATCCTATGTTCAAATCAGTATTGCGCAGACCAACCTCAGGCATTTGGATTCAAGGACGTCTGCAAGTCCAGTCGCAGAAATTCAACATGATTGAAAGCGCTGGTGAATTGGCAGTTTATTTCACTCGTTCACCACGACAAACTTCAAAGCTGCGACAATCAGCAACTACTGATTCATTCCCTCGAAGCGACCTTCCCCACAATGTTTGAAGTGAGATGGGCAGGGATTTGCTTTGAATCTCGTGGAAGCTGTTCTGGTTTTCATGGAAAGCATTAGTTTACATAATTCACAAATCACCCCCCCCCCCCCCTTCGCAGTGATGTAAACCATGCTAAAGGCGCCGGGAAATTTCTTACTGATGTAGACAATTTGCGACTGCATGTTGCTTCACAGCAGATGTTCTGTTTTTTTTGTTGAATTTTTCAAGCACAGGCTTTCAGTCTGACAGTATTACAATCGTGGACCTATGCACCAGAAATTCAGATCTTATCAAAAAAATTCAACGCACTTGTGGAGAAGCCACGACTGGGAGGTTGGGAGTAAGCACTGCCTCTCTGGACTCGATGAAAAACAGAAGCTAACACTGCAAAAATGTATCCCTCGTTGGATGAAAGAATGCAGGAGGCGAGAGGAGATTGGGACCAGTATCTGTGCAGCAGCGTTGGTAGCTGCCTTAAGCGATCTCTTTGGCTATCTGGCACAATTCTTGGACGGCGTCGCCACTCCGACCAGTATACCGCTGCTGGCACTCATTTTGCCGACCTCGGAGGATGACAGATCGAGTTTAACCCCACCTGGTGATTAATCAAACAGCTTAGCAGGATTTAACTCAGGACCATCGGATCAAAAGCACCACCGCTAACCATTCAGCCAACACAGGCATTAAGAAAGGCGAGACTGCCAAGATAATCAATTTGTCACACAATCGCGAAGTTTTAGTGCCATTTGCTAATGAATCAATTCGTGCCTTGAAAACTTCATGTCCAACGGTTTGAAATTTGCTATATCTGACCAGCTCACAGACAGCCATGACAGATTTCTGCAAGCTGACGAACTGTATTGTAAGAACGGCCATGTTTTGAAAGAAAAACAGATAATTATCGAATGGATCATTGGATGCACTGCTGATTAATATTTAGAAATAATGTACCAAATTTATAATTACTATTTAGAGCTAAAATGTTGAAAATGCTGTGCAACTGGATGGATTCTAAGATTTTGACAATCTTCATTTGTGGATTGGTTTTAATCATGTATTAAATTACATCTTTTGCACTTGCTTTTTTTTGTCTTTCTATAACCTATCTCTTTTTTCAAAACATGGTTTGAGATTATATTTTTCAAGAAAAGCGACAATGTAAGAAATTAATGATTTATTGATTTAAGACACGAAGTTTTTTGTTTTTAATAAAGAACATCTCACTTTTGTTTTCCATCCGCAGGAGCAGACTCCTCCTCACTGTAACAACCACAGTGGACTTCCCGAAAAATGAATCGATTGGCAGTGCAAGCAGGAAATAACTCACTGAGAAATCTTCCAGTTCCTCTTGCTCCTCAACTCCAAAATCCATGCATTGAGCATGAGGCTATTAAACTGAGAAAAAAGCGAGAAACTCAGAGTTGTTTGGAGGACTCACCATCCGTAGAGCATAAAACTTCCACAGCTGCGCCACCCAAATACAGATAAGACACGCTTGAATAAAGGCCTTTTGAATGAATTTGAGCGAACGTCAGCATAAAAGGAGAAACAGAGGGGTCATGGAATGCTGATGTACCTCAAAAGAAAAGCAGCAAGACTTGTGTGCTGTTGACTGGAAGGACCCAAGAAGCAGTTGCATTTCGGACGTTTTGGCGGAAACAGTCAGCTCCACAAAACTAACCTTTAAGGCAACATCCGAGCGGAAAAGGTCTAGCAACCTACAGATCCATTCCGAGCGTGCAACCACAAAAATTTGGAAGTCTCTCACCACAATGGTCGTTGTCTCCAGAAACACCACTGCAACGAAAAAATGCATGTAGACACAGACTATTTAAGAGACCCAAATGCATGGACCAGAATGCACAATCCCCGTGAAAAAGAAAAACATTCAGCACAGATCAACAACAGCTCTTCGGTGATAAACACCCCCAGTAGACGAACACCATCCTGAGGCCATGAAATCTTCTGACGGCCATATTTAATTCTCGAAAATCTAAAAAATGGCTGTACTGCAACAGAAAAAATCAAGAAAGCCTACAGGACATACCAAGGCACAAAACATGCAGTGGCCTCCAAAACACTTCACAGGTTTACAGAACCTGTGCATTCACAGTGGCAATGCCCTGACCACAGAAAAGATAGTCTGGCTGCAGTTCCTCTCCACCAACAAATGCTCAAAAGTTAGAAAATGCTTTGAAACCACAGAAGCTCAGAGGGACACATGCCACAGGGCTTAGACTTGCTCTCAGACAGGGAGCCACTCTCAAAGCTCCAGATGAAACAATCGATGAGAAATGTAAAACACTCTGGGACGACACCAAAGTTCCATAGAAATACATTCCCCAGAAAATTTTATCATTACATTTTACGAATGTTAAGCTCATAGTGGACTCATTGACGTTGCCGTCTATTCACAACACAGTAACACATGTACCACTCTCAAGTCCATCTAAATTTTCACTTTGTCCACTGTCACTCACTTGTTTCTTCACTTTTTTATTCTGGCTCTTCAGCAGTGCACGACTTAATGGACATTTTGACCCCATGATTAAATAAAACAGTACACAAAGTATTATCACATAAAATGAAGGCACCTCACCAACGCCATGCAGCCAGAAGACAATGACATGCCGGCGGTGTGCAGATGCTGGAACACGCAGAGGTAAATTGACAATTGTTATACTTTTCGGCGATGCGCGTTGCAATCTATATTTACCACGTTATGATTAAATGAAGGAATAAATTTTTATCCAAACTTGAAGGGCTTGAAAATACTTGTGACAATAGGAACCGGGGGCAAGGGTATTAGTTCGGTCGGACGCTGTACAGGACGATTTTGGTGTCGATGGTGCATCGGCTTTTTCCGATGTTCTGTATCCTATTCAGGCCTATATTACGATTGAGTCTTTACTCATAAATGGCCATCTGATCTTCGGGTGCCGGGAGGAGGTGATCAAGGATGATCAACTTTCAGTGATGTGACGAGGGTTCAGCATGGGGGTTAATGGAACTAGAAGAGGGCAGACCACAGCGGAGAGTTCCGAGGGGTCGGAACCCCCCAAAATGGATAGGCCCCTCTACCCCTGAAGAGTACTATCACAAACTTATGGTTTATAAGTTGTGTCTCTGGACAGCATTACAACCTCTCCAGCCCTGACAACCCTATAAAAAGAGATACAATTGATTAACAAAGAAATGGAGCTTTCTGTGTCTGTGTGCCAAAAGCTCAGATTTGGAGGACCTCTTCATTAAGTTGTATCAGTTGACCAATTGGAGAAGGTTATGAAAGCCCAGTGTTTTGATGGGCGTCCAGTGTTTTTGTGTCATTATTCCTCCGGAGTCCTGAGGAAGAGTCTCGCAGGAGTCACTTTACAGCGGATTGATCCCTCATTGAAATTGATGATCACGTCTGTCAATTCGTGGAGGTGGGAGTGTTTGACGCCTGCCATCTCACCACCGGGTCAGATGGTTAAAGTGGACACCCACATCTTGTGATGTTGTCGCTTCTCCAACCCTGTTCTTCCTCGAATGTTTCTGGCTACGAACCTTTCCTGTTCGGGAGTATATCCCTTCCCCCTTAAGATGTTTCAAATGACAAAAAGTTCGGTATTACTGCACCATCTGTAGGGCGTAAACAACATGCAGCAAGTGTAATGTGAGAACACGAGTATGTAGCGGGAGAGTGTCAAAATGTGTCTGTGCAATTGCTCGGTGGCGACCATAGTGCAGCCGACAGAGGTTGTTTGAATTTCCAAAGAGCGGCCAAGTACAACAAGTCAAACTACTGGGTAAGTTATCTTATGCAAAGGCAAGTGCCAAGGGTCCCCAAAATAGTGTTGCCAATGAAGGAAGTCAATTTGATCACTAAAACTCAAGCCCCTGGCAAAATACAGACAAGTTCGGTTGCGTTGTCAAACGAGTTCATGGACCAGGATGCCAAACCGAGCATACAAGGTGGCATTGGCGTGGTTTCAACATTTCCCAGAATGGGTTTATTGAGTTCATTACTCAGGTGATCAATTGTTAAGCTCTTGTGAAAGGAGATCGAGAGATTAACATAATCTTTTCCGCAGCCTGTAAACCATTCTGGGTTCGAGCGAGGCATTTCTCCATGATATCAACAGATATTTAACAAGAAGGTGGTTAAAAAAGAGAGAGAGAGAGAGAGAGAGAGAGCTGAGAGAGTTGAGAAGACTGAGAGAGAGACGAAGAGAGACGAGAGACGAGAGAGTGAGAGAGAGAAGGAGAGGACCAGTTCTGATGCCTAACAGTCTCATGACTCAATGCGATTATTTGTTAATAATTCAATGGAACGCTAAAAGTCTCGTGGCCCATGGATCTGATTGAATTTTTTTTTTTATCTTCAGATTATGGCTAACTAACACCGCGATATATATGTTACCAAGACATGGACTCAGAAAATAATCGAATTCTATATTCCAGGGTATACCCTTGTACATCGCAGACAGAGCAGGTGGAATGGGGTGGCTGTGAGATTCTTGTCAAATTTGGTATTCCCTTTCGATGTAATAGAGCAGTTGCAGAATGGAGTGTCAACTTATCAAGATCATGCTCAAGGGGATTGGTTTCTATTGTAAATTTCTTACAATTCCCCTTCTGTCAAACTCATTGTGCACAAGAGGCTCCAGGAGGCTATTTAGAAGTGGTGATGGGTGGTCTTTGAATGGTGGGAATTTCAACAGTTCATAAACATACTTTGGCGCTCGAAAATCACGGATGAAATGGGAGAGTATGTATCGGGTTGATGGATGAATTTGATCCATGGTGGTATTACATGATGGAAATGGGAACATGTATTAATCCTGTCTACAGGGAGGATGTCCCCTTCTGGATCTTACTCTCGATTTCATCAAGTTGAAGCACGAGACTAGTGATTGTAAGGTCGCATGTCGCCAACCTGAAGGTGTCATTTTCCAGTGATCACAATTTTAAAACTACAAGAGATCCTGAGGACCACGAAGGAAGGCTTCTTGGAAACTTTTCAAGGCGGACATGGGGTCTTTATTCTCATGTCGATGTTCCAATGAAGTGAGGAAGGAACGGATTGTCGATAGCGATACCTTGGCAGCCTCAACAGGAATATTGTCCTAACTATGAAATGCAAGCTAGGATACAATCCCAACTTACAGAAGCTCAGTGAGGTAAGAAAATCAAAAGTTTCCTTGGGTGGGATTGAAGTTGCCAAACAAGGGACCCAGGAAAAGAGAGGCAGCTCTTTAAAGATTAAAAGAAAACCCTTAGGTTGGAGGATTGCCGAGGAATACAAAAAGGAAAAGGGCATATGCTCAAAGGACTACTTAACAAGCAAGACTGGCACCTTGGCAAATTATTCTGTTCTTCGATTCATCTGGACACCCCACTTAAACCATATTGGAAAAGAGTAAAAGTATGCAGGGTGTTAAATTGCGATGGAAGTCTATTCAGGATTATCTTACAGAACAAAACCTTTTGTTCAATATAACAAGGCAGAGGCCCTGGGCAAATTGTTTTCCAAAGTGGGATTGACTCATAAAGTTATGATGAGTATGCGATAAGCTCGTACTTCCCCAATTAGCAAATCATTTCAGTGGCCAACCATCGCAGTTCAGCCTATAAATTCTTCACTTAATCTTGCACTTCACTCTCGGGAGCTTAAACAGGTAATCCAGAAGGCGAGGAAATAGGCACCCCAGGCCAGTCGGTTATCATTTCTCATGTTTCACAGCATTGGATGAAGGTGCTTGGGTGTGATCCTTCGATTCTTCAAATGAAGTTTGGGCTTTCGGGAAATTTCCATGTGATTGGAAACACTCAATTGCAATCCCTATCTTCCCCTAAGATGGGAAAGATAGTGCAGCCCCATCTTTCAGATCGTCCGATTTTCTCTTATTCAAGTTATCTGTCAAATTTAGGCAGAACGATAGTGAACCAATCGCTTAGGTTTATCTTCCTGGAAAAGAACAACCTCCTGTTATAAATTCCAGAGTGGGATCCGTCTGTTTATGCGACCCAACATATACAGGCACTGGCAATGAGGCTAGGAAAATCCCTAAAAATAACAGGAGTCTCTCCTGGAGTGTTCCTTGATATCCGAGGCCTATGATTCAGTTTCGAAAGATGGGCCCTTCTATAAGAATAACCAAACCTCGCCGATCGAATGCAAGATGTTCAGTGGATTAGGGAATTTTTATATAATAGATCCATTCAGGTGAGGGTCAGTCCAGAATCTCCCTCCATTTTTCTACAGAAAAGGGCATCCCAGGGTTAGCAGCCTAAGAGGACTGGTGACCAGACTATATGTTTAGTGTATAGCACGCGTGCCATATTCCCTGGTTATATGAATGTAGTGTGGATGGTGATAGAATAGCATTTTTTTTTCTTTACAGGTTCACCAACAGCAACAAAATACATCAAAAGTAACACTGCATTCTCCATATTCACGGTAAAACTACGAAAGAAGTCAAACCTTTCGGATGACAATACATTGGCGGAAAGTGAATTCTGTTCATGAAAGAGACATTTCCACAGAAAGACTCAAAGACTATTCCAGAAATAAGGGCCCTTCATGCTGAATATGACCAGACACTGGTTATCAAAACAGTGGCTGCAAAGATTTCACCGCACTGTCCATTGCAAATGTAGAACAAGATTCAGCTGGTCCATCAAGATCACACGCTACTGCCATTCTGAAGTAGAACACACAGAGGCAAGTTCTGCAGCATCTTTGAGAAAAAGTGCCTGTTCTGCAATTCCATCCACCAGTCCACTTTGGACAAGGCAAGGCGGGAAGGTGTTGGGGACCTGTGATGACTGAATGGTAGGAAAGCAAAAAAAGCAGACTGAACTTGTGCCAAGATAAACCGTATGCTTGCAAAGCTAGGAAGGGTCTCGACATGAAGGCAAAGAAAGTACGATATCACCACTTCCTGCCAGCGAGAAATTACATACATTCATTGCCAAACCGCCAGCCAGAACAGTAAAGATGACGACACTGATGTCTTCAAGTGGCCGCTCACAAAGCAGCATCACAGGAACTCCAGACAGGCAATCATGTAACCTTTGGTGTCAAATACAAAGAGAATACCTTTCATCATTGCAACGTGCGCTACCTCACCTTGCTTGGGAGACGATGAGACGACATATCCGCCGAGAAGCTTGGGGGGGCTGAAAAAAACCCAAAAAAAAGATCCTGAAAGCAATCACAAATGAACTGACCAGTCATTGTGTAAGTGTCGCAAAGACGGGAACAATCTTACATAATGCTAACCTTCAGTCAAGATGCCGCAATCAGGCGTGCCAATTTCTGATTACATGCAGCTAACGAAGCATGCATGCTACCTTCTGTCCCTGATATTGAAGGGTTGCAAAGGTGCACAGGATGACTTAACACAAGGCCAATCACAACGGAAGCGTTGGACAGTAGGACAGCGCAGACCCTCCTGATGCCTGTCCTTGAGTGTCTTTCAGGGTGCTGTACACATGATAAACAAGCCGCCTTGGGCGAACCACCTGAGGGACTGGTGAAATCTGTGTCCGATGATGTGTTTTACGTCACAACTAGGGCCAGAATAAAACCAGGGAAACACCTCTGCATGGGACTCGCTTTAAAAAGTGAGACAGGAAGCCAGAAAGTTGTTGAGATTTTGAACCGATTTGGACACAGTGTAGGCTATCACACAGCTGAGGCCCTAGACACCGAATTAGCCACTGACATCTCTGGTCGTAAATGTACCACGCCCGATGGAATCACCAAAATGGTCTGACTTTATACCAGTTTCGCATGGGACAATTACGATGAACTTACGGAAACACTGTCAGGCAGCGGAACCTTGCACGATACTGTAGGTATCTGCTATCAGAACGAGCCGA
>CM068961.1:40624288-40638809 GCA_035128595.1 Eptatretus atami
TGCAATCATCCAGACTTAAGGATGAAATTCCATCAATGAATGAAAGTCAATTTGGGTGATACATGGACAGCATGAGAAACGCTGCACCTGGGCAAATATTAATTGCATGTGCACATCATTGGCTTCATGGTCGCGGGCATCGAAATTGTGTCACAAGACACCTCGTACACATCAACCCAAAGTACTGCCATGAATCGTGGTGTAAACCCTTCCTCAAAGCTCACACCTTGGATATATTTCCAACATACATTACCAAGCTCTCATTCCCCTTCAGGAAATGTTACACACACAACTTGCAGAGCTGCAACAAAGAATTAAAGTCTTCAACCACTCATCTTGCCTTTTAAGCAAACTTGCAAGTATCCACTACAATTCCTGGAGTTGAGCTCACAATTGCATCCTAACATTACAAAAAAGGAGAATAAAAAATCAAATAATTGTGAAAACAAAAAAGGCATATAAAACAAACACATCAAAGCAGTTGCGTCAGAAACAGCACGTAGACCAGTCCCCCAGAGCAGATCGTCAGAAACGACACAGTCACGACGTCCACCAAGAGCAGGTCCGTCAGAAAACTAGCCACCGTACGACCATCCCACCAACAGTCCGTCAAAACAAGACAGTACGACAGTCCCACCAAGAGCAGGTCCGTCAGAAACTAGACAGTACGCACCAGTCCATCCAGAGCAGGTCCGTCAAAACAAGCACAAATACGACCAGTCCCACCAAGAAGCAGGTCGTCGAAACAGGCACAGTCACGACCAGTCCCACAAAGCAGTTCGTCAGACACATCCACAGTACACGTCCACCAGAGCAGGTTCGTCAGACACAGCACAGTCGACCAGCCCACAGAGACGTTCCTCAGAAACAGCACAGTACGACCACCCCACAAGAGAAGCTGCGTCAGAAACAGACCAGTACAACCAGTCCTACCAAGACAAGTGTGTCAAAACCAGCCAGTATACCCACTCCCACAAGAGCAAGTTGCGTCAGAAAACAGACCACAGTACACCGTCCTACAAGAGCAAGTTGTGTCAGAACAGGCCAGTATACCAGTCCCACCAGACAAGTGCGTCAGAACAGGCCAAGTAGACAGTCCCACCAAGAGCAAGTCGTCAACAGGCACTAGTACAACAAGAATAACAAGGAGAATTGCATCAAAAGAGTAGCCAGAGAGAGAGAATAAATCACCAACCAGACTTAAACACAAGACAGCATACTTCAGAAGCACATTTGATACCCAATATCTAGTAAATATGTCAACAATTGTGGTTAAAAAAGTTGAGAAAGTGAACACAGACACAGTTCTGTCATCCATCAATCAACAAATACCTTTTAAAAAAACCATTACAATGTTGAAGTGAACAACCATGAGAAATATATGTAACACTTGTAGTCCCATCTAATCAAAAAAACAATTCCACCTCTTTGTCATCTTATAATGGCTTGCATTGCACAGGACCCGAAGAGTTCAGCTTACAGAACTTGAAAATGTATCATTGCAAAGAATTCCTCTTCTTAAATTGTTAACCTACAAAAAAGTAGGTGGTTCTGCAGTAAGCAAGTTGTCAATGTTCATCACGCATATCTCCTCGATACCGTTCTTCTTAGTCATCTTCCTAGATATCCGCATGAAGCTGCCTCATTCCTGTTAACTTAAAGAAAATCAGCTCCAAGAATGCTGCAGCAAGGCATTATATTATCCACAGCGGCTTATTAAGCTGTCAAAACTGAAGAACTTGGGCAATCCAGCCAGACCAGACATTTCCAATTAATGAACCATGATGACGCGACGAACTACGACGACACAGCAAATAAAATTGAAGGAATACAGTGAGATCCATTAAAAAAATACACAGAATCCCTAAAAAATCAACTTTAATGTCAGACAAAATTTCCAGAAGCCAAGATTATTAAAACATAACCAATCCATCCTTACAAAAAAAATTTAGTCATCAAATCAAGCAAGGTTCAATTGCACTGCTAAGAAAGGTACTACATAATTTAATGAGAGATGAGACTGGACATCAAGCATTTCCTCCATTCTACCCAGATGCAGTTTGCCTGAACTATGCTAGAGGAAAAAGCTCACACCTCAGAAATTCTTTGTCATAGACTCCCTTTGACATTGACCTCAACTTTTTCATCTAACACTGCTTATTTTCTCACAATTACTACATTAAGGTATTCCCTTGGGACGGAGATATATGTAGTTACCAAAGGCAGCATTCCTATGAAAGCCTACTTACTCTCGATATGGTTTTTCTGTCTTTGACAAACTTCCAGTACACCCAAATTTCGCAAAAAGATTATGAGTCACTGCCCTTAAATTGTAACAACTGTGCATTCCAGTTCTTCTTTACCCAATTGTGCAGCAATCGTTGGAAGAAATCTACATGTCAATCTTCAGACAAACTGGGCAAAAGTATCATTTAAATTGGGACACACAAACACTATCGCCAAAGATGTCCTCATAATGGAGACACTCGAAAGTACATCGCAAAGAAACACACAACCTTGTGCAAAACCAACTGTGTTGGCTGTCACTATGATATTTTACCATTGAGTGAAACGTTTTCAACATATTTTAATGGGCAGCACATCCAATGAAGGTCCATTATACAATATCGTGTGGATTTCAACTAGAGGTGCAGGACACATACATTGTGCTCTGTGGACCTCCTGAACTTGAGAATCATGTTTCCAGCTTTCAGATCCTATAAAAGCTAAGAAGTATGACAGAGAAGGGACAACTGACAAGGATGAGAATCATCTTTGACTTTGTGGATAATTCACTTCATGCTCTTGGATATCCAGACATGAAACATTGTTAAAGAATTCAGATCATCACCAACACAAATGATGCAGAAAACAAACACTCAGTTGCAGTTCAACTATCCAAAATTTCCCATGATCGAACAGTAATCACACACTTAATTGAGAACATATTTCTTATGAAAAAGCTCTTATTCGTGATTGCATACCCACATAAAGAGTACAGCACAGTCAAGCAGCCTCAAGAAACCCTGAATAAGTCAAATGTGTTAGAAATTTGCATTAAGAACACTTGAATCGCGACATCAATAATTCTTCAATAGCAAAACTGTACTGAAGGAAGATTATTAACAAGGGCATTTCTGTTATCAGCTAATGCAAGTGTTCAACATTTTTAGTGGCACCCATTTCAGAACCTCTTACTGTCGCGCAACAAAATTGAAAAACCAATCTAATATACAAGAAAGATTTCATATGACACAAAAAACAATTACTGTTTCACTTATTTCACCATGTCATGTTTTCTACACGGTAACGGAGATATGCCGACAGTATCCAAAATAGTACGTTGAATGTTCAGATTGGTCCGAATGACATTATATATATCATGAGAAGGATGAGCCTGTTTTTCAAAAACCAACTTCTCTATCGGAGAAGAGTATAATGCCAGGATCATATCATGCTCCATTTCATAGGGATTTCTCTGTACTTTGTTTTTCATCACCACCATTGTGAACGTACTCTCACAAAGTATGTATGAGGATATGCATGACTTTAATGCGCGCCGATGACAGTCGGGACGACCAGCATTTGCACCAGAATGTCGACAACTATTGTCCGCACAAGAGCCTGCGTTCCTGAATCCGCTGAGCTGTACAAGCTCTTCCTTGCTGTACTCATCTTCATCAGCAATCGAGTCCAGTGACCGTGAAAGGTCCCAACGCACAGAAAAGACTGCACTATCCAGCTCGGAAATCTTGCTCGAACGTTCAATGACGCGACCGAAGTGCTGCTATCTCCACAAAGACTTCGATCTCAGTATCATCTACTGCAGTCCGTTAGATGCTCACCAGATGGGGAAAAGGCTGAACGCCGCTTAACAGCTTGCCTTTGTCGCAGAATTTTAATTCACAAAATCCGCTCATTTTCATGAAAAATCATGAGGAGGCGTCTTTGCTTCGAGGACGTTGGACATTGCACGTTCAAATGATGTCAACGAGATAGCAAGTTCTGACAGTCAGAGTCCGACTCAAGCAACTTCACCATTGCCATTTTCCCTGTGTGCGTAGGAACTCCTCAGTTCAATCTTTGACTGTAAATGCGCAGAAGGTTTCCTCGAGTAACATCTGACTTGATATGCTAGAATAGTAAATCTATGGCGGCGTCCATTCCTGGCAAATACCTGAATAACCTCGTGTGACGCCTCATTTAGTTGATTCACATTTTACGACTCTACGAGGCACGCTCTGCAGGTTTCTGCAAAGTACAGAGCGAGTGACCTTCTCGTGAATCATGCATGTACCATGGAGTCTGAGGGCATCTCAAGCAATTTAGCCTCTGAATCCAGAACGCACTCCTAAACATTCTGGCGCGCCGTATGTTGTCGAACCGAGCAACTTCCGAAGTCAGTCATGGTCACAATAAAAAACTGCTCTACTTTCCCAAAAATCCTCGCCCTTTGCGTGCCTCCCAATTTGATGGCAGAGTCATCGACAAATTATCAGCCTTTGCATGAAGCTGCCCAGACATGAGTGCAGGCGTACGATCATAATCAGTGGACTCGTCCAATGTATGCGGCCACGCAATACCTGGATCTTCTGCTCGACCTATCCGTTCGTCCAACTATATCTTCAATTCTGCGTTGGATCGTGTTGTCAGAGAGGTGTATAAACTGCAGTTGCTTCCCGCCTTTCCCCAACCATCAGAGATACCATGTCCTTTGCACATGCAGCACGATACTCCGTACGGATAGGCTTTTTAGTCTTGGAACTGGAGGGACACTCGATTACGAGCCCTCTAATGCACGAAATTGGTCTTGATGCATGTACCCTCTCTGTCAGACGCGTATTATTCTTGGTGCAAATAAGTGTTCCTCTCAAAGAATGCTCTCTCCTTATCCTAATAAGTCACAGTTTTGTATCAAATTCTGCACTTATTTTGTTTCATAGACTCTCGTGAAAGCACTTCGAACAAATCACACAACTGAAGCTCTTGCCCCACTTTTATCACCACGTATAAAATCCAGTCCAGAAATTTATCTGGTAAACTCTCGACGACTTTTGCTGTGCCGTGCTGCCATCACAAAATAACGTCTCGAGTGTACTGAGACTGAATAACGTTAATTAGATGGAGTCTGATCGACAGCCGTGGATCAAACCACTAATTTCCGCAAATGAACCGCCCTTCAGCGAGCCGCGCATCAGCTGATCCCATTTCCAGCGTCATGTTGCGCGTTCCACATGAACAACCGTTATATTTACATCCGTACAAATGACACCGATCGACAAGATTTTCCAATTTTTTCTCGCTGCAGCGACACCGCACCCAACGATATTGCTCGCGACCCCACTTGGTCGTGCCCCCTGTTTTAAAACCAAGATCTAATGAACCAAATTAGTTGGCATACACCATACTTTTTTAAAGGGCAGTGTTTTTTCATGGCAATTTCACCGCTGATTCAGAATCCGTTGAACTTTTTGACATTAGGATATGTCTTACTAAAGACATCCACAGAGATGCATTCATCAGATAAAAAACAGCTCTCCAACAGAATAAACAACTTGAAGAAGCCAGAGCAGCAGTTAAGCTGTTGGAGACACAACCAGTCTATATTGTGATGATATTTGAGCAAGAATATGAACAAAACATGGATTGACCAGGGGCTAAAGATCATGGCGAGATGAAGAACAGCAGCAAACACCCTGGTAGTTGGTTATATGCCTAAGATGTCAATCATGATGGAGACTGCCAATCTATCAGAGATAGATTTTCCAATATGGACAAAATGCTTGACGCGCAGAAACTTACAAGATCAACAACAAGTTTTCAATACAGTTATCAACTACTCTAAGGGGCTAAGAAGGAGCCCAGCCAACAACCCATGGCACAGCCCACCAAGCTCATAGTTCATTGAGGAGCTGGTTCAGGAAAGAGCACTCTCATCAATACTATAACCCTTTGGTCAGAAAATTCTTCACATGAGATGAAGAATCCAGACCATCCATCTTATCAAGACTCACCAACAGGAAATGGCTGCAAACAATATTCAACATCTACTGCTTCTGCTTCCATATAATTTGGCAATGCATTCATCGCCTCCTCCGATAACAGAGAACATACAAAGAACCCTATATCTACTCAAAATCATCATTATAGATGAATATCAATGATCAAGGCTGATTACTTTCCAGCTCCACCTCCCTCAGAGATCAAGGAAAATTATTGAACAACTTTGGAGGAGTCTTGTCCTACTATTTGGAGACCTACTCCAACTACCACCATCAAGCAAATTGGTATGTATGACAACCCAGTGCCCGATTCATGCATCACGATGCCATTTACCCATCTCTGAATCTTTTCTCCTGCATAGAAATTAGGAAACCATCGTCCAAGTGAAGATATCATATGCAGAATGCTAATAGATCAGGTGTGAGCTCAACCAACAGACTTAAATTCTAAAGGAAAGATTAAACTTGATTTCCCACAAATGCTGTTCACTTATATTGAAGGAATACATGTAAACATGTTCATGAAGGGAATTGAGCATGCCAGGTGACTGGTTATCTTATAGCAAAGATATCCATCCAGAAAAAAACTACAACAAGTTCTACAACATGAATGTAAAAACACACCATTTCTTGACAATCTTATGCTCAATAGAGCAATTAATGTTGATTCACAATGTAACACTTCAGATGGCTTAACAAAATGGGAGCAAAGCAGGACAGTGAATTCCTTGAAGGAAACGGCACACAATCACCAAGATAATTATTCATTCGATGTATGAACAAACAGGTTCCACTCAGAGCAAGTAAACAAAACAACAAAACAGAGGAACACCCAGAGATTTTCCTTCACTTTATTACTATTGGAAAAGATGAAGCAGCAAACTACAGCTTCTCAAGGTCATTCATTATCCACTTTAGGCTGGCTTGGGCTGGAACCAAGTCCATAAGTTTTCAAGACAACCATTACCAAGCCTAGTACTTGCAGCTATATGGAACAATCTTTGCATGCCCAGCCTATGTAGTCCATCAGAAGTTCCAATCATAAGATCAGTTTAAATATGTCATCCTTCAACCAAAACATGATAACAAAACAAAAAAGCTCTTGAGAAGAACAAGCTTCACTAATCATGACTCAATAACCAGAACATCATCATGTTTGCATCAGACATCAACACTAAAATCAGTTCACTCATGCAAGATCACTTCAAAACATTTTTCTGTCTGGCTTTGATTTGTCCTTTGCATAGCAACATCATCGCATTAATGAAAACATATGAGTGCGCTAAAAATGAAGCAATTTTTCTCTCCCTCACTACAAGTATAATATGTGTGGTGGACAGGAAGTGGAGGAGCAGTTTACATAAAAGATAATCGATTTGTGTGGTTTTGATGCGAATAACAAATCAACCAATTCTGAAGTGCATTCCCAAACTTTGACCTTGTTGCAGTGTACGATCACCATCACAGCTAAATGAAGACGGAACTTTTGTCAGCATCTACGCTTTGTATTGACCAAAGACCAAAAATCATTATCTGGAGACTTCCAATATATGCATATGCCAAACACGAGCATAATCACTCTCTGGGCCAAACAAAGTTGGCTTCATTCAAATAAATCAACCACACACATCCAAGCAATACCCTAGACCACATCTATCTGAATCTTGAATCCCTTTGACCCATTCATTTCCACTATACTTTTCAATATGATTGGAACAGTTGTTTTGCTAAAAGCGAATGAAAGAAAAAAAGAAACAAAAACCTAGAAATTATACTTAAGTCAAATATTAAAGTCTATTAAATGCCTGTATTGATTGTGTGTGATACAGTGTGTCCAACATACATTTGAACAAGAGATTCAGAAAAATACCACAGTTAAGTTTCCTTATACATTAAATTTCCCCTTCTTTGGGGGCCCCCAAAAAACCCCCCCCCCACCCCAAAACCCAAAACATAGTTTAGGGTAAAACCCCTATATGTCTTATCATTCCTTATGACCAGTCAACATGGATCTGGAACATTCATGTTTTATTTGGCCTTAATAATCTTAGTTTATACAAATAAACAAATTCTACTAAACTGCACAATGAAGTGCCTCAGAGCATTGTTTCAACAAAATTTGTATTTTTAGCCGTCGGGGGGGCGAACTGCTCTAAGAGGCTCCCCTTGTTAAGCCCTCACAGACCTGGCTCAAGAAGCTCCCTTTTAGCCGCTTCACCAGACCTGCCTAAGAACTCCCGTTGTTTCGCCGCTCACAGACGCTGTATAAGAGCCGCTTGTTAGCCGTCACAGACCTGGCTCAAGAGAGCCGCGTTGTTAAGCCGCGTCACGGACGCTGCTCTAAGAGACTCGTGTTGTTAGCCGGTCACGGAACGCTGGCTCTAATCAGAGCTCCGCGTTGTTAGCCGCTCACGAACGCTGCTCTAAACGCTCCACGTTGTTGTGTGTGTTCTTCTTCTTCTGGTGAACGACAAAACCATTATGACGCGCTCTTGGACACATTTTCCCTTGTTGAATATTTATGCCTGTACATTCGTTTTCGGCCCATCTCTCAATGGTGAAACGCTCAGAAAAATAAATATTCTCGTATCCAGATCCGGCAATTCGGATCTTTCACAAAATCGAATCAATTCGTCTTGTCATACGCCTCAATCTGCCAACAAGCTTTATCGATCTCACAACTTTTTTAGTATCTGCAAATATATTAGTTTTGCTCCATCTCTCGAATGTTTAAGAATCAATTTAAAAATTATCGATCCAATATGGATTCTGATCTTCAACAAAAATTGAAATAAATTCGTCTTGCCACACACCCATATCTACCAAGTTTTGTCCGATATCCTCCACAACTTTTCAGATATCGTGTACATAATCATTTTTGGCCCATTCTCAATGTGTGAAAATTCACTTTTAAAAAATGTCTCGGATCCGGAACGGATCCGATCTTCATCGAAATCTCTGCACTTCGTCCTTGTTCACACATCCAACCTATCCACAAAATTTCATCCAATCCTTCCAACTCTTGGGTTTTGCACACAGACAGATAGACAGAAGTGTTGAAACATAACCTCCCGCACTTCGTGCGAAGGAATAATTATTTGACGGGCATTATGTGGCGAAGTTGGTGTGAGAAGGGAGTGGGAGGGGAAGGGAGGAGGGAGGGGTTACATTTAAAACGTTGATCCAGAATACCATCGTAAACCCGTCATTAATCCACACGAGCCCGACTTGGCACCTGGAACATCATCGCCACTTGCTTTTCGATATCATTCTTTTCCTGCATCTCCCACTTTACTTTACTCATTTCGAAGATGTGAACTCGATCTTCCTTCCATCTGAATGTGTACCTCACATCATTTTTTTTAAACATCTCCATATTTATTCAAAACAATAATCTATTCGATCTGATACCCACATTCTGTCAAGGGCTAGCAACTATTCTGAGAACCTGTCTGCATTAGGGAATAGGTGTAATATCTTTCCCATCATTGCACTAGCTGTATTGGTTACGGTAATTGCTGTTTAATTCCTGTCGGCCCATTGGCATTATCAAGCCCTGTTCGACCATTGAATTTACACCAGTGACAGTAATGTTACTCAGCCTGTCATCCTTCTAGTGGCAACATGAATACCACCGACTTAACCAAGGCACTGCAGCCAGTGCCCCCAGAAAGATGATACGACCTAAGCGCTCGCTGCATGCGAATAATAAATAATCATAATCGCCCAGAACGTTCAACACAGGAGTGGTGCATACCATCAGCCTGCAAAAATGGTTACCAACTGACCTTGTGTGATGACGAAAATTGAAAGGTCATCATGCACAACAATGCAAAGAAAAAGTTGCGGCAGTCAGTCAGTCAGTCAACGTATATAGCACCGCCGAGCACTCGTTTGCTGCCTCACTTTCCACGATACTCCAGGCCCCACTGGCCCATCCCCAGGCAGATGTCTGCCCATCCCTCCCTTGAGATGTTGATCAACCGACTGCACCACAAGGTACATAGTGGCCCTTGGCACCTCCACCAACAAGCTCCCTCGCTGAAGCATTTCGTAGAGCAGATCGGCTCAGAAAACGAGCACGGTTCTGACAGCCGCACTCATAGACGTGCAGGTAACAAATCTCTTGAGTCTTTCCTCATGAACCGCTCGTGACACAAAGGATGACCAGCAATCGCCAAAGATCTCAATAGACTGGTAACCAAAGGAATTAAGTGTCCGTTCTCAAATCCCTGGTCAGAGTCTAAGTCTCACATCTGTAGAGCACGGCTGGAAAGCATCAAGACCTTGAAGACTCCAACCTTCATATTACCTGACCAGCGCCACACCCCATGAGCCACTGAATCTCTGACTTCCCAGGCCGACCCAAGACGTTGATACCTCTGCTCTACAGCCAGCAGAGTAATGAATATCTTGGCCAAGGAAAACGTGAATCTCCTCGTGACTCAACCTTCCTCACCACAGACAGGTGCAGAACAAGAAACGCCGATCCAAGATTCATTGAAGCCTGATCTTATTTTGACCCAAAATCCTTAATCCCAAGCGGCTCGGAACTCCTCACAGCACCTCGATGGCCCCAAAAAGATATCTAAGTCTCCGCAAAATGACTGATCATCTGTAAATCAAGTTCAGAATCTTGAGATTCCCAATTGTGCACATGCAGCTTGATCTCTCCCCAACATTCCTCCCTCAGAATCCAGTTTCATGCAACGTGCTGAAAATGTTAGGGCCAGTACACACTTCTGACAACTCCAGTAACAACTGTAATAAGTCGAATGTATCACCACATCTACGCACTATCAGTACCTGGAGTATCGTTCAGCATCAGATTGATCAGTTTAGTGGCCCCACCAAACCAATAAGTCTCCAGAGGGCTTCCTAATTTACTGAATCCAACACTTTGCAGAAATCACGTAGCTGCAACGCCCTGCCAAAACTCTATCTGCGTTTAGTAGACAAAGTGCAATTACAGTCAATCGTTGACCTCTGGTTAAGCCTGATTTCTGCGCTAGGTAGACTAGCAATGGCTGGCGAACGCTCTAAGATACCCTGAGCAAAGACCTTGCCCGGGACGAGAGCACGTCACCCTCTGCAGTTGTTGCAGTCCTCGATCACCTTTCCCTTTCCAGAGAGGACAACAGGCCCCACTTCCAAGTCAGTGGATATGCCTGCTGTTCCAGACAGACACAAACTCCAATCAACCCCTCCGATTACAGCATTTCACCACCTCAGATGTTCAGCTGACGCCCCAAATCCCCAGGAGCTTTTCACCAATTTCAACAGTTCACTGCACCTGGTTTCCACAAACGAGTAATCACAGTTGAATTGCGAGGTCAGCAAAGGTAGTAACACCACCTACATCCAACTCGACAGCTGGTCAGCCACAGCACAGCCCTCAAAGTAACCCCAGCGGGCTGACGCCAGACTCTGTCAAGACTACCACCCTCCGGCTCTCACTGCCTGGCACACGAGACGACTTGTCGGAATGCAATGCACCAAATTCCTCTGTCAGCAACAGGACACGAGAATCACTACCTCAGGTATGTCTACCCTTCACATATTCCTCACACCATATGCCTCATTGTCCACCCTCGCACACTCAGTTTTATGCCTCAACGCACCTGAACCAGTCGCTCTGCCATACAAAGCCTTGCCCTAAGCGACTCTGGATAATGTATCTTTGTCCTTAGAGACAACAATTCTCTATCGCCTCTAGCATTCAGACAACCACTGCGAACATCAAGATTGTCTTAAGCACTCCACAAATCTTCAGATTCCCAAACACCCAGACCCCCCCAAATACCTTACTGTCACAAAACTCAGCTACCCTCTGCATTCCTTGCGCTGCCAACATCCGCTTCCACTGGATGACACCATTCTCTCTGGACTTGGGCTCAACTTAGAGTTGCTACAACAAGCCTGTGCCGGCAATGAGGACGGAGCTAACTCCGAGAACCCTGCAGTTCTGGATATCTCCAGAAGAACCAGCACAGGCAATCAGTTATTCTCTTTCACACCACCAGCATTGATACAAATCCAGCGATGAGCGTCGTGCGAACCTACCACCACCTTATCCATGACCTTCTTGCAATTCAGGAACTTATTGCTATTATCGTCACCAGTTCCAGACCCATGGGAGCCAACACTCCTCATACACTCCCTATCGTTCACAGTCGATGCATATAAATCCCCCAAAGTAGAGAATGTTATCTCGCCTGCGCACTGATCAACCACAGACTTGAGTGTGCAGAGAATGCGTCCTTCCACAGGTGAATACCTCACTCAGTCGGAGCATATACAGAGACCAGAAACGACACCAAGGAGTGACGATCCTCTTGTTCATTAATACGCCTGGATTGCCAGTTTACCTCAATATAATATTGATTCAGCTTATTGACACAGCCACAGCATTACTCCTTGGCATGGTAACCATCAGGAGCGACCAGGACCATTAGAGTAGTAAGTTGTAAGCACCCGCCATATCTTCCCACCATTCCGGTCTCCTAACCTCAGAGATGCTGAGCCACAACCATGTGATGACTCGGCAGACGCAACCTCTGCCACGCAATCCCTAGATCCACAAGAAACAATATCTTCTAATACATTTTTAATATCATATATATATCTCGTTTTGGCCCATCCTCTCAATGTGTAAATGACTTTAAAAATTACAGATCCTTCTGATCGATATTCACCAAAACTTGAATCAATTATTCTTGAACAACACCCAACGTGTTCCACAAAGTTTCTTTCCGAATCCGTCCACACACTTTTTGAAATTCGTTGCTATATTTCATTTTGCCCATCTTCAATGTGAAGAATCACTCAAAATCTCTGAATCGATCCAGATCGTATCTTACCCAATCAAATCGTCGTCCCTTCATCACACACCACACGTCCACAAATTCATCTGATCAATTCCCAACTTTTTGATATACCTGCCATCAGAGCAAACAGACAATGAAAACGATGCCTTAGCCGACCACTTGCGAGAGTTGACCTTCTGTGTGCCAAGCTGTAAATTAGGAATGTGTGGTTATTCTGTACGTACATTAATAAATGACGCGACGTCCAATCAACAATATCAGGCGCCGTTCATAGTAACGGCAAGCAGATTGAAAATTTCACACTCTTAAACCACACTGTGATCAACAACTTATCATCGGTCTTTTGCACTTCTTCTGATCGAAGAAATATTTAAAATCCGCAGAACATTGCTTTTCAACCAGCTTTACGATCCCATTACACGTTGAACATAGTTGTAAACAAATATTTTTATATGTTATTTCATGATTATTGGTTACCCGACCTACCTGAGGTCAACTTTCGATCAAACTTGTTACCATGTTAATTATTACATGCAATTAAATAGACAGTTACCAAGTTTCAATATAATAAGTGCATTAAACGTTGAAGAAAGCATGTGTAATACAAAAAATTACCTTGATTTATAATGCGGACATATATAAAGTGATGCAAATCCAGATCCTATCTTGAACGTCACCAAAAGTCACATACTCTTAGCACTGTGCATTTTACTATCAAGCTGTTAAATATTCATCCAAATCGGTTAAGATCTGACCTGGACTAGAGAATAAATTTTTTTTAATTCACGCCAATAGCTAAAACTTACGTCATACGCTTGCGGACAACTTGCTAATTTTGCTAACATGCATTTTAAACATTTAGATTTACATTGAAGTTTATTTGACGTCAAGAATCCTACTGACTTCCGCTTTACTGGTATGTTCAAAAGCTTGTTTTCACCTTTTTTACGTAACTCTGACGTTAAGCATTTGCTGATTATCCAGACCATTTCAGCAGATGGCTATCACGTCTTAAAATTTCAAACGAAGCTTCAGTAGTTTCGCTCACAACCGAGCGTAAATATTTTAAAATAAATCTTTTTTTAAACATGAGTAATATGCAAACTTACGTCATACGCTTGCGAAAACTATTGCTAATTTAATTACAAGTATTTTAAGAATCATTTATATTTAATGAAGTTTAATTTGGCTCAACGGAAGTCCGTATGAGCTTCGGTCACGAGTATGTCCCAAAATGTGTTTCACGTTCGTTGACGTCACGAATGTGTGACTCACTCGCACTTTTTATCCGATTAAACTGTTTGACGCGACCTCTCAAGGGGCATCAGGTAATTAAAGACACTTCAGCCGTTGCTGTAAGGAGACGGGACAAACAACAAACCCAACAAATCACAGCAACTATACTACACAAAATCTGAAGACTTTCCCAAGATGGCATCCTTCTTTTGACCTGGATACACCATCAACCCAAAGTACTGCCATGATCGTGGTGTAAACCCTGGTCCAAAGCTCACACTTAGATATCTATCTTTTGCTTTCCTTTTGCTCGCGTTTATTGACTGAATGCGGAGAGATGGTTGTAATGTGTCCGTGGAGATGTTGACGGTTACTGGCGGAGTGGTGAAGATGGCGTGGTTGTTGAGAGGCAGGTGTGGTTGTGGTTGGTGATGTGGTTGGTTCAAAATAACGATA
>CM068961.1:40642823-40653631 GCA_035128595.1 Eptatretus atami
TTTAGCCGCGTCGCGTAGCGAACGCTGGCTCTAAGAGAGCTCCGCGTTGTTAGCCGCGTCGCAGACGCTGGCTCTAAGAGAGCTCCGCGTTCTTCTTCTTCTTCTTCTGGTGAAGACAAAACCTTTATGACGCGGCTCTTGGACACATTTGTCCTTGTTTTTCATTACTCTGCAAAATATAAACCGTTTTGCGTGATTGTTTTTGCATAGGAAAGGGGAATGATAGTTCTTCAAAATAGTACATTTGTTTTGTAAATAATCCTCTTGAAAACTTCAGGATTGGAAAAAAATACACAAAAAATATAAGATGATAAAACGCGCCGGTAAGTAAAATTGGGGTTAATCATTGAAATCAGGCTAATCCAACTTTTTTGAAGTCAAATTGAGAAACAGAATAGTTCATAGAATCCGGTCACCGATAAGCTTTCGCATGATATCTCATTTTTGGGTGTAGCTATTGGGCTTGAGTCAAAATTAATTACTTATAAAGTTTGTTGAACGTTTACGAAACGAAATGCCGTTCACGGAAATTATAGGAGTACCCTAAAAAAATGCGATTTGTGGAAAACTGTCCAAGTGGATTTTTTATCAGACCAGCATATTCGAATTCTAACAAGACATTTTCACTCTCTGGAAAAACTCTCAGACGTTTGGCGAACAAAGCACAAATAAACCTTTGTGGGCTCTTGGGCTATGTGTTGAAGGGCTTTTACCAGCACTCGCTGTTTCTGCCTCTGGTGGAAGTGGAGCGAGGATGCCCTTGTCTCTCCGCTGGGAATTTTTGAAAATGAAATATTGGGCTAGAACCATCTCATCCGGAGATAACCATCCTGGTAAAGCCTTATTTGCAAACTGCTGGGATTATCTAAAGCTTGACGAGAACCTCACTTCCCCGCCTTTCGGCCTTTCATGTAATATGACTGTTAAGGAAATAGGGTTGGATTCCCTTCTGGTCAACCCCCATCATAAAATGTCTATTTGGGCCCTTGGACCCTTGAACCCCCTCACCTTCATGTGGATCTCTGGGGAAAATCGGACACGGCTAATCCTGCGGTCAAATGCAATCAGGCTATTGAGTTTATCAATTCAATTTGAAGTCAATCATTGCATGTACAGACAGATGGCTCCAAAGAACCTTCTCTTGGAAGGACAGCTGCAGCAATATGCATCCCTGATTTCAGGGTGGTCAGGGCATTTCTGCTAAAGAATCATCTCTCGGTTTTCTCGACCGAACTATTTAACATAGTTCTGGCTCTAGAATGGATAATTGAGTTTAATCCCCTCAGTGTGGTTATCCTCTCTGATTCACTTTCCGCGTTAAAGGAGTTGGAATCCTTACAGGATGGTTGTAGGAATGACTTGGTGCTGGAAGTTTGGCATATGGTTAATATCGCGAAGTGGAGGGGTCTGGTGGTCGACCTGTGCTGGATGCCTGCTCATGTCGGCATTGGTGGAAATGAGGCCTGTGATCTAGTGGCTAAGCATGCCCTAAAACTGGAAATATCACCCAAATCCCACTGGGACCATCGGAAATTATTAGTCTGGCCAAGGACCAGATCGAGAAAAAATGGCAATTTCAGTGGGACTCCAGCACGAAGAATAGATTCTGTCACACGGTGCATCCGGAAGTGGTACCTCTAGTTAAACTTCCCATGCTTTCCCGGAAAGAACAGGTGGCTCTTGCTGGGCTAAGACTCGGGCGCTGCCGCCTAAATTCATACCTGTATAAAATTGGGGGCCACCCTATGTACTCTAGGGGCTGGGCCTGAGTTGTATGTATTTATATGTATAGGGGAAAACCCATTTTTATATGGTAGTATAGATCCTAGGATTAAAAAAAAAATTGGGTTCTCGCTCAAAATCCCTAAAGATTTTGCCCAGCTTGCCCCAAAAGTTGCCCGTCGGGCGAGAAACCATAACGTCAATCTCGGCCATTTTCTTGAGCGATTTTGACAAAAAAAAAAAATTAAATAGAGGTTTTTTGGGCTGGGAACACGTTTAAAACAATAAAAATTTCGATATGGAGTCTCTATCAAGTGATTCCAATGTCAATCGAAGGAATCAAACCAATGTTTATAGACTATAGGTACCTACTACCATCACTAGCTTTGATATATTCGTGATGTCATTTGTCAATGTGTTTTTAAGATATTTTTTAAACCCTTTTTAGGTCATCTCTTTCGAGCAAACCTAATAATATTGGTGTTGAGAGGAGAGGTACATCCGTCCGTCCGTTCACAATGAAGTGATAAGCGGGAGATATGGTCATTAGTGATCCTGATAGAGGTCGATGAGATGTACACGATGGTATGACTTCAAGGTCACGAGGTCAAGGTCAAGGTCACGAGGCCTTTGAAGTTTGGCGAAAAATGACGATTTCAAATTCTATCTCCTCCGCCATTTCTCAAGCGATCTTGAATTTGATTTGTAGCAAATGAATGTATGGGACACATATCTAAATTTTGATTGGGCCGGATTTTCGATATTCGCTTTCGTTTTCGTGTCACGTGACTTCAAGTTGGCAAAAAATGCGAAAATGACGATTTTCAAAATCTATCTCCTCCTACATTTCTCAAGCAATCTTGAATTTGATTGTGCATATGAATCTATGGAGACAATATCTAAATTTTGTTTGGGCCGGATTTTGATATTCGCTTTCGTTTTCGTGTCACGTGACTCAAATTGGGCAAAAAAAATGCGAAAATGACGATTTTCAAAATCTATCTCCTCCTACATTTCTCAAGCAATCTGGAATTTGATTGTGGCAGATGAATCTATGGGACAATATCTAAATTTGGTTGGGGCCGGATTTTCGAATATTCGCTTCGTTTTTCATGTCACTGTGACTTCAAAGTTTGGCAAAAAATGTGAAAATGAATGATTTCCAAAAATCTATCTCTCCTACATTTCTCAAGCAATCTTGAATTTGATTGGGCATATAATCTATGGCACAATATCTAAATTTGGTCAGGGCGGATTTTCGATATTCGCTTTCGTTTTCGCGTCACGTGACTTCAAGTTTGCAAAAACTGCCCTACCTTCAGGAGGCTATATATTTTCTAGCAGAGATGACCGTCACTCCGCACGGTGTATTTTTATTTATCTCTCTTCCATTTTCAGATTGGAACTGACTAACATTCATGATGGAAGCGGTCAATCTAGCGTGCGACTGATGCTGCGGTTGAAGTTTGATGAGGAGCTTTGCATTATTTGCAAGGAGTACACCCAAGACAAGCTGTGTGTACACAACATAGTGCGATCAGAATTATATCCGCAAGTGAGACACGACAAGATGCGGTGTCGCAAGGTTGAAGAAAGTTGACGCCTGGTGCTCTATTCAATTTATCATGTCACAAATGCGTGCTACACAGGGCTACACAAATAGCACCAAAATTGCCCAAGCTTAAGGAGAAGCAGAAAGAAGCATTGAAGCAATCTGTGCCCTCTGGTGATGATGCCGTCAACCCAGTCACAAACACCTATCTACAACTCATTCAACAGTCAAACAAGCATGCGAACACCGGCTTGTGTGGCACCTGTCGTGCCACTGTGTAATTATCATTAAACATGCGTCATATGTGGCAAACAAGTCAGTCAAACCGTGACTTCACCAAATATCGAATCTGCAAGAGCAACGCGAGCAAAGATATCCTAAGATGTGACCATCTACTTCCAGATGATGTTTTCCGTCGAACTTGTGACCTTCAAGACGAACATGCTGTGTATGGGGCTGATATTTATTATCATAACCAGTGCATGTGCAAATATATTCAGCAGTATGAACGCTCCAGAACTCTTAGTGCCCCCTGTACAACTCAATGCAAGCAGCGGGTGTGGAATGAGATCGTTGACGGAATTGAGATGGGTCTGAGTGCTGGCAAGGGTTATTGAACTTTCTACTATTCGAGACCAGATGAACAGCCGCCTAGGAGGTAAAGGTAATGTCCAGAATAGGGATGTGAAGGTCTCCCTCTACAAGCAGTTCAACGACCTGATAGACTTTGCTTACTCAGATCTGCAAGAAAATCCTCATGGTATTCTATGTGCTGGGTAATGAGGCAAATGTACTTGCTGAGCGTATCGATCAGTGAATCCCATGCAATTCGTAGCAGCTCAATTCAGAGCATGCTTGCACGACTACGACTTGCGACTTAGATGATCGCTTCTGTGATGCCCACGATTTTAAAGCAAGCCTGGTCAAAGAGGAATATCCGAGAGCCCATCCTGCAGTTTTATGGCCATTTGTTTAATTTTAATCCAGCACATACAGGGGCCGCAGCTGACCAAGTAATAACAAGTGACATGCAGGAAGATGTCGATGATGTAGACCAGGAGGAGGAACAGTGGCCACGCAAAGATGGTTCTTTCAGTCCAGCGATGTCGGAAAATACAGACCATGTTCCAGCACATGTTCTACATTCACCATTTCTGGCAGAAAAAGAACACCAATGTCTGTATTGAATGCAGAGTTTGCCCACAGTCTAAGGACGTGGTGGCAAAATCTTTGTCACCTCTCGAATCGACAGGCGCTGGCCATGAGCTACACTGAACTCCGCCGGTACAAGCATGACATGGCCATGTTCACTGCAACCAAAAGAATGCGGACATGAAGTTGCCAGCCCATTTGACCCAGGAAATCACATCAGCAGCAATGAACAACTGGGACCACGAAGGAGCAAATTCATCTGAACATGATACGGTGTGTGGCCTGCCACCTTATATTGGCTAAATAAAAAACAACGCAGACTTAGCAACCCATAAAAGGGTTACTAACAAAAATGGTTTTCAAATACATTTGAATTAGACCAAAATGACTTGACAGAAAAAGCTGAGAAGAGGTACAAGAAAACTTTCTGAATTAAGATTTTTGCACTTTTCCTTCGAAGAAATATGATACTAATATAGTGGTTAAACTTGGACCAGCCATTGTATTGTCATAAAACCAGATAATTTATCTATGGATGCCAATGGATGGAACTTCTGATTAATATTTCGAAATATGTACCAATTATTTACTCTTTCGAGCTAAAATGCTTGAAAATGCTGTGCAACTGGTGGAATTCTAAGATTTGAAATCTTCATTAGTGATGGTTTTAATCTGTATTAAATTACATCTTTTTACACTTGCCTTATTTTTTGTCTTTCCATAACCTATTCTTTCTTCTAAAACAGGTTTGAGATTATATTTTTCAATGAAAAGGACAATGTAAGAAAATTAATGATTTACTGATTTAACACGGAGTTTTTGTTTTTTATAAAACATCTACTTTTTGTTTCCTCCGCAGGAGCAGACCAAGCCTCACTGTAACAACACAGTGACTTCGGAAAATGAATCGATTGGCAGTGCAGAGTAGAAAATAACTCATTGAGAATCTCCCAGTTCCTCTGGCTCCTCAACTGCCGAAATCCATTATGGGGATGAGGTTATTTCACTGAGAAAAAGCGAGAAAAACTGAGGTTACTTCGAGGACTCACCAACCTCCGTAGAGCAGGATCTTCACAGCTGCACCACCCACATGCAGTGGAACGCTTGATAAAGGCCTTTGATAAACTTGAGGAACGTCAGAAAAAGGACAACAGAGAGGTCGTGGATGCTGTGTACCTCAAAAAGAAGAACAAGACTCTGTGCTTTGATGAAGGCCAAGAAGCAGTTGCATTTCTGGACTGTGTATAAGCTACAAACAGTCAGCTCCACAAAACTTCAACCTTTGATGCAACAGAGAGAGGAAAGCTCAGCAACACTACAGATCCTTCTCTGAGATGTGCAACCACACATTTGAAAGTCTCAAAAACCACAAAAATGGTCTGATCTCAAAACAACCACCGGAAGAAAAAATGCTTTGAAGACACACGACTATTTAAGAGACCCAAAATGCAATGGACCAGACTGCACAATCCCCTGTGAAAGAAAAACATTCAGTACAGGTCACACAGCTCTCAGTGATACAACACCTCCACTCGACAACACATCCTGAGGCCATGAAATCTTCTGAGGCCAAATTAAGTTCTCGAAAATCGAAAAATGGTACAGCAACAGAAAAATCAAGAGCTACAGGATATACCAAGGCCACAAAACACGCTGTGGCCTCCATACACTTCACAGGTACAGAACCTATGCATCACAGTGGCAATGCCCTGACCACAGAAAAGATTCTGGCTATAGTTCCTCTCCAGCCAAAAAAATGCTCAAAAATTAGAAAATACTTTGAAACCACAAAAGGCTTCAGAGAGACACAATGCCACAGGGCTTCAGACTGCTCCCAGAACAGGGAGCACTCTCAAGCTCCAGTTCCGCTCCAGATGAAACAATCGATGAGAAATTTAAAACACTCTGGGACGACAGAAAGTTCCATCAAAATACATCCCCATAAAAAAACAACACCTCCTGAGGCAAAGCAATCCTTCAAGGCTGAAGCACATTTTGTACAGCTATTCCAAGGCAATGGATTATTCCAGAACCACAGAACAAGGCAGTGATGAAAAACACCACACAGCCTCAAAACAAAAGGGCTACAGATCCTGCTCGGAACTGAAAAATAGTTTCCCAGACTGCAAAAATGTCTCGGGCTACAGTAGTTTCCCAGGCCAAAAAACGTCATGCAAGAACCACAAAACACTCTGAGACTACAGAATGCTCTAAGAATATGTAACATCCCCAAAATAAACAACATTTACAGCCATGGAATCTTCCAAGGCTAATGTACACTTGAGAGACAACATCCACTCCAAGCAACAAATTATCCACAAAACATGATGCCATGGTTGTCAAACACCACATGGTTTAATTCACAATGTTAAACGAGAACAACACTTGGTAGAGCGCATACCTCCACCAGGCTGAACAGTTTATGATTTTTACCCCACTGATATCCAGATCTGCATAGCTTGGTCAACCTGGCTTCAGTCTGTTTCCTCAGAAAAAAGTGGACCGACTCATCTGCACGTCACATCTATGTTGACAAACCAAATTTCAAATGATACAACTCAATGGCTTTTGGTTGACCTGTCTGCTTTCAGTAGTGGAGGAAGAGCCTTGGAAAATGCTGGCACACTCGTCAGTTACCGGTAAGGAGGAGAGCTGTCTATTTTCAAGTTTTCCACACACCACAACCGATTGCTATTTTTATGTCCAATTCATGCTGACATCGCTCCATAATGCTTGAACTGTTACATGAAGAGGGTTAAAAAAGTGATTGGAATGAGGTAGTTCACAAGTGATTTGAGGTGTACTGCCTGAAGATGTTACTGATCACATGAAATGTTTTCCTGAAATACCTGAAAACAAAGGGTTGTAAATAAGCTAGAAATAAGAGGATGTTTTGAGCATGATATATATATATATATATATATATATATATATATATATATATATATATATATATATATATATATATATATATATATGTACATATTTAACACCAAAATCTTTGCAATTAATAATAATTGTCTCGTGCATTTGACAGATACCAAATTCATCACAACATCCACCCTCTGGATACACGATCTCCCCAAACTCCTCATTATTGAAGTCACCCTTTTCCATTGAAATGGTGAATCTCTGATCCATTGCCTCACCATCGTGTTCACACTCTGATTGTGAATGGAATTGTACAGTTTCCACTGATGATTGACTTCTGGTGAACATTTGATAAAGAGCCTGTTTGAGTCATTCTTCTCAAACTGTTTTCCTGCTCCCACAACAATATATTGTGTTCCACGTTTGATTTATTGGCAAGAAAAGCCTTTTGATCGTTCAATAAATGATTGCATGTTTTTCCATTTTATAGAGTTTAGGTGTTGACAGGTTAGCTCGGGGTTCGCATACTCGCTATTGAGTTGTCAAGTGTGGGCTAATTTCCTGATCCAACTATAAACTGTCATCATGCTTTGTGTCATAGGCAGAGAGTTGTAGTAATGACTGCACCTTTAGTCCAGTCAAAATAAGCCAAAATGGGGGCAAACCTCACGGCTCACACTAATTGCAAGAAAAATGAAACCACTTGTTTTATGTTCCTCTAGCTCTACCTTATCAATGACTAAAAATTTCCAAGTAAATGAAGGTATGGAACATAGTTTTTAGGATGATTGCAACTTTTTTATCTTTTTCAGGCAAGTATGCGGTATTAAAAAACTGTGTATTTTGGCCATTTCTTCCCCTATTCCATTCAACTTGGTGTCTATTCCCATGTTTGCTGAGGTTTCTCTCAGGAAAATATCGTGTAAACCTTGGAGGAATAATAGTATGGAGGCGGTGTGGCATTACGATCTTGAAGCCAATTCCGCCATCTTGGATCACCCATTGCCAGTGGTTAGCAGGTCGGCCGGAAAGCCACTTTTCCCTAATTTTTTTATATCCGAAACTATGAGAGATAGGTGCATACATGCAAAGAGAGGGGGGGGCAACATAAGGAACTTTCCATAGCACGTAAGAAGAGGGATCAATTATGCCAATGATGTGAACAAGCTACTCACATTCATTGAGGACAAGTCTCCTTTCGGAAATTCTGAAACTCTCAGAAATATAGTAAATGGTGTTATTGCAACAGACAATGTGAATGTCGACAGAGCAGAGGACACCGGTGGAAACCCTTTTCGGCCTCACACACAACCCAGTCCGCCATTTCTACCCGCGGGGAAATAGGGTGAATCGCGAAAGTGTCGATATATACCTAAAGTACCCGCAAAAAACGGGGTAACACTACCGAGGGGGTTGTACCTCGCCACAGGCGACTTCGGACACGATCCGCTTACGCTCGTTCCGGCGAGAGTTGCAACGGGGATAATCCGAGCGGTGTTATCGTCGGCCTTGACGGTTCAGATTAATTATCGGCGTCCCGCGGCCCACGACGAACCCTTTAGGTTGAAACAAGATGGAGACCCAACGAAGCGAAGGGACGCAGCGGAAACAGGGGGAAGAATTCACAAACAAGCATTTTTTTACAACGAACACACGAATAGTCACACATAAAGCAAACAGTCAGAAATGCAATATATCCAAATAAAAAGAAAGGCAACAAAAAAACAATGACGGAGCAGAGCTACAACCGAATACCGGGACACCGGGACCACTTACACAGTACACTTATAAACAACGGCGCCCACACACACACGTTTTCACACAAAACCCCAAAAGAATAATGGAAGTCGACTTCCCTTGGTGTTTGAGTCCTCGGCGGACCGTCCTCGCCGTGGTCCGCGAGCTCTCTTGGTGCCGAAACCCGGAAGCGAGCAGAGAGAATCGACAACGAAGAGAAGGAGCAGAAAGAACTCCAAGCCGAAGGGAGCAGAAGCAGAAAAACGAACGACAAGGAGAGAAGCAGCTGAATCACGACGAAGAGAAGGACCGCACGCCTCAATCCGCTCCGCTCTTATACGTCCCGGCGCCCCGCCCCGTTCTTCGCGGCTCCACCTTCCTTCGAGGCGCTTCGAGAAGGGGGGGGGGCGTCCCTGACTCTTGTTCCCTCCACCTCCTGCTTGTGGGGGACGAGGCGAAGCCGTTTCTGGTGCCGAGGCCAAGGAAAGGAAAAAATAGCGGGAAAACGCGCGTCCTCGCTATGGGGACTTCTCCCTCCCCGTCTCGCCGTTCGACGTTCCCCACGCGGAAAACCGTCGTCACGGACCGCGGAGGATGGCTGTTCGTTGGTGTAGGTAGCGTGGTTGAGCGTGGTGGGCGTGTTGTGAGGTGTGTCAGGTGCTGGCGGTTGTTGGAGTTGGTGGCTTGGTTGGCCGTTGTTGTTGGCGTTGAAGTGTGGTTGGCGTTGATGTGGTTCGAAAATAAAGCAGAACAGAAAAAACGTCCTAAACTCAAAGTATCGCAGCCCGAATGAATCACATTAATTCCCTCTATACACAATGGGTTTGGGCTAACTACACATGTACTTCAAAATATATCTCACCTACGGACCTTTATGGTTAATGCGAATTTCCACAGCCGTAACAATATCAAAGTATCGGATGGGAGAACCTGCTTTAGCCTGGGGCTGGAAGTATATGTTCTTGTGCTTCTTAGTTGTGTAATGGATAAGCAAAACCAGGAGATCTGTGTCGCTGCCAACCAGTATGGTCCGACCTTTCTTGGCCACTACCAATGCCGTCTTCACTATTCAAAAGATCAGCATCTCCTTTTGCATGATGAACATCACAGCCGGCCATTTCAAGATGCTTTCCAAGGAGATTTATGAAACGTTGCTTATTCTCTTTGTTTGACAGGAATTCATCCTTTTTCATTGAAGAGGCATGTTTTTCATGAAACTGAACTCCTTGGGCCTGCTTGGTACCAATGCGTCTTCTGTGAGTCCCATCCTTTGGAGTTGGACCACTCTGGTAACCATCAAACACTATGACTGGGTTTCCATACCTTTTGACATGAGCAACATAATTTTGGCAGATAGCATTGTATGTCTTCCCAGTTTCCCATGGTATCTTGTGCAGAAGAGCTCCACCATCAAGGACAAATTGGAATTGTTGCAATCTCCATGTGCGTCTGTTCATCAGAAGGACCCCAGCAAGGTCCCATAGAGCGTTAGCAAGCGCTGGCTTATTAGCTTTCAAGAGTTCGTTCCTTTTTTCAAACAGAGCAGGGGATAGCCACAGAGTTCATAGCCAAATGCGTCCTGAATACTTCCTTCTGTGTGCTGACCATCACAAGTCTCTGAAACAGGAGAAGAGGATCAATGCTAACATCCTCACCATCGATGGAGATTTTGGACTTCGAATCCATTGCGACTGCCTGGTCTTTCTTCTTAAATGTGTACTTCAAAACTTGTTTTCCCTCCATGTCCCCTAAGATTTTACTGCCAATATCCTCT
>CM068961.1:40655492-40669475 GCA_035128595.1 Eptatretus atami
GGAGGTCAAAATGGATTCAAAAGCTCGGGCTTTGCACTGGGTGATAACTGTTATGCTATTTGGCTTGAACACTGTACGTTGCATACAATTAATAAATGGATGGTCTCCTCGGAGCATCATTTGAGATACCTTTATTGATAATAATAATAAAATAATAATAAAAAAATGATGCCATGCATGATGAGTCTTGGGTAACATGTAAGTCTCCGGAGGGCCATTTTGGCTTGTGCCATTTGCTGGTGCTCCCGATAACGCGAAGTTCGCGAGTTCTCTCCCTGTACGCGCCAACACTTCTCCAGCTGGAGGTCTGTTGTTTGAATTCTCAGCTAGCTGTAGAGGCTCGCTATCGCCGGCATTTATAATTACTCAGCCCGGCAGCCTGAGCGTCTGTGAAAAGCAGCGTTCATTACTGCTAGAAGAGATATTATGGTACTGAAAACCCTCCATTCAATTTCATATGCAGATTCAGAAGGGCGGGTGGGACATTGTGTCGAAATGCGCATCCGTTAGCAATGAACGAGAGAGAAATGTTTTCCAAAATTCGAATTTGATCGTACTTAAATGTGATCAAATGTAGAGAAATGTGATTTGGAATGATTTAATAGTGATTTGATGATGTTTAGCACATAGGGCAATTCCACAGATGAGAATTGATCCCTCGGAAGGACGTGTAAATAGGCGTGCTTTCTTTTAGTCTGTGAATGTTAAAGTTAAAAATTACCCCCGTTGGGGTGACACGCGTGCATCTCTCACAATGTTTTTTACTATCATATCGATGGAACCGGTTGCCAGATATCTCCTAAAATGAGCAGACTAGATAGGTTTTGAAAATGGCAAACTTTCACAACTTTCGTGACCTCGTGACCTTGACCCTGACCTCGAAATTCCGGGAAAAAATATGTCGTTGGGTTCACTCATCGACCCTACCCACATACCCAAATTTCATTCGAAATCGGAAAGTAAAAAGTTTTCTTGTACGGGATGTTTTTGACCATCTTCCAGGTTACGCTGGCGGCCCAAACGCGGGACGGAAATTGCAAAAAATCTGTCCGGTTAGCATACAAGCATAATATTTTTTACTATCATAATCAATAAAACAGTTGCCGAATATCTTGTTAGGAATGGCAGACTAGATAGTGTTTGGGAAAAATGGCGATTTTTATAACTACGTACCTCGTGCCTTAACCCTGACCTTGAACCCGGACAAAAGTGTATTAATCGTTGTGCAACACTCATCGACCTCTACCCACATACGTAAAGTTTCATCAAGATCGGAAAGAAAAATTTGTTGACGGACGGACGGACCGTACGGACGGACGACAATTTGGTCCGGCTTTATTAGGTCATCTCGGGTAGAGAGCCCTAATAAATGACATTGGTTGCACTGATGTTAAAGACAAATTCCTACCAAAACTACTGCTGGAAGGCAATGGCAAAAACCCAGTGTAACCCTTTGATCGTTCAGGCAGGCCAATATTCATTGCCATTATATGAATGAATAATGTTACTCTACAAGATTGATCTGTTTAACTAGTGTACAAGTGTACTCAGACTTGGCTGCTAGTTGTACAGACTGGCTATGTCCGGTGCTCCTTAAAACAACATTCCAATCCTGTGCCTCCAAGTCGAGCTTTCTGTACGGGAACGGACAAGAAAAACATGTCTGTTGTCTTAATATGGGCACTCTATCTGTCAGGGTAAATTCATTAGATTTTTAATTGGACAATTTTATTTATTTCACAAAAATGATAGACCATAAAAGCTGTATTAAGCCAAGATTGGATAAATAATATACTCAAAAGGTGGAGTTTTTACCAGTGGGCAAGCTAACAGCGGGCTATATCACTCATTGATGCTAATAGCAGTTTAAAATCGCCCATGTCCTCCCCCACAAACCAGTCTCTCTCTATCGAGTGCAGCCTGTGTGGCGCTGGTTTTGCATCATTGGTTGGGACGCGGCTATTCGCTGATGCAGTGTCCCCCATTGACCAGTACATGGTACTCATTTTGCCGACTCGAAGGTGACAAGGCTGAGTCAACCTCCTGGTGTATTAATTCAGCGGCCAACGGGCTTGAACTCAGGACCCTAGGATCCCAAGCCGCCACCCTAACCACTAAGCCCAACACCAAGGCTATTCCCCATAACAGTGATTATTAGGAAAGCATGGGGGAGTTTACGAAGAGTAGCTGCATGTCGTGACGGAGTGTTGAGCTGCCAATTTAAATGCTATTCGCCTGATTGACTCAACCTTGACAAATGATTGACAATTTTTGTACACCTGTTTTAAAAACAGGTTTAAACCTATATTTATTGTTTTATAAGAGAAATGGATTAAAGATGGACAAGTGTCAGAGATTTTAAATGTTGATGGAATTCCTGCAAAGATGTAATGAATAATGTAACTATGAGACATTACATTCCAAGAACCAGGACAAGACCTTTTAGCAAGCTACGCACTAGTCAAAATAGAAATGCTTTGGGGGGGAAATTACAGGCCGGGTTCTTAGTGCTAACTGGGGCTTGGTGCTTCTTTTGCATCTTACCCAAGCCAAGGCTCGGCTATTGCGAGAAGAAACCAAAAAACTATCTTTATTTTAATGTTATTTTGTTTATGTGACCCTATTATTTGTCAGGAATCAAGTTCAATATTGTAGAGGCTACTGTTTTAAACTGTTGAAAATTTTCGTGTATTTAACAATGTTATCAAAGTTCTTGTTCGCAAATGGCGACGCCTCTGCAGCCCAAAGTGTGGTCTGCAGCTCGGGCAACTCGAACGGCGTGAACTCTCACCATTGGGGGCGGGGGGGTGGTTGCAGAGCTGAGATCCTGAGAAAGATTCCAAAAGAATCACCCTGTTTGAAGACAATGATGCCATGCTACTCTTGTTTAACTACTCCTGTGAATTAATGTAAGAATGCTGCAACCTAGCTTTGGATTATTTGGGAATCTATGTGTTGTGAATTATAATAGCACACCAGTTGTTGCTTTGACCTTTATGGTAGTTGATGGCGGATACTCTTATGGTCAAAAGGAACAAACAGTGACACTTGTGATAATGTCTACAGTAAACATGGGAACCAGTTGGTAACTGGTGGAGGTGGTGTATTGCGAGCTGTGTTAATTACTTTCAGACTAAGCTCATTAAAAAGAGAGAAGGAACTCATTGAGAACGAACCATCATGTTTCTTTGGTTATAATTAATATCAAACTTTTGTTTTGAGATTACAAATGAGAAAAGCCTTTTCATATAAGTCTCGTAATCCTAATGTTAAATGTATTGGGGTCTTGAAGTGACAGGAGTAATGATTTGGTTATATCCACAGAAGGTTATTAAACTTGTATTTATATTAATATATTGTCAATCACGTGTACTTATGGACCTTGTAATCTGTTAATTGAGGATAGGAAAGTTACTGAGAATTGAAATCAAGCATAATATATTAAGTTGAGCTACTTACATAATATTGAAGGAGGTTCTGCGTTATTAAAGTTGATTCGACATATGGTCAACATTACATATTAGAGATCATAAGTGAACTGCAAGCAAAATCAGTTATGAGGGAAAGCAGCATGGATTTACATAACCATAATGCAGAATGACTAGAAGAGTGGCTAGACCAAAGCAATTATGAAATCAATTAAATGCGAATTAGAATGTACCATGATGTAACTGTATTGCTCTCACTGATTATGAGCTGTTACTAGGGGTCCTGACTGTAATTTAAGTAAAATTGCCTCTTACAAATTTTGTAGAAAGACCAAACAAACGATAAACCAGAATTATGTGAGTACGAAGACATTGACCCATGTGAGATGAATGGTTAAAATTATTTACAAATTTAAAATCGTAACAGCTGCAAAATCGAATCCACTTTGGATTCTGTAACTTGGAAGGAAAGTAGCTAAACTTTCATTTAATTATTGTACAGATGATGGGAATATTTTTTTGGGGGTGAAAGAATTATGATTGCCAAATTGGAACCCTGATAAAGGACTGTTAGCCCTTTCTACATTGGAAATAGCCAAATTAGATGAATGTTTTGAGTGACAACAACTGAGGATTTTGTCGTTATATTTTAAGCATGTACGTTTAGGATGCGGAAAAAAAAACAAGGGAAAGGGATAAATATATTGATATAACATATACATGCAAGTTTAAATGCTTCTGTAAGAACATTTGTCAGTCTTGTTGGAAATACATGAGCCCATGACGTTTATGGATTGCATGTTTAATCGATTGCTAACCTTGATTTTGTTTGTTTTGGGAGTGTTGAGAGCAGTTGAACTATGCAGTGTACAATCGTCTAATGAAGCTTTTTGAGAACTTCCACCGAAAGATTGAACGATGGAGAGCCCAGATTGTGGGTATTGGGCATTCAAACTGATCATGACACGTACCCCCTTCCTGAGGAGATAAGATGAGCAAAAATGTAGAGAGAAAAAAAAAAAAACCCACTGAAGAGAAGGTTGGACAAGTCAAACCACAGCCAAGGCAAGACTTAACGTCGCCGTTGTAAATACATCAGACTTGCCGTGGTTGCGTCAATACACAACGTAAGGCCGTGAAGGTTCCACACGGCGAGTCATCTGCAACATGTGTTCAATGGTGTGGGTGGGGCTCGTGCAGCCATCACGGCTGCAGTCCAACGTGGCACAAGCTCACTTGGTGAATCAACCTGGATTGCACAAACTGCTGCTACGAGGCCCCAAACTCTGCTGGGGGCTGGATCTCTTGTCACCTCTCAGTCCTTTTCGTCTCCTTTAACCCAGTGTCAGGCCCAAGCTGCGTACCTGCCAAGATATACCTTCTCTGCAGCTCAAGGAGTGCTTCGACTGTGTTTCCCGTTGGTGCTGCTCCCCATCTACGACCCGACCTGCATCTTCTGATTTGCGGTAGCATGTGCTTTTCGATTTTGTGACACCTGCTGATGAACAGCGCCAGGAATTAAATGGAAACAAACTTCATAACCTGGCTGGGACACTACTGAAAATGGTCTCATCCAGCATTCTTCTGATATGAGCATCGCTTGCCATTGGTGATTGAAATTGTGAGATGGATATGCTTTTCTCCTCCAGGAAAAAGGGGTATTGGTGATCATGTGTAATATAATTATTTAAATTGTTTCCTCATAGGAAAAAGGAGAATTGCAGGAAGAATAATTATATAATGTAACTCTCAATTATTAATTTTGCTGGTGCTATATAAATTTAATGGTTTATGCTATAAGTCGAATTGGCTGTCAGTTATGCTTCCCTTTACCCAAGAGTCTTTTGACCTAAATGTGATTAAAGGAGATGTCTTGCAATGGAACAAGGTGCCTGCGTTGATAACACTGCAACTTTTGCCATGATATGTCATGTCGCTTTCCACCTAGTGACACGTTTTGGCAGTTGGAGTTCGTTTTTGGCTTAATGCTTATCAGCCCCCTCCACTCCGCACAAAAGGCATATAAATGCAGGAAATGTAATCTTAGCTAGGCAAAATCAATTGTGGGGTATTACCATTCTCATGGTTTGGGACTCCATGGTACCATGTTAATAAAGGTTATCTGATCAAATGTACTTTCCGTCGTGTGACAGTGAATTATTGTTTATTACAAATTGAGTAGTAGGATATACACCGAGTCGGTTTAAAACAAAATTCCACAACAGCTAGGACCTGTCTCCCAGAATTTGATTACTGATGAACAAATAAAGATTGTCAGGTTTGGTGTCTTCATAAAGGCATTAGGCCATTGTGTGCTGGACCACCCTGCCCAATTCATAACTCCATACCCTCACTACCAACTCTCGGTAAGCAATTGTAAAACCACCAAATGAATTATTGCCACGAGTGCCTCGGCAGTATGTGGTGAAATAAAAAACTTCAATTGAACTTATAATTGGCCGGGGGTAAAATGCTAATGTAGCCTTAGTAAAGCTCTGAAGCCTGGTGTTGGGCTTCATGTGGTTAGGGTGCGACTGAGATTCTAGGCAGTCCTGAGTTTGAGTTCCCGTGGCTGCCTGAATTAATACCAGGTGGGCGTTGACTCAGCCATGTTCATCTTCTGAAGGTCAGCAAAACGAGCACCAGTTGTACGGAATGGGACCACTTCTCATCGAGCTGGCATTAACTGCGTCCCAAACCAATGACTGCAACCAGCAGCCATAACGCTGCCAAATCAAAGAGAAAGAGAGAGAGTAAGCTTGTTTGCCAGAAATAATTTTAAATAAATATATGCCGAGAAAGCTACAGGGAGGTTTTGGGGCCGGTTTTAGTGTGCACATTCCGCTCCCTGTCTAAAACCTTTGAAACCCTTTATCTGTACTCTTTAGCCCACAGATGGCCTGTGTTAAAGGGTCACATTCTCTTTACTCCCTCTCCGGGCCATCTGGTGTGAGGCTGAAAAAGGAGCCGTTTTTCATCCTGTGTTTGTGATTTTTAAAACTCTACAAGACCCGTCAAATATTTCTTCAAAGCCTCTCTTTCGCTTGTCATTCATAATTATAATGATCAACGTGTTGAACTTTACATGTGTGTAATGTTCTAGCGTTGGTGATTATAGGGTGTTCACCAAAAAATTGCATCGGTTCACCAAGTGTGGTTGCCATGTTGGATTTAAGGAGGATATTAAAAAATTATTTTTTCTGAAAACTGCTTTCAGTATCGATGTAAAGCTTTACAAATATCATCCAAACACCATTTGCTGCCAGTATAGTGTGAAAATGATGACGTGAATAAGTCCATGTGGGTTTGGCAGCCATCTTGGATATTAAAAACTGAAACCTTATTCCAATTCAACAAGAAACTCACAAACGTGCCACTCAACCGCAATGAGACACGGAGTGTAAATTTATGATGTCATAGGGTCACGTAGTTTTAGAAGCCATATTTGATTGAAAATAAAAAACATTTAAAAACCTTCTCAATTCCAAACAACATTATAATCACAGTTTTTGTTTATAAACAGTTGCATTAAGAATGTGTGATTGGGGCCACATTGCCGCCCCGAACAAAAGGCATCGCCCACTCTTGTGAAGACACCATGGTCCATAACTCATGTTGGAAGAAAGGACACTGAGTTAACGTCCATCGTGGCGGACGCACACACATTAATGACTCGCCATAGGCCTGAAAAACACGAGGATGACATGTTTATAGATGAAGGAGGTATTCAAACCAAGCTAGACACCTTAGAGGCGAGTGTGGGTTACCTCGAGGTCATCCTATCAGAGGGTTAATCTTAGCTCACTGTAATAACAAAATTTGAATTCCATGTTGTATGTATATGTTCAAAATGTACAATAAAAGTCAAATCCGAATCCAAAAGGATCGCGACCGGTGTCCCTGTGCCGGTTGTTAAAATAAAACCAGAAACAGTACAAAAATAGAACGTGCCATCCTGGAAGCTCACCTGCATCAAAAAGACAAGTCGACTCAAACCCCTGAGAACCACTTTCGAACCCTGATTTTTTTTTTTTCATGTCCGTGAACAAAAATTTAGGATATCATGGGTGATGAAGGTTGTGGTCAAGTTTCATTGAAATGTTGTTAGGTTTCGGAAGAAAGAGCAGACGACCTGTTTTTGGTGGGTCAAAACCCCCGCCGCCAAACCTCGTAGACCCCTTCCCTTCAATTGGTGCCAGATTGGGGATGCGGTAATAAACTTTGGAACATCACTGCTTTTTTCTCAGAAACGTATACACACAATTTTGAATGAAACTTGACCACAACCTTCATTTCACTAGTTGATGTGCCAAATTTATCGACCGCATCAAAATTGGTGCAATTGCAAGGCACTCGTTCTACGAGCGGCGGAGGGGGGTGGCCGTTTGTGTTGACCCCCAATAATAGATATTTACTCCATTTCTCAGAAACTATACACCAAATTTTGATGAAACTCGACCTCCCACAACCTTCATCACCAAATACCTCTTTTGGAGGGCAACCCCTTGAATGACCCTCTTCGGCTCGGTATTTTTTTAATGCTGTAAACAAGAAACGTTTGGTACATACCGGGTGATGAAGGTTGTGGTCAAGATTCATTCAAAAATTGCTGGTAGTTCAGAGTATGAGTTGCCAATGTTTGTGGATGGACGTTAGGGAGGACAAACGCGGGCCATCCTATTTACGCTCCCCAGGAATTACGTCCAGGTGAGCTAAAAATCAGCCAATCAACCCTTGATGAAAAATTAAATGTCTTACTTCAAAAGAGAGAAAGGTGAGTTCGCTAGACCTCACCATCTTGTTCATCCCAAGGCGGGAGGCACCACTATGCCTCTTAGTCGAGCCCCGGTTGTGAGGGTTAGAGAGTGGAGCAGCAGAACGTTAGATTTGAGCATCGGGCAACCAGCCTCTCATTTTTCTCAAATGTGTTCAACCTGCCGGAGACCAGATATAGCACAATTTTGGGAGAAGAAATTCTCGCAAGCCCTATTTGAGGTGCAAAACACTTTCAGCATATGCTGGAAGAAGACATTCTCATCTATTACAGACCACAAAGCCATTGACCTATGCTTTCAAGTAAGGACTGATCACACTCTCCAGAGGAATACGAACATCTTGATTTCATCTTCCCAGTCACGAAACCTGAGCAACATCAGTGGCAAAAACCAACTCTGCAGCAGATGCCACTTTCCCAAGTTGACGCAAACGCCGGGATGCATTGAACCCTCATTCAATTTCACGACCATATTTGTGAAACCCAACAATGAGGCAGAAACAAAGGCCTGCGAAACAATCCGTCACTCCAGTGTTCAAGAAAGGTACCCCTCCCTACTTCTGAAGGGAAGAATTGTCCTGTGACGTTTCCAAAGGTTGATCCTCGCCTTACGGCCTTTAGTGAGTATCAAAGTGCACTTTTTGATGCTCTACACAATTTGTCTCGACCCTGGCATCAGAGCAGCTCAACATTTACTGACTCAGCGTTTTGTCTGGAAGGAAAGTAAATGGTGACGTTAGATTTGTCCAGAACCTGCACAGCATGTCAGAGATCCAGATACATCGGACACATCAGGACACCACTTGTCACGTTTTCTACACCAGATGCCATGATTGGACCCACCTTCAGCACTTGATCCTGACAAATTGTGTCGGTGCGGCCTCAAACAATAACCGCAGAGCGAGGGCGGCCGTTTGATAAGCAACTTTTCCAAGCTCTGTCTGATCTACTTCGCAGAAGGAGAAACCCGAAACCACAGGGCTTATTAACCACGAACATCACGCTAATGGGCTAATTTCAGTCACCAATCTCCATCAAGTTGAAAGCTCTCTGAAATCCCATGCAAATACAAGATGGACGGAGAAATCTTCCTATCGTCTTGGCTAAATATCTAAACTGTGGTTAAAGATCGACTTAGCGTGCTGTGTCTGCTGCGAGTTCATTTTTGGCACAACTCTCCAAGTCGAACGTGGCACGACGTTGCCAGTTGTGCCTTTGCCAAAATAATTACATCATTGTACATACTTGAACAAGTCTGATTTAAATCCTGAAACCAGATTTGAAAATTATTAAGTAATTATGACCTATTAATTATTTGTGGAAGCATCCTGGTATCAGAAGGCTTGGACATATAGGTGAAGTTTCCCTTTAGCGATCTGTTGAAGCGTTCTGGAAGGATTTTAAAATGCTATGTTCTTCAAAGAAATCATAGCTGCCAACGATGTGACGTCATTACATGGAAGAACTTTTTTCCTCATGATAGCGATCACACCTGTAAATGTTTCGCCTACGATCTTTTCAGCCGTTATGAGAACAAGTATTTTTGAAGGTTTATCGTTTAAAACAATTATGAGCTGCTGAAACACGTGACCAATGGACGTCATCAATTTTTTTTGCCCAATTACAATTTAGCCCAGATGACCCTTCAAAAATTTTCTATACTAATCGGAGTAAAGTGTTTTGACATAAGCAATTTATGACATTCATAACAAAGCCATGTATCACAGGTTCAAAAACAAATCACAGTTTCCCATGGGGAGTAACTGCACACGTAGCCGAATTTTTATTTTTTCCATGGGGTGGGTTTCGTGATACACAAAGGTCCAAAAGATTTTATTTTTTCCAGCATGGCTGCCACACCACCGTGAACTATGATGTCAGGAGTTTATCATAAAAACATTCTGACATGAGAAGCCGCATTTCTATGGTGAAAATTGCTTGTCAATCAGAGAAGCGGTTGGCAGAGAAAGAGAATATTCGCGATGGACAGATAACCGACAACATAATGCCCCGCAACTTAGCCAGTGGAGCATAAAAAGGAAAAAGTCAAAAAAGAGCTTTACATCATGAAATTCAAGCAGCATTTAATATCATACAACCTCATCAGAAATGGTAACACCAATATTATACGAGTTAATTCATATTAATATAAGCAGGATTTATATGAGCAATGAAACAAGAACTTTTACCTTTGTTATGAACATCATTTGGGTAATGAAGAAAAATTTGTCAGTAAATGACCGTCCACAGTTTCATGTCAATGTCTGGATCCTCCATCATCTGAAAATTATATTTTATTGTTTGGACTAATGTCACCCATGAATGCACGACTGACACAAAATATAATGGTCATTTTTCAAGAGGGAGATTGAAAATTCTTTACCAGTCAGCGCATTGTATCAAAACATCCACGTATCAAGATAAAACAAAATGATGTCATGCATAGCACAATGACTTGCGAATTCCAAATAAACAATCTGCTTCCAGCCTTTGGATTGGTGAACCAATTCAGGTGAGTGCACTATTTAATGTTTCTGTTCCACCAGTCCCTGGTGGGTGGAGATTGCCACATTAGCTTGCTGAAAAAGTATGTTCTTATGATGGCAAGAAGATGGTGATAGATGTTGTGATGTGTGCGCTAAAGCGTTTAACGGTGTGGACAGGTCTAAAAGTCTATGGGGTCTATGTTCCTGCACGATGACACTTCTTTGGATCCAGCCACTTCGCCCATCGAGACAAAGTCAGTGGTCTTCTGTCTTCTACGCCCCCTTTGCTAGCCTTGCACCTCTGCTCTTTACGGTGCTTTTGCCCTGCCCACCGCCCCGGATTCCTGCAGGGTCCACATTTGTCCATCATCAACCCCTTTTTGGTGAAACAATCTAAATCCAAGAACACTGCTCACTTTTCCACTCATTTGTTCCTCTTTTTTCCTGCCTGTGGAAGGGACTTTCACGATTCTCTTCAATTGTGCATTCTTCCCTCCAGGTCATCAAGACAAGGCGTTCAACTTCACCACCGTTCCTTTCATTTCGTTTTCGTCCTTCCGTCTTCTCCTACTTCCTCCTATCCCATCTCCATCACTCGCCTCAACACATTCTGTCTCTGTCTCTGTCTCTACTCTCAAAACAATTCAATCTCTTCACGGCTACTTTCTTCCACAATCTACACTCACCCCCTGATATACTACTTCCCAATCTTATCTTTTCTTCTCACTCCACACACCATCTTAGCAACCACATCTCATTTACATCCCAGCTCTGGTTCCTCTTTCTTGATGTTTTCCAAGTTTCCGCATGGAAGGAACAAAGCCAGTTTTCAACTAGCAAAGTGACGGCAAAGTTTTTCTTTCTGCCTCTATTTTGCCTGACCTCATTTGCTCCACAACATACGTTCAGTGACATACAATGATGCAAATGGTCTGTTGAATTGTCTTGGGGCAAAAACAGTTAAAGATGTACAGTTTGGAAATTGATCCTCTTCTCCACAATAGGCCTTTCACTGGGCCTCCCCTTTCTTCCTTTACCACTGCCCAATATCCTGGCTAACTCTTCAGTTGCTCTATCACTGGTAGACACCACAACAGCAAAGGACATTCGTCTGCAGATCTCTCGTTACCTGTCTTCATGATCTGGAAAGCACTTTGACCTGCAACACATCACTTTGGCATCTGTTACAATGAGACCAAAGAACAAAGACTGATGCGTCTCACATTACAGACAGGTCAGTTGCCTTGTACGTTTTTACCACCTCTCATCCAGTCGTAAGCTCCATCTGCTCTCTCAGATCTGGGACGCCCCTCAGTTGTTCTTGCCAGTAACTCTCGTTGCGGGTTGGATCTACAAAAATTCACTTTCAGTCCATGTCCACTCCTTTGTTATTTCTTCTTCTGTTTGTGAAACGTCCTTCGCAGAGAGGAGGCAGTTCAAGTTACCACTCTTCCCCACAGGACTTCAAGCAAACGTCTCTTGGTATGCCCCATCCCTACATTGTGATGTTTCTAACCCCTCCCTCCCTCCCACCTCAATACTTCTACATCACCAACCCTCTTACTTATTCAGGTCACCTGCTTTTCTTCCATCCTCTCTCTTCCGTCTTTTACTGTTTGCCTCATTCCCAGAGTTATGCCCCACATTAATTTTTGTTGCTGTTTTAGCCTCTCGAAACTAAGCTTTTTTATGAGTCGAGAGTTTAAAAAAAATGCTGAAACCAATTTTGTGGTACGGTCTTTTAGGACTTGACTTCAAATAAAAACTTCTCAAATTAATCAGTTAAACTCTTGAAATCACCAATTACAATAAACAGTGCAAACCCTCCTGCTGTACTTCTGTAACAATCTCTTGAGGAAGTTCGGTCATTTCAAACTCCTGGTGCTTACTATCAGCCAAGGTATTTCTTTGAGGGGAAACCACATTTCAAAGTTAGCCTCCAAGCCACCACCGATCTGCGGCCATTTCTCCATTGTAAAAAGTTTTTCCTTCACACACCTGAACTTCTATTCCACCTTAAGTGGCCTGCAAAATATTCACCCCCCCCCCCCCCAAAGCGTTTTCATATTTCTGATGCCACCTGAGCATATTTCATGGATGCTTTTCTAAGTTCAAACTTAATATAAATCTTCAAGTAAACACTCCAAAGTGATAAGCAAGGAAAAGAGATACAATGTGATTAAATTAGATTAACAGAGAAAATCAATGATCTCAGTTGCAAAGTATTTTAAACCCTTTGCTTAATTAACCCTAAACACTTAAGGAGTAAATTATTTGTTTGAAAGATTTAAAAACAAGGGTAATCGGTTTCACCTTTATGTATTCAGTGGTTCCAACTTAGAAATTAAGCTCACCCACCTTAGTCTAAGGAGTTTTAAGATGGACTCACTTGGTCAACAAGGCAAACGATGAAGACCAAAGGAGCATTTCCAAAAGAAGTCAGACATAAGAGAGTGGTGGAGAAGCACCATTTCAGAGAGGGCTAATAAGAAAGATTTTCAAGTACTCATTATCCCTTTTTGAGTAGTGGAAATCATCATTAAGAAGTTGAATACGTATCATACCGACCCAATCTACCCAGATTGGGTCGGCCATCCAAACTCAGCAAACCGGGCAAGCATGAAACTGTCAGGATGTCAGTTGTAAATCCAAACAATGACTTTGATAGATCAGCAAGGCTCTTGCAAGATGCGGGTCCAGTGTTCATCAGATCAACAATCTTCATTGTTCCTTTCACAAGCTGGGCGCGATAGACTTGTGCAAGAAGGAAGTCATACTGAAAATGATGCATCACAAAGCTCATAGGGAGTTCATGAAAAAAGAAGTCATCTTCATGACACTGAAGCATGTGAGGAGAAGGGTTCGTGGTCAGACGAGACAAAAAATGAACTTTTGCGTCTAAAATTCAAAGCGCATGTCTGAGTTGCAACGAACACTATAGCATCACCCAGTTAAGGACCATCCTTCCCGTCTAGCATTCGTGGTGGCAGCATCAGTTAGGGGCTACTTTTCCTCAGCAGGTGACTGGCAAGCTTTCAGGATCGAAGATAATGGACAGTGCCAAAGTATAGGAAGAATTTTTGATAAAAACCTGCTTAGTCACTCCATTAATTTGAAACTGTGGAGGAGAATCACATTTCAGCAGGACAATTGATCCAAAATCACAAAGCTAAAGCCACACATCTCTCTCGTAGTCTTGGGGTAACATGTTAAGTCTCGAGGCCATTTTGGCTTGTGGCCATTTTGGCTTGGTGCTGATAACGCGAAGGTCGCGAGTTCTCTCCCTGTACGGGCC
>CM068961.1:40683900-40696295 GCA_035128595.1 Eptatretus atami
CTACGAGCGGGGAGGGGGGGTGGGGTTGTGGTTGACCCCCCAAAATAGATATTTACTCCTTTCTCAGAAACTATACACCAAATTTTGATGAAACTCGACCACAACCTTCATCACCAAATACCTCTTTTGGAGGGCAACCCCTTGAAGACCCTCTTCGGGCTCGGTATTTTTTTTAATGCTGTAAACAAACTTTGGTACATACCGGGTGATGAAGGTTGTGGTCAAGATTCATCAAAATTGTCTGTGTAGTTTCAGAGAAGAAGTTGCAAGTGTTTGTGGATGGACGGATGGACGGACAACGCGCCATCCTATACGCTCCCCAGAATTACGTTCCAGGTGAGCTAAAAATCAGCCTATCACCCTTGATGAAAAATAAATGTCTTACTTCAAAGAGATGAAGGTGAGGTTCGCTGAGACCTCACCATCTTGTTCATCCCAAGGCTGAGGCACCACTATGCCTCTTAGTCGATGCCCCGGTTGTGAGGTTAGGAGTTGAGCAGCAGAACGTAGATGACATCGGGCAACCACTCTCATTTTTCTCAAAATGTGTTCAACCTGCGGAGACCAGATATAGCACATTTGGGAGAGAAATTCTCGCAGCCTATTTGGGTGTCAAACACTTTCAGCATATGCTGGAAGGAAGGACATTCTCTATCTATACAGACCACAAGCCATTGACCTATGCTTTCAAGTAAGGACCTGATCATCACTCTCCAAGAGAAGTACGACATCTTGATTTCATCTCCCAGTTCACGAAGACCTGAGGCACATCAGTGGCAAAAACAACTCTGCAGCAGATGCACTTTCCCAAGTTGACGCAAACGCTCGGGATGCATTGAACCTCATCAATTTCACGACCATATTTGAAACCCAACAATGAGGAGAAACAAAGGCTGCGAAACAATCCGTCACTCCAGTTCAAGGAAGTACCCCTCCCTACTTCTGAGGGAAGAATTGTCTGTGACGTTTCCAAAGGTGATCCTCGCCCTTACGGCCTTAGTGAGTATCAAAGTGCACTTTTTGATGCTCTACACAATTTGTCTCACCCTGGCATCAGAGCAACTCAACATTTACTGACTCAGCGTTTTGTCTGGAAGGAAGTAAATGGTGACGTTAGATTTGTCCAGAACCTGCACAGCATGTCAGAGATCCAGAATACATCGACACATCAGGACACCACTTGTCACGTTTTCTACACCAGATGCCAGATTGGACCACCTTCACATTGATCCTGACAAATTGTGTTCGGTGGGTCCTCAACAATAACCGCAGAGCGAGGGCGTCCGTTTGAATAAGCACTTTTCCAAGCTCTGTCTGATCTACTTCGCAGAAGGAGAACCCGAACCACAGCTTATTAACCACACAGTCACCTAATGGGCTAATTTCAGTCACCTAATCTCCATCAAGTTGAAAGCATCTCTGAAAGCCCATGCAAATACAAGATGGACGGAGAATCTTCCTATCGTCTTGCTAAATATCTGAACTGTGGTTAAGATCGACTTAGCGTGCTGTGCTGCTGAGTTCATTTTTGGCACAACTCTCAAGTCGACGTCACGACGTTGCCAGTGTGCCTTTGCCAAAATAATTACATCATTGTACATACTTGAACCAAGTCTGATTTAAATCCTGAAACCAGATTTGAAATATTAAGTAATTATGACCTATTAATTATTTGTGAACATCCTGGTATCCCAAAGGCTTGGGGAACATATAGGTGAAGTTTCCCTACGATCTGTGAAGCCGTTCTGTGGAAGATTTTAAAATGTATGTTCTTCAAAAAATCATAGCTGCCAAACGATGTGACGTCATACATGGAGAACTTTTGTTCCTCATGGATAGGCGATCACACCTGTAATGTTTCGCCTCGATCTGTTCAGCCGTTATGGAGAACAAGATTTTTGAAGGTTTTATGTTTAAAACAATATGACTGCTGAACCACGTGACCAATGACGTCATCAATTTTTTTTGCCAATTACAATTTAGCCCTAGATGACCCTCAAAAATTTTCATACTAATCGGATAAAGTGTTTGACATAAGCAATTATGACATCATAACAAAGCCATGTATCACATGTTCAAAAACAAATCACACTTGTTTCCCATGGGGAGTACTGCACACGTACCGAATTTTTATTTTTTCCATGGAGTGGTTTCGGATACACAAAGGTCCAAAAGATTTTATTTTTTCCACATGGCTGCCACACCACGTGAACTATGATGTCAGAGTTATCATAAAAACATTCTACATGAGAAGCCGCATCTATGGTGAAAATTTCTTGTCAATCAGATAAGCGGTTGCAGAGAAAAGAGAATATTCGCATGGACAGATAACCCGACAACATAATGCCTCCAGCAACTTAGCCAGTGGAGGCATAAAAAGAAAAGTCAAAAAGAGCTATTACATCATGAAATCAAGCAGCATTTTTAATATCATACAACCTCATCAGATAATGAACACATATATTTATACGAGTAATTCATATTAATATAAGCATATTTATATGAGCAATGAAACAATAACTTACCTTTGTTATGACATCATTGGGTAATGAAGAAAAATTGTCAGTAAATGACTCCACAGTTTCATTCAATGTCTGGACCTCCATCATCTGAAAATTATTATTTTTATTGTTTGACAATGTCACCCATGAATGCACGACTGACACAAAATATAATGGCATTTTTCAAGAGGGAGATTGAAATTCTTTACCAGTCAGCGCATTGTGATCAAAACATCACGTATCAAGATACAAACAAAAAAGATGTCATGCATAGCACAATACTTGCGAATTCCAAATAAACAATCTGCTTCCAGGTTCTTGATTGGTGAACCAATTCAGTGAGCCACTATTAAGTTTCTGTTCCACTCAGTCCCTGGTGGGTGGAGATTGCACATTACTTGCTGAAAAAGTATAGTTCTTATATGGCAAGAAGATGTGATAGATGTTTGTGAGGTGTGCGTCTAAAGGGGTTTAACGGGTGGACAGGTCTAAAGTGTCTATGGGGTCTATGTTCCTGCACATGACACTTCTTTGGATCCACCACTTCGCCATCGCAGACAAGTCAGTGGTCTCTGTCTTCTACGCCCCCTTTCTAGCCTTGCACCCTCTGCTCTTTACGTGCTTTGCCCTGCCCACCGCCCCGGATTCCTGCAGGGTCCACATGGTCCATCATCAACCCCTTTTTGGTGAAACAATCTAAATCCAAGAACACTGCTCACTTCCACTCATTTGTTCCTCTTTTTTCCTGCCTGTGGAAGTGACTTTCACATTCTCTTCAATGTCATTCTTCCCTCCAGGTCATCAAGACAGCTGTTCACTCACCACCGCTTCCTTTCATTTCGTTTTCGTCCTTCCTCTTCTCCTACTTCCTCGCTATCCCATCTCCATCACTCGCCTCAACACATTCTGTCTCTGTCTCTGTCTCTCTCTCAAAACAATTCAATCTCTTCACGGCTACTTTCTTCCACAATCTACACTCACCCCCTGATATACTACTTCCCAATCTTATCTTTTCTTCTCACTCCACACATCCATCTTAGCAACCACATCTCATTTACATCCAGCTTCTGTTCCTCTTTCTTTGATGTTTTCCAAGTTTCCGCATGGAATAACAAAGCCAGTTTCACATAGCAAAGTTACTGCATAAGTTTTCTTTCTGCCTCTATTTGCCTGACCTCATTTGCTCCACAACATACTTCAGTGACATACAATGATGCAAATGTCTTTGAATTGTCTTGGGGCAAAACAGTAAAGAATGGTACAGTTTGGAAATTATCCTCTTCTCCACAAAGGCCTTCACTGGGCCTCCCCTTTCTCCTTTACACTGCCCATATCCGTGGCTAACTCTTCAGTTGCTCTATCACTGGTAGACACCACAATCAGCAAAGGATCATTCTCTGAGATCTCTTCGTTATCACTGTCTTCATGATCTGGAAGCACTTTGACCTGCAACACATCACTTTGGCATCTGGTACAATGAGACCAAAGAACAAAGACTGATGCTCTCACATTACAGTCAGTTGCCTTTACGTTTTTACCACCTCTCATCCAGTCTAGCTCCATCTGCTCTCTCAGATCTGGGACGCCCCTCAGTTGTTCTTCCAGTAACTCTCTTGCTGGTTGATCTACAAAAATTCAGGCTTTCAGTCCATGTCCACTCCTTTGTTATTTCTTCTTCTGTTTGTGAAACTTCCTTCCAGAGGCAGTTCAATTACACTCTTCCCCACAGGACTTCAAGCAAACAGTCTCTTGGTATGCCCCATCCCTACATGTGATGTTTTCTAACCCCCTCCCCTCCCTCCCACCTCAATTACTTCTACATCACCCAACCCTCTTACTTTCAGGTCACTGTTTTCTTCCATCCTCTCTCTCCTCTTTTACTGTTTGCTCATTCCCATAGTTATTGCCCCACATTAATTTTGTTGCTGTTTTAGCCTCTCGAACTAAGCTTTTTTATGAGTCGAGAGTTTAAAAAAATGCTGACCAATTTTGTGTTACGTCTTTAGACTGACGTTCAAATATAAAACTTCTCAATTAATCAGTTAAACTCTTGAAAATCACCAATTACCAATAAACAGTGCAAACCCTCCTGTCTACTTTCTTAACAATCCTCTTGAGGAAGTTCGGTCATTCAAACTCCTGGGTCTTACTATCAGCCAAGGTATTTCTTGGGCAAACCACATTTCAAAGTTAGCCTCCAAAGCCACCACCGACTGGGCATTCTCCATTGTAAAAGTTTTTCCTTCACACACCTGAACTTCTATCCACCTTAAGTGGCCTGCAAAAGTATTCACCCCCCCCCAAAGGTTTTCATATTCTGATGCCACCTGAGCATATTTCATGATGCTTTTCTAATCAAACTTAATATAAAGTCTTCATAAACTACTCCAAAGTGATAAAGCAAGAAAATGGAGATACAATGTGATTAAATTAGATTAACAGAGAAAATCAGATGATTCTCAGTTGCAAAAGTATTTAAACCCTTTGCTTAATTAACCCTCAAACACTTAAGGAGTAAATTATTTGTTTGAAAGATTTAAAAACAAGTGTAATCGGTTTCACCTTTATGTATTCAGTGGTTCAACTTAGAAATTAAGCTCACCCACTTATCTAAGGAGTTTTAACGATTGTGACTCACTTTGTCAACCAAGCAAAACATTGAAGACCAAGGAGCTTTCCAAAGAAGTCAGACATAAAGTGGTGGAGAAGCACCATTCAGGAGAGGGCTAAAAGAAGATTTCCAAGTCACTCATTATCCCTTTTTGAGTATGGTGAAATCCATCATTAAGAAGTTGAATACGTATCATACCACCCACTCTACCCAGATTGGGTCGCCCATCCAAACTCAGCAACCGGGCAAGCATGAAACTGGTTCAGGATGTCAGTGTAAATCCAACAATGACTTTGATAGATCAGCAAGGCTCTATGTCAAAGATGGGGTCAGTGTTCATCAATCAACAATCTCATGTTCCTTTCACAAGCTGGGCTCGATAGACTTGTGGCAAGAAGGAAGTCATTACTGAAAATGATGCATCACAAAGCTCATAGGGAGTTCATGAAAAAAGAAGTCATCTTCATGACACTGAAGGCATGTGGAGGAAGGGTTTGTGGTCAGACGAGACAAAAATTGAACTTTTTGGTCTAAATTCAAAGCGCTATGTCTGGTGCAAGCCGAACACTATACATCACCCAGTTAAGACCATCCTTCCCGTCAAGCATCGTGGTGGCAGCATCATGTTATGGGGCTACTTTTCCTCAGCAGGGACTGGCAAGCTTGTCAGGATCGAAGGGATAATGGACAGTGCAAAGTATAGGAGAATTTTTGATAAAAACCTGCTTTAGTCAGCCATTAATTTGAAACTGTGGAGGAGATTCACATTTCAGCAGGACAATGATCCAAAATCACAAAGCTAAAGCCACACTGGTGTGGCTAAATAATAAGAAAATAAATGTTCTTGAGTGGCTCAGTCAAAGTCCAGACTTGAACCAATTGAACATTTATGGTGAAAGTTGAAGATTACAGTCTATCGACGATCCCCGTCAAACTTGCAGAACTAGAGCAATTTTCACATGAAGAATGGGCACAGATTTCACCATTTCACTATGCAAAGCTGGTAAAGACCTACACATAAAGACACATTGCAATCAATCCCCAGTCATTGCTGCAAAAGGTACTTCCACCAAGTACTGACCTGAGGGGCTGAATACTTTAGCAACCAATGAATTTTGATTTCTTGCAGGTACATGTTTCTTGCAGGTATTCCTGACATTTAACCTCCTTCAACTATAGCAGTGTTTAGCTTGGAAAAATTGTTTCTACAGAATTAGTAATTCATCTAAATGTGGCATTATTGGGAGGGGGTGAATACTTTTGCAGGCCACTGTACAAGGCCTTCATCCGCAGCTTAATGGAGTGCTGCTCTCCTCGCTGGACTGGCTCCCCTGCCTCATATCTTACTGAACTTGATGCCGTGAAAACCAGGAAAACCAAGGCCTTTAAGATTATTGAATCTCCCAAGATGAAGCTCAGTCTATGGGCCTATCACTTCGTCATCACAGACAGGTCTGTGGTCTCTGTCTTCTTCCGCCTCCTTTCTGGTCTTGCACCCTCAACTCTTTCCATGCTTTTCCCCGCCCACTCCCCATGTTCCTGCAGGGTGCACACGGTCCACCATCAACCCATTTCTGGTGAAACTACCTAAATCCAAGAACACTGCTCACTTCCACTCATTTGCTCCTCTTTTTCCCCTCCTGTATAACCAACTTCCACATCCTCTTCAATCTCATTATTCCCTCCAGGTCTTCAAAACAGCTGTTCACCACCATCTCATATCGTCCCCAATCCAAAACCATGATATTTTCTACCCCAGTAAAGCAACCCCACCCGAATCTCTCCTTACAAATTTCCAGTTTTCTCTCCTGAGTGTTTCCTTCTGTATCCATCTTGTCCACACCATGCATCCTCTCCTGCCCCCCCATTCCTGCCCACACCCATTGTTTGTCTGCCTCCCTGTTTTGGCCTTTGGCTCTGCAGTTAGTATTTCCTCCCTCTCTCTGCTGTTCCTTTTGTCCTGTTGCATCCCGATCTCTTCAGTGTACTTGAACGAGCTCTTCCACGAGCCTCGACTATGTGTACAAAAAATTATTTTATTTTTGATAATGAATTTGCGTCACTTACCAAATCGCAGTTCTTGACTTCCATCACATCAGCCGTAAAAGTTCTCCATGCTCGAAATACGATCTTGCAAATTGAGTGGTTGAAGAAATCAACAAGTACAGAAGTTGCCACTGATGGTAACAAGAAGTGTGGGTTCTTGTTCAGACAACATTCAAACTCGTTTTCAGTAATTCTGCAATGCTTTCACTTTGATAGCACTGCCTTCCTCATCATCAACAATGAAACACAGTTGATTCTTGCTAATTCAAACAGATACATTCCAGAAATCATTCACGTGACAAACTAGAAGGGCACTCGGAAGAGCACATACCTCTGCCACGCAATGCCTGATCCATGAGAATATTGTTGTGGGGCCGGGTCTCGGTGGCGAGCACAACCGCTAGATGAAGCAGTAGACGCTCCAACCAACACACCGGAATTTAGGTCGCACCCTTCAGATAACCCGAAAGGTCATGGGTCCTTATCGGACCGAAGATCGCCAATAGGTCGACCACGTGGGATAGGGTCGATTGCCAATTTCAATATCCCTAAATACCCACGTCGTCCAAACTACCGGGGAAATTCACCCTCGGCAGGATCTGCGCGATCCAGGCCGTTACCGAGCCAGATCTGAGTCGTACCCCGAGCGTAGAGTACCAGAATCTGCCGGGCCGAATTGAATTGATTATGGCAGCAATGAGGCCTCCTATTTCCCGTTCGCAGCGCGGCAAAGCAATTATAGAAAGGACAAGGGCGAGCTGGGACATTCAACAAGGGGGGATTTATTTTAAAATAATGGGCAAAAACCGGGAAGGGAGACAAAGAGCAGATTACAACCGAATATATTCTAATGTACAATAACGCAAGCACGTAACAATTCTACTTCGAGACGGGCCCACACTCAGATACACACCCAAAGAAATGGACCTCGTTGGGTCTTTATTGAAGGTTTCCAGCTCGAGGGAAGATGAGCTGGAAACCAGAGCTATCTTGGACCTGTCTACCTCGTGTGGTCTTCGACGTCCTGGACCGGCGGGACTCGAACCCGCAACCACGATGCCACTCCAAGTACCACGGACGGAGAATGAAGGGCAGACGCCAACCAGCGTGAGGGCGGACAAGGCATCGAGCGCCAGAAGGCAAGGCCAGGCGATCTGGGACGATCCGGCAGACAAGAACCAACTCCCAACCAGTCGGATCGCGCCGAACAATTATTCACTCCTTCTCCAGAGGGGAGGAGCCGCCTACTCCGACCCGCTCTCCCTCACTGGACTGTTTTGGCGCGCAAATGCGCTCGTCGCCCCCGTGATTGGACAAAATGGGCGCCAAGTCCGCTGATTGGACCGGGGGAGGCGTGGCGGGCGTCACGGCGGACCGCCCCTCAAACAGGAAGAGGAGTAATATTGTCCGACTCTCATTGGCCAACCGACGGCAAACTCGCTCGCATCTCTCTGATTTTGGGGAGAGAGACGCCAAGTCCTTCTTGAACTCCGCCCACCGCGAGGGTTATGGCGTCAGGATGGAGCGAAGGTGTTGTTGTTGTTGTAAGTGATGTAAAAATGTAAAAGAAAACCCTGACTATCAAAATAACTCCGCAGCGCACGAACATTTAATCACCCATTAGACACAGGGGATGGATTCTAACTATACACATATACTTAACGAAATAACTGAGCTATGGGGACCTGTCTGTTGTGTGCTCATAGCTGCCAGATTCGTAACAATATATCGGGCCCAATACATTTTTGAAATATCATGCGATGCAGTACTATATCGTTTTTGGCCCTATCTCTCAATGGTGAAGAATCACTTTAAAAGTTAAATAATCCTCGTATCCAGATCCGGATTCGGATCTTCACCAAAATCGAATCAATTCGTCCTTAGGACACACCCAACCTGTCCACCAAGTTTTGACCGAATCCGTCCACAACTTTTTGAGATATCATGCTATGTATTGGTTTCGCAATATCTCTCAATGGTGAAGAATCACTTTAAAAATTGTCAGATCCGCATCTGGATCTTCACCAAAATTGAATCAATTCTTCTTTGTCACACACCAATCCTGTCCACCAAGTTTCATCCAAATCCGTCCACAACTTTTTGAGATATCATGCTATATATCGCTTTTGGACCCATCTCTCAATGGTGAAGAATTCCTTGTGAAATAAAAAAATAATTGTTGTATCCGAATTCAGATCTTCACCAAAATCAAATCAATTCTTCCATATCGCACACCCAACATGTCCACCAAGTTTCATCTGAATCTGTCCAAGACTTTTTGAGATATTGTGCTGTACTGTCTATCGTTTTTGGCCCTATCTCTTAATGGTGAAGAACCACTTTGAAATTCTCATGTCCGGATCCATATCCACAACTTTTTGAGATATTGTTCACACAATCAAAGAAACAAACAGTCAACGGTGAAAACATAACCTCCATCCACCGCAGTTGGCAGAGGTAAAAATTTGAACTTTTCATCATTGTGTTTATACTGATGCATCAAAATGTGAAAGTGTTATAACAATGTTTGCACAGTTCCACAAACACCACTGCCCCCAGTTATTATACCTGCCCAAAAATAATTACAAACGATGATCCAAGCCTTCCATTCCCACAGTACACTGAGGATAAGCTTTGACTTGTGGTGCCTTTGTGCTTTCTCAAATTGCAAGAGCTTATGCTCCTCCAATTCCTTCCTCTCTTTGAGTCGAATCCAAGTCCTATAAAGTGCATTACAGTCAGTGTTGAACGAATTACTTCGTTCCTTCTTACAATGCATTTTCTCTCATTCATAAAACATGATTACCGTAAAACGTTGCGTTTTAGCATTTGATCAAAGAAGAGGGAAGGTGCTTGTATCTGTTTATCCAAAAGGACAGGAAAAGAAAAAGTTCACCATTTCTCCCAAAAGGCATCAATCGATAACAACCATTATTAATGCCTGGAAGATTTTCCTGGAGCCATTTTACAGCGGTCTACAATGAACCATATAGTTTAAAAACGGATGTGGAATTCACAGTCTTTCAATACTCAACATGTTTTAACACTCTACATGTTACAAATCTGAATACACATGAAAACACACATTAATAACCATTGTACTATATATATCTTCAGCATGTTTTGTCATTGCATTGATATTTCTATTTATTTAGGACAAACATCACCAATGTTACCTTGAGTTGATTGTGCCTCAATGTGCATGTGAAACAAGCATTGACCAACTGCTGCACCAAGGGCCTGAAGCTATCATCATCCAAGTGCTGCCTGGAGAAAGGAATTTCACAAAAAGCAGGCATACAGCATACACAGTATTACACTCACACAACAATATACAGGAATACCTCGCTTTACGCTCAGGATGTGTTCCTGGGAAAAGAGAACACTAATCGAAAATGCACTAAAAAGGGTCATTATAACATGGTATATATGGAGATGCATTCCCGACAGCATTATTTATTACATGAGCAGTATATGAGGGCTTCATTAGGGTATCGGTAATAGCGCAAATAAAAATAGGACCACTGGACCTGTAGCTTATCTGGGCCTTGGCCGAATGTTTGTCACCCAAATTTGGCAGCATTCTGACTGGTGGGTCTGGGAAGGAATATTTTTGAAGGAATTTGCGCAACTGCCATTTTGACACACTTCTGGTCATGTAATCGGCATGGCCTCCACAATTTAACATCAGGAGCCTTGTCCTAATGTTGGTAACCCAAAATTGGTAGCATTCGGACTGGCGGGTCTGGAGAAGATTTTTGAATGAATTTACGTGATTTTCCCAAAAATTGACTGTCGGCCATTTTGACACATTTCCGGTCACGTGATCGGCATGACTTCCATAATGTAACATCCCTACTAAGTCGAAGTAATTTACTAAGTCGGCCATTTTGACCGACTTAGAGTCACGTGACCGGAATGAGCTTTGCAATACTCATTATCAGTCAGGAGTGGAACGTTGCTGCCAAGTTTCAGCCAGGTCGGCGAGGCGGTTTGACCGAAGAAGTCGAAATAGGCGATGGACGGACAGACAGAGGGACGAACAGTGCATGATCACGATACCTTATTCCAGATAAGCTAATAATACAGATGGTAAACATTATTTCATAAATAAAAAATAACAATGCTTTCTTTTAATAACATCCCTCTCCATCCTCGCCCCTCCACCCAAACCCTTTCTGCCCCATCCCTTCCCGCCTTCACCCATGCCTTCCCGCTCTCCCCATCCCTCCCTCTCCCCCCTTTCTCTCCCACTCCCCTGCCTCTCTCTCCCACCCCTCTGCGTCTCTCGCCCACCCCTCTGCCTCTCTCTCTCTCTACAAACCCTCTGCTCTCTCTCCCACACCTTGCCTCTCACTCCCATCCCTCCACTCTCTCCCCCTCTTTCCCTCCCACCTCCTTAATATTCCAATCAGCGAAGTGACGGATTGTATTTGCTCGAATTGATCCACAATATTTGAACCGAAGTGTGTGGTGTGTGTGTGTGTGTGGTGTGTGTGTGTGGTGTGTGTGTGTGTGGTGTGTGTTGTGTGTTCTGATTTGACGACCACACCTTTTGACCTACGGGTCTCAAATTGCCATAAGAGAGTAAAGACTATTCACTCCACTGTTCACTTTGACTTTGCTACTCTATTTAACAAATGGTTACCTAGATGTTGGTGTATGTTCTAATTCACTGGCCACACCATCTGACCCACAGGGCTCTAAATTGGCATTAAGTGTGCCCATTCCTCCACGATGGTTTTGCACTTTGACCTTCCCCACCTCAACACCCCAAGCCTCCACAACCCCACCAATTTCCATCCTCACCCCAAAACTCAGGTTCACTCGGGCGACCTGGTATCTCCACCAGTCCACTTTCGACACCCACGTCCCCTCCCCCTCCCAACCCCTTCCACATTCCCCCTTATCCCACAACCCCTCATCCTCCCCTCCCCCCTTCAGATTTTCCCTGGTGTAGAACGGGTATTTCAGCAAGTACATGTATAAAAGAGCGTGTGTGTCAGTAAGTGTGTGTGTCAGCATTTCTCCTCCAGAATTCCAAAAGCATGAAACCTCGTGGCCCAAAATTCTGCATGTTCTACGATGGGAACTCCAAGGCTTCTTCATGAAAACTGGTAATTTGGGTCAATTTAAACACCCCTTTTGAAGATAATTAACGGGATGCTCATCATCAAAAACGAAAAAACAGCCTTACCAAGATGGCGGCACACCATCTTGGTCAGTCCGCTGTCATC
>CM068961.1:40735825-40748488 GCA_035128595.1 Eptatretus atami
GCGCTTACAGTGGTCGTAAATATACATAGAGAAAGAAAATGGTAACTCAGTCGTCGCACCGGATGTGTTCAACTTTTCCTCCCCTTTCCTTTCCCCTTGGTTTCAACGGTTTGGCTAACTAAGGTTGAACTTCTGAGGATCTCACTGAGGACTCTCTTTATGTGGTAATCAATTTCATACCTTGTAATCAATATTTATTTTGTTATGTGTTAATATATATTTTATTATTTATTATATATATTATATATTATATATTATTATATATTATATGCACATATTGACAAGGCCGGTGTTGGTCAATGCGACAGATATGCCAAGTGCTTGGTCTGCAAAGCTTTGACCTTGGTATAAATGGACAACTCCATGGTGTAGAAGGTGTAGGTTAATGTGTCTTTCATGTAAGTTGTGCACCTTGGGTTGGTATACAGTTTCTTTTTATGTGGCTTGAGGTGTTTACTTCGTTTCGCTTCAGCTTGGGACAGATGTGTGTGGATGTGTGTCGCGTGCTTGTGGTGTTCTCTGCATGTGGTGGTGAAGTATAAGTGTCTGATTTAACAATCGTAGTGACTATGTACAAGCCCGCAAGAATAAGTTGTGGTGTTTCAGAGTTTATTCGACTTTGTTGGTCTGTCTGTTTCACGTATCTATCAGTTTTATGTGAGGTAAATCTAATTACAATTTTATATTATATTTTTGAAACGATCAGAACATATGCAGGAAAGGATTTTATTGTGCTGAGTATCTATGCTTACTTGTCTGACCACTCAATTGCGCAGATGAGAGTGAGATGTTTTTTTATTTTTTAGGTCTGTGTGAGGATCTCTAGTCTTACTCCGTTTTGTTCTTTAGGACTTTTTTGTTCACAGCCTACAGTTTTCATCGTAAACTTTCCTGAACCTTGAAGTTATTGTAAAAATACCCTGTGCAGACAGTACCTCTCCGATGTTTTTGAAAATTCCTCTCTAGAAAAAAATTATGACGTAAAATCTCCGCTATGGAATCGCGCTAAAAATTATCTCTGAATTATAGCTCAAGCTTTTTTGAGATTGCTGTTTGCTGAATTCTGACAGGCATGTAGCAGAGACTTGAATAACGCACATATGTGACTCATCACTATACGTCAATCGAATTTTTTTATTGTCTCATTTAATTTTTTGACATTTGTTGTGTTTTCACTACGCCGTTTTCGATCGGATCTTTCGTGAAATTGCATTTATATGCAGAAGCCCAGCCAGGCAGTAGACATCTCCGATTGGGGAAATTCTCGAGAAAAATGTTGATGTCATAATATGCGCGATTGTAATCGCCGTTTATCCATTATTTCCGAATTGGCAAGCTGTTTTGAATTTTGTTTTGCAGGAATAGCCGCATTAGCAATATATTTATCGCAACCTGTAATCACAATGGACGTTTCATATTCGTTTTATGACGCATCATTAAGTGATGAGGTTCTTAGCTTCTTTGAGCTGTTTACTATCTGCCTTGTCTTCACATTTCAAACTAGAAATTTAAAGTTAATTCCCAAACATGGAAACGTACGTTTTTTAAAGAGTTATAAAGGACCTCAAACAACAGGCCATAAGCTGTTAGGGTGTCAATTGGTGGTGCATTTAAGTATACTGCATTTAAACTGGGTGTGGTGTACAGTTTCTAATCATGTGGTTTTGAGATACGTTTCAACAGGTGTAGAGTGGTACTTTCTCATAAACTGGTTAGAGTTACGTTTTAATCCATGGTGTAGTAGTGTACGTTTTCTACATGGTGTAGAGTTGTCGTTTCTAATCATGGTAGTGGGTATAGTTTGCTAAATGGTGAGAGTACGTTCTCTTAACATGTGGTAGAGTGATCTATTATCTAAACATGGGGGGAGTTTCGTTTCTTACATGTGTAGTGTTACGTTTTTTTACATGGTGTGAGTGTACGTTTTCTAATCAGGATATAGTTGTACTGTTTTTACATGGTTGTAGAGTATATACGTTGCTACTTTGGTGTATGAGTGTACCTGTTTCTTTAACATGGTGGAGTATACGTTTCTAATGGTGTTAGAGTGTACGTTTAATCTATTGGTGTAGAGTGTAGTTTTCTAATGGTGTAGTGTGTCGTACGTTTCTAACATTGTGTAGAGTATTATGTTTTTTAACATGGTGTCGGTGTATCGTTTCTAACATGTTGTAGAGGTACATTTTGTAATGGTGTGGAGTTAAGTTTCTAATGGTGTGATGTATGTTTCTAACATGGTTGTAGAGTTGTACATTTTCTAACATGGGTGTAGAGTTTTGATTACGTTTCTAACATGGTGTGAGTGTACTTTCTCAACCTGGTGTGAGTGCGTGTTTCTTTCGCGTTTGTGAGAATGCGTGTTTTCTTTACTGGTTAGAATGGTGTTTCTGACTCGGTGTAGTTGGTGTTTTCTTACGCTGGTGTAGAATGCGTGTTTCTTGGTGTAGATTGGTGTTTCTTATCCTGGTTGTAGAGTTGTGTTTTCTTACTGGGGTAGAGGATGTTCTTTAACTGGTATGTAGTGACATTTCGAACTGGTGTAATGAGTGCGTGTTTCTTACTTGTTGTAGAGTGTGTTTCTTTACTTGTGTGAGTGTACATTTCTAACTGGGTAGAGTGTACTTTTCTACTTCGGTTCGAGTGCTGTTTCTTTACCTGGTGTAGAGTTGTATGTTTCGTCTTCTGGTGTGCTGAGTGTGTCGTGTTCTTATTTGGTTGAGTGCGTGTTTTTCTAACCTGGTGTTGAGTGTGTACATTTTCCACTGGTGTGGAGTGCTGTTTTGTCTTATACTGGTTGTGGGGTGAATTTTCACCTGTTGGAGTGCGTTGTTTCTTTCCTGGTTTCGATGTACATTTTCGTACACCTTGGTGTAGATGGTGTTTCTTACCTGGGTAGAGGTTTTTCTAACCTGGTGCTAGAGGGTACATTTCTACTGTGTGTTAGGTGTACTTTTTTCTTCGGGGTGTAAGAGTTACATTCTACCTGGTCTAGAGTGTATCATTTCTTACTGGTCTAGAGTGTATACATTTCTACTGGTGAGAGGTTGTGTTTCTTTACTGGTGTAGAGTGCTGTTTCTCTACCTGGGAGAGTGCATGTTTTTATCTGGTGTAGAGTGTACATTTCGTAACTGGTGTAGAGTGTACATTTCGAACTGGTGTAGTGGTGCGTGTTTTCTTACCTGGGTGTAGTTGTGGTTGTTGTTCAGACCTTGGTGTGGAGTGTAACATGTCTAGCCTGGTGTGGTCGCTGCGTGTTTTCTTACTGGTCGTGGAGTGCATGTTTTCTTACTTTGGTTTGGGCGGTGCGTGTTTTACCGTGTGTGAGACTGCGTGTTTCTTACCTGTGTTAGAATGCGTGTTTCTTACCTTGTGTTTGTATTGGAATGCGTGTGTTCTTACTGGGTAGAGTGTTTGTTCTTACTGGTTGTGAGTGCGTGTTTCTTACGTTTTGTAGACTTTTCAACCTTGTGAGAGTGTTTTGTACATTCTTTCATTGGGTCGGAGTGTTGACATTTCTAACCTGGTGTTTTAGAGTGTACTTTCAACCTGTGCAGTATTGTGTGTGTCTTTATCTTGGTGTAGGGTGTTTCTTACCGTGTTGAGTGTACATTTTAACCTGGTTCAGAGTGCATGTTTCTTACCTGGTGCGAGTGTACATTTCCTACCTGTGTAGAGTGTCGTTTTAACTGGTGTAGGTGCGTGTTTCTTACTGTGGGTTTGCGTGTTTTTTACCTGTGTAGAGTTGACGTTGTTTCTAACTGGTGTGGATGTCATGTTTTAAACCTGGTGTAGATGGCATGTTCTTACCTAGGTGTGGTGAGTGATGTTGCCTACCTGGTGTGGAGTGTTATGTTTTTTATCTTGGTGTGGTAGTGCATGTTTCTTACCTGGTGTGGAGGATGTTTCTTATGGTGTAGAGTGGTTTTACTGGTGTTAGAGTGACATTTTCATCTGGTGTGGAGTGCGTGTTTTACTTGGTGTTGGGAGTGCATGTATTCTTACTGGGTGTGGGGTGCATGTTCATTACCTTGTGATGGGTGCTGTTTTATGTGTGAGTGCGTGTTTTCTAACGGTGTAGAGGTTTACATTTCTCAGCTGGGGTTGGAGTGGTGTTTCGTTACTGGTGGAGGTTACATTTCTACCGTGGTTGGGGAGTGGTGGTTTCTTTCCTGGTGTAGAATGCGTGTGTTTCTTACTCTGCGTGGGGTGCGTGTTTCTTACTTGGTTAGAGTGCGTTTTCTACCTGGTGTGGTGCGTGTTTCTTACCTGGTTCGACGTGCGGTTTCTTACCTGTGTGGGAGTGCGTGTTTCTTACCTGGTGCTAGAGTCGTGTGGCTCCTGTGTGTAGAGTGCTTGTTTCTTACCTGTGTGGAGTGCTGTTTCTTACCTGTGTGTGGAGTCCTGTTTTCTACCTTGGTTTGTTTGGAGTGCATTTTCTTACTTGGTGTAAGAGTGCATGTGTCTAATAAAAAACCCTTGGTTTGTTAGGGGTGGAAGTGCACATTTCTCACCTGGTGTGGTGCGTGTTGTCTTCCTGTGTAGAGTGTGTTTCTTACTGGTGTAGGGTGCGTGTTCTACCTGTTGTAGAGGCTGTGGTTCTTTACCTGGTTTTGGAGTGATGTTTCTTACTGGTGTATGAGTGCAGTGTTTTTCTTAACCTAGTGGTAGGTGCACTTTTTTCGCCTGGTGTGAGTGCATGTTTCTTATTTGTGAGAGTGCGTGTTTCTACCTGGTGTGGCGTGTGTGTTTGTACCTGGTGTAGAGTGCGTGTTTCTTACTGGTGTGGAGTGCATGTTTTTGTTTGGTGTAGAGTGATGTTCTAACCGGTGTAAGTGCACTTTTTTATATTTCACCTGGTGTTGGTGGTGTTCTTACCTAGGTGTGGAGGTGTAATTTCTACATGGTTGACGTGCGTGTTCTTATTCTGGTGTAGAATGCGTGTTTTCTTACTTGTGCATGAGTGTCATTTCTTCACTTGGGTTGTGGATGTACATTTCGTCCTTGTGTGGAGTGCGTGTTTTCCTGGTGTGTTGAGTTCGTTTCTTACTCTTTGTAGATAATTTGTGGTTTCTTAATCCTTGTTGTCGAATACGTGTTTCTTACCTGGTGTTAGAGTTATCGTTTTCTAACCTTGTGAGAGTGTACATTTCTAACCTGGTATCGGTGATGTTTCTACTGCTGTTGAGTACATTTCAAACTGGTATCGAGTGTCATTTCGCTTACTGGGTACGTATGCGTGTTTTACTGGTAGAATGTTGTGTTTCTTACTGGTGTAGGTGTTGTTTCTTGCCTTGGTGTAGTGCGGGTTCTACTGTGTGTAGGTGTGTTCTTACCTGTTTCAGAATGGGTGTTCTTTACCTGGCTTGTAGATGTGGTGTTTCTTACTGGTTAGATGTGTACATGTCGAACCTGGTAGAGGCCATGATCTGTATCCTGGTGTGAGTGCTGTTTTACCTGGTGTTAGGTGTACATTTCAAACGTGGTATTAGGGCAGTGTTCTTACCTGTGTGGTGCGTGTTTCTTACCTGGGTGGTGCGTGTTTTACCTTGGTGTTAAGTAGTGTTTTTCTTACCTTGGTGTGAGTGCGTTTTCTTTACGTGGTGTGGATGTCGTGTTTCTTACTGGTGTGGAGTGCATGTTTTTACCTGTAGTAGGTGGTACATTTCAAATCCTGCTTGTATAGAGTGATGCATTCGTTACTGTTTGTAGATAGGTTGTTTTATACCTGGTCGAATATGTTTTCCTGGTAGAGTAGTGTTTCTACCTGGGTAGGGAGTGTACATTAACCTGTATGAGTGCATGTTTCTAACCTGTGTAGAGTGTATTCTTTCAAACCTGGTTATCTTGGGGCATGTTTCTTACTGGTGTAGATGGTGTTATTTCTTACCTGCGGTAGAGTGTTTTTCTACCTGGTGTGATTTGAGTGCGTGTTCTACTGTGTAGAGTGGTCTTACTGTGTAGAATGGTTGTTTCTTCCTGGTTAGGTGCGTGGTTCTACCTGTTAGTTGTACATGTAAACTGTTTTGAGTGCATGATTCTTACCTGGTGTGGGTGCATGATTTTACCTGGGTAGAGTGTACTTTTAAACGTGTGTTATAGTGGGCGTTTTATGTGTAAGTCGTGTTTCTTTGACCTGTGTTATGAGTGCGTGTTTCTTATTGGTGTAAAGTTGGTGTTTCTTCTATACGTTGTTGTGGAATGTGTAGTGTGCTCTTCAGTGTCTACTCGTTGTGTTTTGTTGTTGTTTTATTACCTGTATGGAGTGCTCTCTAGACATGCGCAAACTTACCGTTAGGTGATTTCTTCTTCCTGTTCGTGCGCTTTTGCAAAACCTTGTGTAGAGTGAATGCTCTCATTGGATTTTCTATTTTTCCCTAGAACGTTTGGAGTATGTCACTTTCAATTATACTGGCTCTACCATGTGGGAGTAGTATGATTCTTTTCACTCTGGTGGTTGACGATGGTGCTGTGTTTCTTAGCTGGTGTTCGAGTTGCGTGTTTCGCCTCTAATCGGCTGTGCTGGGAGGCTCATTGTCAAAACGTGTGTCGGTAGGATGCAGTGCATTCGTAGTGTTCTATATTTCCTATCAGTCCTGCATTGTTGTCCCTGTGGCGTGTTCTCACACTGATGGTAGAATGATTAAGCCTTTATTTACACTGGTATACATGTAGTTGTATACTCTGTTTTACTACCTGAGTTGGTGCGAGTGCGTTGTTTTGTTTACATTAGGTGTTAGGTAGCGTGTTTCAATCGATACTCATGGTGTTTCTTAAACTTGTCGCTGATAGAGTGTATATAGTTTATTTATGGCGGTAGAGAGTGCGGTTTCTCCTAAACTGGTGTTTTAACTGGGGTGAAAAGGTCGTACCAATTATCGCGTGAACTTCGTGTATAGCGTATGCTTTGATTTGGTTTCCTGTACTGTAAGAGGCGCGCTCTCTTTATCTCGCGCGTAGAGTGCCATGTTTCCACTGTGTTCCTCGAGTGCGTTTTCTACCTGGTTCTTCGTTTTACGTGGTTTGTTTAGTGTGATATGATTCTATCATGGTTGTGTAGTGACGGTCCGTTTCTAAGTCTGTTCGTTCTGAATCGGTGCCATAGGTTCTGTGCCTCGGCGTGTCGGGTTTGTGCGCTGTTGCGCCTGTGCACTGCTTCGCTGCCCGGGCAAGTGCATGTGGAATGTGCGCCCCAGCGTGGTAAAGCAGGGCGTGGACGGGCCAGGGCCAATGCGGATTGCCGGGCTAGACATTCACACAGGAGATGATGCTGGAGAAGGGAAGGAGGGGGCGAGGGAGGTTAGCGGCATAAACCAAGCATGGCCTACGAGAGATATGTCAAGATAAAGAAGCATCTTAAAATTATGGATAATCTGGAACAAAATTGGATTTAAACCGTTTAAGGATGCAGGTCAGTACGTAACAGTTAAATCCTAATTAATGCACTTGTTAAATCGGAAATTATATCAATACCAAGAGTTTCAGCAAAAAGATTATACAAAAATTACTAGACTGAGAGAAGTTAAAACAGTTATTCTATTTCCTGTAGATAAGACTCAAGCAGAACTTTTTCCTTGTTGATTATTGTTACACATACAGAACAATGTCACAAATCACAAGTATGGGATTTATTCTGAGGTCACAGTATCATGACTAATACCCAGTTGGGTACACTCACAGACTAATCCATTGATTCCATCTCAATGGGATTCTCAATTGGCGAGCCTTTTGGCCCTCTGAAGTCGGGCCATGTCTGAATCGACGAGACGAATCGGTTTTGAGATCTTGTGTGTACGCCAAATCGTAGCTGGATGTGTGCAGAAGACTCGGTCTTCTTGAGTACCATTTCTCACAAAATAAAGTAAATAGGAATTTTGCCTAAATGTGGAGCAAACGACCTGACTCATGGACGTCCGGTTATAAGTCGCGGTGGATCCTCGGGGTATCTACAGCACGCAGTAATGGGCACTAATTAAGTCGCATACTCGTTATGGAGCCACAGTTTTCGTCAGCCTCGACTATTCCTTGTCCGATGATGTTGCCGGGTGTGTAGAGTGATATATATTAAGATACGTTAAATTATAGCTTTGCGACAGCGGCATGGTGTAATTTTCGGATGCGATGCCAGGCGTATCCTTTCTCTCTTCCCTTGTAAAGCGTACAGGCGGAGTGGTTTCTTCTACTGATGTTTCATACATTGTCCTCTTCTTTCCGTACGTCTCGCTCACCAAAGCATGATACCATAGACTGGCTTCATGCTTCTAGTTGTCGAAGGCTTCGCGCTGTGGATCACTCTTTTTGTGGATCCGTCTTTTTTGTGCTGAATTAAGTCATCTTTGTATACTACATTTCTATTTAAAACGTGCCTCATCTGCTGTTATCTTTTCTTGTTTGGTATGTATTGTGATTGGTTGGGTAGAAAAGTAACTTTGGAATGAGTTTATATCTTATGTTCTTGTTCTTTCTCTATCTTTCTTGTTTTTGTTATGAAATTTTTCTATGTTTTTTGACTGACTCGGTAGATCTGGATTCATTTGTTCTTCATAGATAATTCTTTTCCTGCTCTCTAGTTTTATTTATACTCTGTGAAATGGCATAATATTCAAAATCTTTGGGTCGGATGGGAGGCGATGTTTCCGTTGGTCCATATTACGAAGGTGATTGATGGGGGCGTGTCGTTGCGGGGAGGGGCGTGCCTATACTGGAGTAATATATTTATTTTCTTTTTCAGATGGTCGATAGCAATATATGTTTTTTTAGATAGATTTCCTAGACTGTGAAGGATTCTATCTTTCACCGTGAGCGTGTTTAACCTTTGTGTTCTAGAATTCGCCGAGACTCATAAACTCTCACGTCGTGTGGTTTGCAGCGTGTTGGCAGACTTCCATGTTTAAGTTCAACTCTGCTCTCTTCTTTGAAGTGATTTGCCGCACGAAAAACCCTGCATGGTTTTCGTGCGGTTTTAATAGCGGCGGAGGTAGTCTGGTGGGACTTTAAGGATTCCGTTTCGGGTGTGGTGTTCCTTGTCATGGAGAGGGAGCGTGAGTATTCGCCAGCACCCTGAACCAATTACAGTTATGCACGACGTCGACCGACCAGGCTGGCGCCGTTCGTTGAAGACGGGGAACTATCGGGTTCCCTCTATTCGATCCCAGAAGTTTTGGATAGTAATTGGGGTCGTAAATATAGAGAGGATTAGAAGATGAATGTTGCTTCTCACTGTATCAAGCAAAAGTCACAACAAAGGAGAGTGTGGTACCTTGTATTATGACGTTCATGTGCACCAAATTAATAAACGAAAAAGAACCGAAAAGCGATTAAAAGGAAGTTTTTAATTCAATGGGATAATGAGCGGACGGTAATGAACACAGTAATGGATGGGTTATGAAGGACAAAAAAAAAAAGGTTAGGCGTGAGACCTGTGCGGCAACGATCCATGCCTGTAAGTTGACGTGTGTTAAACACAACAGCAAGTATAAACACAGGAAGTGCCACAGGTGACGTGAGGCAGGTGGAAGGAATTGCAGGCACGACAGGGCGGTCTCTTCAATTAGTGAACTTTTGGCACATATGTCAGTAGAGCAACTCGAAGCGGGTAATAGAACGTGACAGAGGGAAAGGGTGGGTGCTATGTGACCTATTTCGGTTAATTCTGGCGTCTGTGACTCTTTTTTCATGTTAGGTTGTACGTAATGTTTTATTATATCCGTGCGTACGTTTCCTTTGATCACTATTTATATGCATTGTGTAATATTAATGTAAAAGGTTTTATTGCTATTATGAGTTGGCGGAAATGCAGGATGTAACTTAGACCGTTTTAGAGGTGTGACACTCGCGGATCACCTCCTTTGAGCGTCTGAGCTCTGGGTTCGATTATCTCGACACAGCTATTACGTCACCATGATGATTCACATTCGGATCGATTGCATCAGTGTGTGGCTATTTCAGTCGTTGGTAGGATATGAGTCCCATGGTGTCTTTTCGTTGAAGAGTTAGGTGTTGTCGCTGATATCCTTTGAAGAAAACGTTAAAAAAATGTGCTGCCGAACTGTCTTCCCATTTACACTCCAGTGTCTTCTGTGCTGTTGCCGATTTCTGTGATCTGTTGATTAAGATTCTTGATTTTCCAACTTCTAAGTCCCTCGATTTATGGCTTATTGTATTTCTCTGTTTCCTTAATGTGACGTTCAGGAAAAAAAAAACGTGAAATTTTTATTGATAGTCTATTGTGAGTGTTATCAGGTTTGCTTATAATATCTTGTTTTGCTTAAGCCTGGAGTCTCTGATTCCCTCTGCCAAAAAGAAGTCAACAGCTTGCCTAGAATAAAAAAAATGATTCAAATTTGTGTTGTTTGTTATTTGGTTATGTAGTTTGCTCTGATTCGTCCATTTTTTATGTCTCGTTTATTTTTAGATAAGTTTTGACGTCTTATTTTTCTCTGAGGAACGAATTCAATCGTGAGTATGGTTATTGCAGTCGCGCGTGGCTTTCCTGTTTTACCAGGCAATTTCACGAAGATCCGACATTTTTAAAGATTCTGGGTATCGTGAATACAAAAAATTAGTCAAAAAATGGATAAAAGTCTATTAAATAATTGATTTGATTCGTAGTTAGGAATATTGCGGATTATTCTCTGCTAATTGCCTGTTGTTCTGCAACAGAATTCAAAAGCTTGCCTGAGTTTCGGAGTATAGTTTTTAGTTGAATTTTCCATTAGCGCGATTATTTGAGTCATAACTTTTTTCTTAGGAGGGAATTTTCAAAATCGTTGAGTATGGTTTATGTTCTGTTGCTTCTATATATTGCAGTTTTCGAGTTTTCGATGAATGAGGTTGTTGAAAAAAAAGTCCACAGAGGAGTTAGGAAGACAAAACATGAGTAGACTTCGGTCCTTCTTATCGGAGGATTCTAAAATGTTCCCACCGTGAGCCAGAAATCTACATTGTAAGTTCAACCTTTATGGTTTGGTTGTATCTTATTTTTCTGTCTCCGACATCCTTTCTTTTCTATCTTCTAGTATATTTATACTCATATTTAAATTTCTTTTTTCTTTTTTGCTGACAATATTGTGAATAATTAATTGGGGCAAGTTAACAGTGTCATACACTGTTATTATGTAATACATTATGTATAACAAGAAGGACTTCGAGGGCGACGGGTTTTGTGTATGTTCCTTATTAAATACCTTCCAAGATTCTCTCACTTGCGTTAATTCAGAAAACCTCTACTGGACTGGTGTTAATGTGGGCAGGAGTGTGGTGGACTGTTTTATACTCCACTTGGATTTTTGTTGGCGCTACACGATACAATTAATAGAGAATTTTGCTCTCCCACTCAAGTCACGACATAGTAAAAAGCACCGATTAATAATTGGGGTATGCTGCTCAGCAGTCTGGATTTTCTAAATTGGTAGTAGCGTGCAACATACCACGAACAACAGTTGTGAGCTTAGTAAGATAATCTATGCTATTAAGTTCCCGGCCCAGTGACATTAATAAAGTTGTAAGTTAGTCATCAATTTTAATATTTCATGGACTTCAAAGTGGTATTAGTGTTGCACTCTTGTGTTTCACGCATAGTAAGGCTTGATTGTGCTATTGTGCGCACCGTTTGAAAATGATGTGCAATCAGGTCTGGTGTAGGTTCATTTATCTGAAAAGGGGCAAATAGCCTGATTGAGTGAAATAATTTGGTGTCAACATTACTTCCTCTGTCTCCATATTTAATGTTGAATGTTTAGTTTTTTAATGCAATTGTGGGAACGGTCACGTTAATGTAATGGAAAGACCCACAGTTCATAATATAATATGTCCAACCCTTGACAGTTTTTTTGTGACAGATTACAAGTAAGGCTCGTGTATAAGAGCATAGAACTGAAGGGATCAGAACGCAGCATCAATTCCAAATCGAATGAGTAGAGGTGGGGTTGTGGTTTGGTGGGGTGGGGGGGGGATACACAGTGTGTTAGAACAAAAGTAGGACTTGGGCAACATGGGTGTGGGGAGGTGCTGGTTGATGTATGCAGAAGAAAACTCCCCCCCCCATCAATCTCTTCCTCTCTTCCCCTTCTCCCTTTGTCTCTTCTTTTACTCCCCCCCCCCCCTATCCTTTTTAGATGTTGTAGTGGAAGCAGGAAGTAGTGTGCACATTTTCTAAGCTTTCATTAACGGTGACTTGGCCGGCGTTTAAAATGACTCCTCGACTCAGAGCAGATGTTTTTAAATTTCGAATTATTACGTCAGTAAGTCCAAGAATATTTAAATTAGTTTATTGGCACCCCTTTTGAAGTTATTAACGTAGTTTTGGGTCCATTGTAAATTAGAGGGCTTTTTTGAACTACCTGACTTTAGTTCAGTGAGCTTTTGGGCGAACGCGACGGGTGGTCCGAAACTAACAACTTCTCTAGATTTTCATTTCGTGAAACTTTGACCAACCTTTTCATCACCTTTGATTGTTTACAAAGTTGTAGCGACCACTCACATCTGCGTCGCTCTGGCTCAAGCAATGCAGGTGACAGGGAACGTGGCCGGCTGCTCACACGCAGTCCAAGGCCTCCCCTTATTAAATGACGCAGTGAACCACAACGGTGCATGAGCTGCACAAACGCAGTCTCCTTGTGCGGCTGCCTACAGGGCAGTCCCTGCGGCACAGTGAACGGTGCGGA
>CM068961.1:40768518-40784731 GCA_035128595.1 Eptatretus atami
TCGCAATCTCGTGGTTTCCTCCATTGATCGATTTCCTTCTTTCTGTCTCATTCGTTCTTCCATCATTACTCTTCTTGCATCTCATCTTAATCTTGCCTTCGCTTCCAGCTGTTGGATCTTGTACAGCGTGGTTCCTTAACGTTTCTTCTCCGTTCTCGTTTCTTTTCCTCTCTCACCTCCTCAAACTCGTTTTGTTAATTCCGTCTCTTCGTCTGGTGTGTTTCTGTAACTCAGGTTTTCTTCTCTAATTCTTCTCATCTCCGCCACACTCCGACCTTGCTTTGGCTGCTAACGGTTTTCCATCTTGCCCTGTGTGTTTGTCTATCCGTCTTCCCAGGTTCCTCTGTCCTCCGTTTTTACCTCCCGTCCAGCTTATCAACTCTCTTCGTATGTCTGAAGGTCTTTTCTCCACACTCCACTATTTTTATTCCTTCGTGCACGGGACTCAGTCACCCCAATTAATTTTTCCCTCTTGTCACGTCACTTTTTCCGATCACTCCACGCTTCTCGCCCAACACGTTCTCCCGAATTATTTTTTTTCTCACCCGCCTTTACGCGGGCCTGACAAACCGTTGCAACCCCCTCCCAGCTCGTACGCTCCCACACGTGGCGGTCGCCATTACGCACTTCTGCTGTTGTTGCCTTATGCCCGGCCGCAGGCTTCGGCCCATTTGCTGCGTTTGCACCCCGCATTTCTTTATTCTTCTTCATTTTCGGTTTTGTTTGTTCCATTTTGAGATGCGTTTCCATCCATTTTTCGTTCAATTCGTATATTCATTCCATCCATTTTTTCGTCAATTGCGTATAGTCTTCCTTCCATTTTGTTTGTGTTGTTTCCATCTGCTTGTCACTCCTTTTATTTCGCGTGCGTTTTCCATCCATTTTTTCGTTCATTTTCTGCCCAGCATGGCGAATTAGCCGGGCCATTAGGGGTGCAACCAAGCTGGGCCATGCGGCCAGGATTCGGAGGAGGGGGGGGTTTTGTGGGAGAGGGGAGCGTGTTATACAACCGCGGCCTCTGCCGCCTCCGCCACCCATTTCGGGCCCTGGATTGTTGGGGGGAAACTGTTCCTGACACACCCAAATGTCCTGCTCCGGGGTCTTACATCCTGGACCATGGTTCTTACATCACTACACATATACATTTCTTATACCCCGGCTCCCGCTTCGCCTTGAGACGCCATCTTATTCCACGTAAGGGTGGTTAATTTTACTTCGCTCGAATTTAGAGGGAATCGGGGACGTCCTCTCACCCCTGGACCGATTCCCTGTGAATTAGCTTGGAGACGGGAGGGATTAGAATCACACTCCTGTTACACCGTGTTTGCGAATCGACGCCGGTCGCGTGCGATCGGCCACGCGACCTCGAACCGCGACCGCCTCGAAAACCCACCGACGGGACCAATTCAGTCCGTGCACCTCTCCGCGCTAACGACCGGGATGCCAGTCACGGGGTGGGCCTTTCGACCTCACCACAATCGTGCGCAATCGGCCACCCGCGTAGGATAGGGTTGTTCGCCAAACTCGACCTACCTAAGTATACCCACGCGGGATGGTAAAACCGGGCGATCGTACCTCGCCGCAGGTCGACTCCGGACACGAGCCGCCTCTGGCGGGGCCTTCCGTACTATCGGATAACCGAGCGGTGTTATCGTCGACCTTCGACGTCAGATTATTTTTTACCGGGCGTTTTGCAACCCACTAACGATAACCCCTTTACGTAGAAGCAGTGATGAGGTTCAATTAAAAGAAAAGACGAGCGAAACGGGAAGAAAACAGTTCACACAATTGCACCATTTATTCCGTGGCACACGGTACACACCCTTATGCACGGTATTACAGCCACAATTAACGATTTGACATATATATCACATTGAACAAAAGAAATGCCATATATAAAAGGAGTTAAAAACCGACTACACGACACACGGACCACTTATACAGTTACTACCTTACAAGACACGGCGCCACAACACGCATTTCACACCGAAGGAAAAGAAAAGACCCCCTCACCAGGCAGGGAGTCAGACTGCGGCCCGTGGCCTAATGCGCGTGGACCTGGATGAGCGGCCAGGCCCACGAGACCGAAAGGGGGTCCTAACCCGCGCCCTCGTGCGAGCCGCAGAATGTCGCTGCACGGCGGTCCGTGGTCACCTGCTGGTGTAAGTGGTGAACGGGGCCCCTTGTCGCACTCTCTGTCAGCAGCGGGGGAAAAGGGGGAATTGTTGATGCTCTGACCGGGACGGGAGTATGGCTGGCTTGCTCGAATCCCGCGACGCGAGCCTCCAGGCTCCACTCAGCCGTTCGCCTCCGCCAGCGGCTGCCCCACCGAATCTCCCTTCACCGATACCCTCGAGCTGCCGTCTCCAACGACCAAGCCCAACTGACTTCCTCACCGATCTGCTGCTCCACCCGACAACTTGCTCAACTGACTTTCTGACTCACTGCGCTCGCCTTTTTATCGGCTTCGGGAACCCACCATATTTGGCAAATTCTCGGATCCAAACGACCTCAGGGCGGAAGCCACGCTCGCCGTATTGGACGGAGAAAAGGGGGCGTGGTATCATTTCCGATCCTCAAATTTGCTATATGCGATTTTCGTCAGGCTGCGTCGGGAGGCGGGAAGGCCAAGCCGCCCCGCGCTTTCTCTGATTGGGTGGAATCAGATGTGGGCGTGTATCATTTTCTGATCCGAATTCTCCTCGGAAAACCCCATCTGCACTCGCGCGTCTCGCGTTGTCTCGCTGAGACAGCTCGACGCTCGGCGTCCCACAGGGGTGCGGGAATGGCCGTTTTAGGAGAGGTGTGGAGGGTTTCGGCGTAGTCCGATGCCATGGCGCTTGTTTGGAATGGCGGTGATGTGAGGTTGCGCAAGGTTAGCGAGTGTGAAGGTAGGTTTTCGGCTGCGGCGTTGTTAGTTGTTGTTTGTATTCAAAACAAAAGGATAGAACAGAAAAACGCCTTAACTCAAAGGATCGCCAGCCGAATGAATCACATTTAATTCCCTCTTTACAATGGGGTTTGGGCTAACTACACATGTACTTAAGAAATATATCTGCACCTACGCGACCTTTATGGTCGTTGCGAATTCCAGGAGCCGTAACAATATATCAATATTAGAAAAAGGAGCCGTGTTGTCTTGTTCGTTGTCATGTTATAACTGAGAACAGATTAACAGTATTTCATAAACCGAACTACGGTGGAGTCAAGAAACTCTCGGGAAGAGATTTGTGACAAAAAAAAATTTTTTTTTTTTTTAATTCTTTTTTCCATGGACATGGCACACATGGCAAAAACTGCAATTGTTCAAATTGCGACACAGGTCATCACCAAACTCCTTGGAATCCTGTTTCTTTCTGCCCTATTGATTAAGCCATCACAGCAAAGATTGGTATTTCCGTCAGACGAAGCGACGGGTCTACCATTACTAGTAATTAAATAAGGCCATTAATTATCTTCAAAATGGGTGTTTTAATTGAACCCAAACACCCAATTTTCACCACTATCCACTTCCTTGGAGTTCCCGTAGTGTGTATGCACAGTTTTTGGCTGCAAGGTTTCATGTTTGGAGTTATGCAGAAGACACAACACACACACACACACAACAGATTGATACACTGACACACACTCACATTTATTCTTGTAGATGATGATACACTTGATCCAATAATGGGATTGGGGATGTTGATAAGGGCTGATGATAAAGACGAGTGATTGAATGATGATGATATGGAGATGATGGTTGTGGATGAATGTTGGAGGGTTTGAGAGGGAGTTATTGTGTGATATGCCCATGTTATTATGTGAATAAATTTGGAAAAAGTTCGCCAAACCCACGATTATTGGCGCATGACCCGCAATCCGCAACCTAGCCTTCAAAATAAATTCATTCCCGATAGAGTGAATCCATGAGGAGGAAACCCACAAACATTTTTTTTCTTTTTTTTCTTTGTTTCATTTACGAACCCCCTTCTTATACTTCCAATTTTAATAAAACAATGATTTTAAAGATCGTTTTTTAAAAAATCCACAAGTTTCGCGCTACTGGCCTTTTTGAAAGCCACTCTGTTGGGACCAATTTGTGAAACACTGTGAGAAGAGGGATCATGATGACCTATAAGCCCAAACCCAGAGCACAAATTGAAATGTAGATTACGAGAATTTAGTGATGAAGCATTTGATTCTGTGGCACATCAAAAAACTTCCTGAATAAAAATCAATCACTATGAATAAATTGTGAACCTTGAAATGGTAGATGTACTTGGCTAACCAAGAGGAAGTCAATGTTTTATTAATCAAAGAATTCAAACCATGTTATTTATCGAGAAAACATTCTTCAACTAATACCAGTTACCAGTAGACGGCCGCCCCCCCCCCCCCCCAGGGACCGTTCTCGGCCACCTTATTGTTTCTGATACATCAAATGAACAGGGAGGATTCAATCAAGGGACAAAGAATAAGGCTTTCATGACAAAAGTTGACACAAAGTTTAAGATAGTTGCTACAGGCATTGGTACATCCCAAACAGAGTACGCAGCATTAGTTTGGGATCCCCACCAAGTCTACCGTGTAAAAAACAAACGTGGAAAATGGTACAAAAGATGTCAGCAAGCGTTGTCTCTAATGAACTATGCCAGAACCTCCAGCATTACGTCAATGTTGCCACTCCTTGGAGGTGGCCTTCATTTGCAATATTGCGATGCGCTAATTAGGTTCTACAAGGCCAGGACACCATGAAGTTGACTATGATATACCATCTATGTCAACCAAGCAGTTCGTTCCAGGAGAGGAAACACCAACTGTTTTGTGCCTCCCAATGTCGCATTGAAGGCAATACCTTAATAGTACGAACCTCTATATCTGACCTCTCCATCTGTCCCCTCTCTTGTAAACTGTTCTGTGTCATGAAACAAATTCTGTGGTGATACGTGAGCTTACATTTATGGCTTCGAGGACCATTTCTTCTAGTTGGAGCATGCCTGCCAGGTTTTCTAAAATGCGTCTTTATTATTAATTGATTCCATATTGTATTCCTCTTCCCAGGAATTATTATTAAAACTGTTTGCGTTTAATAATATATTCCACTGTGGATTTTGAGTCCACGGATACGCCTCTCGTGTACCAAATTCACCTGTAAAAATGAGTGTCTGCGACGAAACCTCCACATGACCAAATTAATTTATCATTAACCCACCATTGCCACCATGCAGTCATCCGCATGGCAGAATGCCTCACCGCCATCTTGGGAGTTAATCTCCGCAATCTCGTGTCACCTGTTAGGAAGGCTGAGTCCCATGTACAATGCTATAAATTTTCACGTCTAGCAAACGGTAATGCTGAAAATGTCAAGCTGCACCTCGATTTCCCACAGTGTAAAACATAATCCTCATTAACTTTCAGTCAATAAAATCCAATTGTCTCACAACAAACCCTCGTACCTTGCGTCCAAAGCATAGGAGACAGAGTGCACGTCTCTTCACACAATTGACAAAAACACTCGCACATCTGAGGAAATCATGGATAATCCAGGACAGCTAAAAATCTGTTTAATACATAAATGTGGTTCAAGATATTATTTGACAGTCATTTATATCTAATGGCCATGTAACGCTCTCACAACAACACACAGAACAATTGGAAAATTTTACATGCCCATCAAATTTATCCATACATTACAATCTATATATAATAAACGCTTGTTAGTGCGTGCATGTTTCTGTAACAATCCTCCACCGATTGGTTGCGACAGCAAAGCCTGACACCAACCACAATTGTAAAACAATATATATCCGACATCCGCCTATTTTTGTTGGATGTAGTATAAAGATTGCTTCACGTGAGAAGATAATTAAACTTACGATAATTTATTTAACACAATTAGAACTCCATAATCACTTAAGAGTTTAACGACTGGCAAACGACCCACCCGTAATTAAACCATGAACTGTCGGACATCTCACTTCAAGTTTTCGATCGTGCTTCTGGGGAAGTCATTCATGCATAAAGAGTGAAATATTTCAACTGAAGAAATATGTATATGTCTAATTATAACAATTTACCCTTTTGTTTGAAGAACGCAATAAAAGAGGAGTGGGAGGCGGTATTATACAGGGCGTCCCAAAAGTCACCTCTGGATTTAGAATTAAATAACATTTCTGCATTTTAATAATTTATGGTTTATATTTACACCAAAAGAAAATTTACAAAATGGAAGATAAATTTGCTTTATTTGATGAAAAAATGATGCAGCTTAGTATGTCCTCCATTTTCGGCTTCGCAGAGACGCGCTCTTTCGACAGCTTTTCCATAACAGCGGACAATAACTCTGCTTGCAGCCCTCGAATTTCTGCACAGATGCTCCTTGAAGCTGCTGAATTGTATGGGCTTATTGATGTATACACACACGCTCCTTTAGACCGGGCGTAGTGGCGTGCGCCTGTATAGCCGGCACTCGGAGGCTTTGGGTTGGCATGGATCGCTTGAGACGCGGGCTCTGGCTGGCGCCGCGCTATGAGAGGGTGCTAGCAGCCCGGAATCATGTGCGAAACCCAATCCTGTACCCTGTGTCGTTAAGAGGCGACCAGGGTTGCGTCAGGAAGGTATCCGGCGTAAAACCTGCCTGCAAATCAGTATGCGGATCATAACGGGATGATCCGCTGTGGTGACCCCTAACGGAGCAGCCGGAAAGAAGAACAACAAACACACACGCTCCTTTAGGTACCCCAAAGAAAATAATCCGAAGCGTCAAAATTCAGGAGAACGTGATGGCCAAGAAATTTCTAATTCGCGAAAATTATTCGGTTGTCCATGCCTTGGGTTGAGGAATAATTGATCGATGAAATTTAAAATAAAAATCCACGAATTTGGTCTTTGTTCAGTTGTGAATTTTTTCCATGGGTAATTTCCAAATGTTATCTAAATTCGTGAAAAGAATAAAAGAAAAACAATTATTAAAAAAACAGGAAATGTTATTGAATTCTAAATCCCAGGGTGGACTTTTTTGGTACACCCTGTATAACGAAGACAAGAAAAGGGACCGGGGTAATTTTTGAAGGCCCCTGCTATCTGTCATAGGTACGTGTGTGGGGTGGGTTGTTGTTGGCTTTACGCATCTCCATATTGCGTGTTTCAGAAGGGAACAGAAAGTACATCCCGGTCTTGAAATTATCCAAGTATTGGACTTCTCGAGTTCTTGAGCGATGGTGGCTTGGTTCCTCTTCAGGGTCTCTGCCCGACTTCTCAAACAAGTTTTCCGGTCATTTTCGTCATGTTTTTACTGTTGTTTTTTACCTTGCTGTGTTACTGTATGTTTTCTAGTTTGGTCTTGTGCTTAAACATTGTTGCAAAATTGGTGAGTATTTGTCGTCTTTTCATATCGGTTTCTTGAGGATGTACCCTTCTCCCGTCCTGGTGTGGGATCTGTTTGTCGTATTTCTCCTTATCATCTCAGTTTTTCCCCCTATTCCCTCTATCACTCCCTCAATCCTCCTCCCAATCTACCCTTCTGTTTCATGTCTTAAAATAAAATATAAAAATTAAATAAAACAAAATAAGGAATTCATCTCCCTTCTCGCATTTCCCTCCGTAACCACATTACTTCCTCTGCAGACTTTTCCTTCCTTCTTCTTTGCCTTCACATTTCCAATCCCACTTTGATTGTGAAGGTATGCACCACTCACCTTCATGCATTTTTTTCCTTCAAACTCTTCCTTTACTCTGCCCCCATTCTCCTAATTTTCAAAATAAAATTAATAAGTCTCTGACAATGGTTTTCGACTCCTCTCTCTGCCATGCTCCTTCTCCTTCTTCAAAACCCTGATTATTTTGCGAACCCTTTTGCATCCCATGTCAAAAAATTTCATCTGTTACAAGATGCTTCCTTCATTCTCTAAACTCTTCTGAACTCCTCCATCCTCCAATTTAATTAAATGAATTCTCTGGACCGAAAAAAAAATGTAAATTTCCATTTTGCAATACATGTTGTGTCTCCATCGCTATTTTTTCCAACTCAGGTTGTAAATTCATCCCATTCTCCTTAAATCTACCTCCTCCTAACTCCTCCCATCTTTGCCCCACATCCACCTCCTCTCTTCACTCCTCTCCAATGACCCTATGCTTTAATAAACAGTTCCCCCTCTGGTATCCCAAACTGTATGATTTTAAATATTTGTGGTCCTGCTCCAACCTTACAAGTATCTCAAAAATGGTCTCAATCAATACACTCCTCAATTCTCAAGCACGTTCCCTTCTTTCCTCTTCACACACCTACTTCCTCTTCCCACCCACCCCAAATCTATCTCCCTCCACCCCTCCTAGCTTTACCATACCTCCACCCAGTCTCATTCCTTCCCCATCCATTCCCCCTCCCTTCTCCAACCTCCCCATGCCATGCCTGTTCTCATTGTCTCCGCTTCACTTCTCAAAGCTTCCCTCTCATCCCTCAATCTCCATTCAGCCACCTCCGCCCTCTTCAAAGCAAACTTCTCTCTTTTTCCTCAAAGCTTCCCCTTCACCTTCTCAAAAGCTCCCCCCACACCTTTCTCCCTCAATTCTCCCCCTCACCCCTCCCTTTCTATCTCCCCCATCACTCCCACTTGTCAAAGCTGCCTCCCCTCTACCCAACCCTCAAAACTTGTGCTCCCCCTGCCAGCTCCCTTCTTACCATACCACTACCAAAGTCTCATCTTTCCCCTCCTCCCCACCTCTCCCTTCTCCCTCCTCCCCCATGGCCGTTGCCTGCTCTCATCGTCTCCCCCTCCCTCAAAGCTTCCTCTCTCTTCCCCATCTAAACTTCTCCTCACCCTTCTCAGAAGCACCCCCTAATCCTTCTTCCCTCAATTCTCCCCCATGACCATTTCCCCTCAATTCTCCCCCTCGCCCATCCCCTTCAAATTTCCCCCCTCTCTCCCCCTTCTCAAAAGCTTGCCCACCCCTCATATCCACAAAAGTTTCCTCCTTCCCCCACATTCCTCTCTTCCAACCTCATTTCCCCACCTCCTCCAATTTCCTACTCCCTTTGCCCCCTCTCTAAATACTCACCACTGTGACTCATCTCTTCACTACCAAGCCGTTGTCCTCCTCCCCGTCTGACCTCGTCTCTCGCTCTTGTGCAATCCCCGCACACGATCAACATTTCTCCCTACCTCCACCTCTCCTCCATTGTCAAACCCTCCCACTCTCCTCCCCAGCCCTGCACCCTCCCCAGCCCTGCACTCCTCCCTTCCTCTTCCTTAACGGTGTGGAACTCAACCATCTGGGGCCTTCGCTCAAACCTGACAGATCTCTCCATACAGGTTGCCACTGACAAACCAGATGTAATCTGCTTAACATAACTTCCTCCTTCAAGACATCTCTGACTCCTTAGTTTCTCTCCCAAGTTACTCCCTCCTCCGTATGATAGACCTGAGCCTCGTCCGGTAGTGGAGATGCATTCTTTATCAAAAAACACTATTCCTCACTCTCCATGCACTGCCCTCAATCCTCCACAACACCAGGAATATCTCTGGCTCCAGCTTCCCCTACGCTCCCACCTCTTGTACCTCTGCCACCAAAGGTGGAAGGAGGTTATGTTTTCACCCCTTTCTGTCTTCTGTTTTGTGTCTGTGTTTGTGTACAGGATGTCTCAAAAAATTGTGGACAGATTCAATGAAATTTGGTGGACAGGTTGAGTATGTGACAATGAAGAACTGATGAGATTTTGGTGAAGATCCGGATCCAATTTGAATCCGGCTACAATAATTTTTTTAAGTCATTCTTCACCATTGAGAGAGATTCTTCACCATTGGTGTCAGTTAGGCCAGATTAGATCTGTGACTTGCTACAGGTATTATGTAAACCTGTACTAACCTGTTCCATGGTCGGGTTGTCGGTGATGAAACCATCTCCCTCACCAGGTTTTGGTGAGGAGGATGTTTGGATATGGACACCCAACAGGATTAAAAACAAAACCTGTCAAAGGGCAGAGGGGGCTCCTTATGACCAACGGCCATCCATATCTAATGCCCAACTGTGTCTGCGGACGTCCTCCTGCAGTTGAGTTACTTCTGATAAGGAGGTTGGTGGCAGGATTTGACCGGCCACCGTAAAACCCTTCATTCCACAAAACACAAAAATGCAAAGAAATCTGAAAACCCACTCCGTGGGAGTACCTCCTGTGCAGCTTCCCTTCGCAGGGCAACTCACCGGATGACGGGATTGAGGCAAAGCCTTCGGGACCTCCAATCCTTGATGATATGAGGGAAACCACGGGGTAACATTCCCGGGTCAGATTGCGGGAGAGTGTGTCGGAAGTGGTGCTGATGTGTCGTCCACCAGACAGCGGTCTCCTTGGGTTAACCTGGGGCGGTCCCTTCGGGTGGGTGCCTGGAATGTCCTATCCCTAAGAGAGGATGATCACCTGTCTCTTTATCATTGAGCTGAAGCGTTTGGACATCGGTATTGCAGCACGCTCTGAGGGTTCGGAGACCGGATTGCGGCGAGATCAGGTGGGTGGTTACACCTACTATTGGTCTGGTCGCTTTGATGGTTACCATTCCCAAGGAGTTGCTGTAGCGTGTCCAACAAGCTGACTCCAATGATAATGGAGGTAACACCGGTCAACGAGCGTATTATGAGACTAAGGATTCGTCACTCCTTAGGTGTCATTTCCCTGGTCTCTGTTTATGCTCCGACTGAGGCGAGTGATCTCACCGTGAAGGATGCATTCTACGCCACGCTCGAGTCTGTGGTTGATCAGTGCCCCAGACGAGATACACTTCTTGTCTTGGGGGATTTCAATGCATCGACTGGAACTGAAAGGATGTTGAGGACGTGTGTTGGTCCCCATGGTCAGGAACATGAACCAGAATAGCACTAAGTTCCTTGACTTTGCAAGAAGTCATGATTAGGGTGGCCGGTTCATGGTTTTAGCGCCCACAAGCCACATTGCTGGACTTGGTATTCAACGCTGGCGGTGGGCAAAGAGATTGATCATGTCCTCGGTGATGGTCGCTGGAGGATGATCCAGAACTGCAGGGTCTACAGTGCTCAGTTCCTCAATACTGACCACAGGCTCGTTGTAGCAACTCTGAAGTTGCACCTTAAATCCAGGAGAATGGTACCATCCCAGCCGAGGCTGGATGTGGCAAGCTCAAGGATGAGAGGAAGCTGAGGAGTTTGCCAACAAGCTGAGTGGAGATTTGAGGAGTCTGGGTGCTTTGGGAGTCCTGAGGAGTTGTTTAGTGCCTTCAAGACCACCGTCCTTGATGTTGCCGGTGGATGTCTTAGAATTCACCATAGGGCAAAGAAGAATTTTGTCTCTCAAGGGACAATGGATACCATTGAGCAGAGTCGCAGGGCAAGGCTGAATGGCAGCGCTGAGCTGTTCAGGGAGCTGAGGCGTTAAAACTGTACATGCGCGAAGGGGTGGACAAGGAGGCCTATGTGCAAGAATCTGTGAGGGGGTAGAGCATCACCTGTGGTCAAGGTGATTCTCATCCTGCTTACAGGGAATAGCGCATTGTGTTCATCCAAGCCCATCCGTCGGTGTACTACAGTTAGAGCAGAGGTGGTGGGCTCTTGACAGAGGAGTCAGAAGTGAAGGCCCGCTGGGCCGGTTACTTTGAGCGGTTGTACCAGGCTGATCCACCAGCTGTCGAGTTGCGACGTCAGGGTGTTACAATCCCTGTTGCTGACCCTCCAATCAACTGTGGTCCACCTTCGCTTGTGGAAACACAGGCTGTGGTGAACCGGTTGAAATTGGGTAAAACTCCAGGGATCTGTGGCATCCATGCTGAACTTCTCAAGGCTGGTGGAAATGCTGCACTCGTGTCGTTGCATGCAGTTCTGTGCTCTGCTTGGAACACAGGCATCATCCCACTGACTGAAGAGGGGCCTGTTGTCCCTCTCTGGAAAGGGAAGGGTGATCGCCAAGACTGCAATAACTACCGAGGGTGACGCTGCTCTCAGTGCTGGGCAAGGTCTTTGCTCGGATAATTCTTGATAGGGTTCGCCACCATCTGCTTGAGCACCAGCGTCCAGAGGAATCAGGCTTTACACCAAAGAGGTCAACGATTGACCATATCCTTGCTCTTCGGGTCCTCACCGAACGCAGACGAGAGTTTCGGCAGGGGCTGCTTGCAGGCTATGTTGATCTCTAGTTAAAGCTTTCGATTCAATGCCATCTGGAGATTCTTGGTCTTCGTGGGTCCAACAAAACTGATCGATCTGATGTCTGAACTCTACTCTGGTACTGAGAGTGCTGTGAGATGTGGGGGTACCATCTCTGACTTATTTCCAGTTGTTACTGGAGTTCGTCAGGGTGTGTACTGGCTTCCACTTTTCAGCACTTGTATGGACTGGATTCCAGGGAGGATGTCGGAGAGATCAAGCTGTGGTGCATCGTTTGGGAATGTCAAGATCTCTGACCTTGATTTCGCAGATGATGCAGTCATCTTTGCAGAGACTTTTGATATCCTTTCGGGGCCCTCGAGGAGCTGAATGAGGAGTCGGAGCCGCTGGGATTACGGGTTTCCTGGGTCAAAACTAAGATCCAGGCTTTCAATGACATCTTGGATGCTGCTATCCTGCTGTTCCTGTTTGTGGTGAGGATGTGAGATCATGGAGAGATTAACTTACCTGGCAGTGATATTCATGTTCTCTGCCGGCCGTGAGTCAGAGGTCAATAGACGTCTGGGTTGGGCCTGGGGAGTCATGGATTCACTGGATAATGGGGTGTGGCGCTGCCGGTACCTGTGCCGCGAGGACGAATGTCCGAGTCTTCAGGTCCTTGGTGCTTCCAGTCTTTGCTCTATGGATGCAGACTTGGACTCTGACCAAGGATCTGAGACGGAGACTTAATTCCTTTGGTACCAGGTCTCTTCAGAGAATCCTTGGCTATCGCTGGTCGGACTTTGTGTCCAACGAGCGATTGCTGAGATAGACTCAAATGAGATTTGTTACCTGCATAGTCCGTGAGCGTCAGCTGCGGCTGTATGGAAATGTGGCTCGTTTTCCTGACGGTGATCCTACTCACCAGATTTCTCTCAGCGAGGGAGTCTCGTGAGTGGAGGAGGCCAATGGACCGACCACGTGCCTCGTGGTTGCAGCAGGTTGATCGGCATCTCAAGGAGATGGGGAGGGCCACCAGGCATCTGCTTGGGGGATGGCCAGACGGAGGCCCCTGGAGTACCGGCGGAAAGTGGACACAGCGACGAGCTGCTCTGGCGCATGCACCCATACCTGACCTCACCGAAGAGAGAGGTCCAAAAATGATAAATAGCACAATATCTCAAAAAGTTGTCGACGGATGCGGACGAAACTCGGTGGACACGTTGGTTGTGTGACAAGGAAGAATTGATACTATTTTGGTGAAGATCCGAATGCGGATCCGAAAATTTAGTAAGTGATTCTTCACCAATGAGAGATCGGGCGAAAGCAATATATCGCATGTCGTCTTCAAAAGTTTCAGACGGATACAGACGAAAATTGGTGGATGCGTTGGGTGTGTGACAAGGACAAATTGATGCAATTTTTGTGAAGATCGGAATCCGGATACGGATATGAGAAATATTTTGTTTTTAAAGTGATTCTTCACCATTGAGAAATGGGGCTAAACACAATAAATGACATAATATTTCATAAAGTAATTGGGCTCGATATGTTCCACTGGGCCAGGCAATGAGTGGTGGAATTAGGCGCTTTCCCGAGTGCCCTGTAGTTTATACGTCTTGTGCCGTCCACCAAACAGTGATGACTCCATTTATATCTCGCTTGCTGAAAACATGGATCAACTTCTATCCACTCATCAAAACTCTCTTTTCCTCATATGTAGTGACTTCAAATTGCCATCATGCCAGTTACCTGTGTGTGGGTACCTCTCTCACCTGCCATGGCACTTCAGCAAAGGATTTCTGCGACTCATTGGGACTGACACAATCTGTCAACTTCCTGACCCGGTTCTCAGCCAATGGTACTCAATCTCTGCTGGATTTGATTTTGACGAATTTCCCAGAAAATGTAGGCTGTTTTTCTTCTACTCCAATCGGTTCATCTGACCATATTCTTGTTAAAGTGGTCATCTCTCTGGCCGTTATTAGAGAACCACCTCAGTGCCGATGAGTCTGGCATTTCACTCAGGCCGACTGGCAGGGACTTCAAGCAGCCATCAAACTTCTAGACTGGTCTCCCATTTACACTCTCTGTGACAACTCATCCTGGGAATTCTTTCAAAGAAATTTGCTCTCTCTCTCATGCACAGATTTATCCAATCTCGTCTTCAGTTATCCTTGCCTTCCTCCCACCAATGGTACACAGAAGCTTGTGGCGAGGCAGTCGTCCTAAAACAACTTGCCTTCGCCTCATGGAAGGCAAATCCTTCTGAAGGCAATCTCAATTCCTTCCACAAAGCTTGGAACAAGTGTGTTGGAGTACCCTCAGTACCCTCAGGAGATCCAGGAAACATCAATGAAATCTCAAGTCTGAACTCTCAAACCTGTCTCCCTCCTCCAAATTCTGGTGGTGTCTGGTTAAGTCAGTTTCTGGTGTATGTTCCCCCTCGATCCCTCCCTTGCCTTAAATGTCTGCACAGCTGACACTGCATGTGAAAAGGCTGAATTGTCTAAACTCTGTGTTTCTTTCGCAATCTTGTGTCCCAAACCCATCGCTTTCTATACCCACCTTACCCAGTCACACTTAGCTGTTCCTGGACCTTTTCAGGCAGCTGTTCCTGGACCTTTACTCCTGACAAGGTGGAGAGATTGCTGTCAAACCCAAACTCAGATTCTGCAACCAGTCCAGACAGCATCAGTCCTCGTGTCCTAAAAACCTGCTCTGATACTCTTGCTCACCCTCTCTCCATTCCATTCACCCTCTAATTTACTCAAGGTCATCTGCCATCTGCTTGGAAATCAGCAAGCATTACTGCTCTGCATAAAAAATGGTGCAAAAAGAAATCGCGACAACTACAGACCAAACAGCCTGCTCCCAATCATCAGGAAGGTCATGGAATCTATCATCGTTTCTGACATAAAATCCCTCCTCTTCTCCAATGGCTTGATTGCCGATCATCAATTTGGATTTAGACCAGGTCACTCTACCCTGGACATGCTGCTTTTGCTTTTCCAACAATGGATGGATGTTCTCAATGCCAGAAATGATTTCAGTCATCTCCCTCGACATATCATGCGCTTTTGATACGGTCTGGCACCCCGCCATGCTCACCAAACACTCTTCCTATGGTGTGCAAGTGAATCTCCACTCAAGGCTCGCAGACTTCCTCTCCTGTCTCACTCAGTCAACGTGCGGCCCTTCATGGAATTATCTCATGCCCTCTTCCTGTGCAGGCTGGAGTTTCTCAAGGCAGTGTTCTGGGCCCTGTGCTTTTTCTGGTTTTCATCAATGATCTCTCCAACTCTCTGGAAAATCCTCTTTATCTCTTTCTGATAACTCCACCCTCTGCCATACCATCTACCATCCCTCAGATCAGCAAGCAGCAGCCTCTTCAATCTCCTCTGCAAATCTGGATAAAATCACAAGCTGATCGAACATTTGAACATGTCTTTCAATCCTGACAAATCTCACACTCTCACTGTCTTTCTGAAAGGACCTTCTAGAACCCCCCCCCCCACCCACCACCATCCCCTTTCTCAACAATCCTCTTGTAGAAAGCCTTTCATTCAAGCTTTTGGGTCTCACTATCTGCCATGATCTTTCTCAGGAAAGCCATATTTCCAAGCTCGCCTCCAAATCCAGTCGCCGACTGGGCATCCTCCGTCGTGTGTCGTCCTTCCCTGGGCACACCTGAGCTCCTGACCACATAAAAGCTTTCATCCGCAGCCTGATGGAGTACTGTTCTCACCTCTGGGCTGGTGCTCCCACCTCATACCTTTCTCAGCTTCACACTGTGGAAACAAAGGCATTTAGGAACATTGGTATCTCCCACGATGAAGCTGAGTCTTTGGGTCTCTCACTGTCACCACAGGCAGTTCGGTGGTCTGTCTGTCTTCTACCGTCCCCTCTCTGGCCTTGCCCCCCCCTACTCTGTCTGTGATATGTCCCTCCATATTTCTGCAGGGTGCTCAAGGTCCATCAGCAACCCCCTTCTGATGAAACTACCAAAATCAAGAATCAATGATCACCTTTACTCTTTCATTCCTCTTTTTCCTGCCTCTGGAACAAACTCCCACACTCCCTTCAATCCCACCCTTCCCTCCAGGTCTTCAAAACAGCTGTTCAC
>CM068961.1:40803760-40826722 GCA_035128595.1 Eptatretus atami
TTCGCTGATCCCGACATCCAGGCCGAAGTAACCGGAAATTGCCGTCAAAATCATCAGCTCGGCGGCGCTTACACGACCCATTGGTATCGTGGCAAGTATACAGTTGTGAACAAGTTTTATGTAAAGTCAGAAGCGAATGTAAGAAAATTCGACGTTCGCTTCTGGCTTTGCCTATTCATATATTTACATTTCATTTCTCCTTTCCTTCCTCTTTGCCTAATATTCTTGTTCTATCGGCGTTTTTGGCCATCTTCCAGAGTCACGTGACGATCAAACGGAAGGAAATTCAAAAACTGTCCGTTAGATACCAAGATAATATTTTTTACTTATAATCAATAAACAGTTGCCGAATATCTTGTAGAATGGCAGACTAGATAGGTTTTGAAAATGGCGATTTTTATTAACTTACGTGACCTCGTGACTCGTCCCTGACCCATGAACCCGCGACAAAAGTTATTATCGTTGTGCAAACACTCATCGACCTCTATCCACACACTAAGTTTCATCAGATCGGAAAAGAAAAATTGTTGACGGACGTATGGACGGACGTTACGGACGGACGGACATTTGGTCGGGCTTATTAGGTCATCTCGCAGAGATGACCTTAAAAATGCTGACCAATTTTATTTTTGTTATGGTCTTCTAGACTGACGTTATCAAATATAAAACTCTCAATTAATTTACAATAAACAGTGCAAACCCCCTGTATACTTTCTTAACAATCTCTTGAGAAGTCGGTCATTCAAAAGTCCTGGTCTCGACGATCGAGCCATGGTAATTCTTGGCAAAACCAGCATATCAAGTTAGCTTCCAAAGCACCACTGGACTGGGCATTCTCCGTTTGTAAAAGTCTTTCCTTCACACACCAGAACTTCTATCCACCACAGTGGCCTGCAAAGTATTCACCCCCAACCCCCACCCCCCCCCCCCCTCCAAGTTTGAATATTCTGATGCACTGAGAATATTTTATGATGCTTTCAAATCCAAAGCTTAATATAAATCTTCATAAACTAATTAAAGTGAAAAAGCTTAAAAAAATGTAGATTAAAATGTGATTTAAATTACATTAGCAGAGAAATTAAGATGATTCTCAGTTGCATAAGTATTTAAAATCCTTGCCTTAATTAACCCTCAAATACTAAGAGTAAATTATTGTGTTTGAAAGGTTGTAAAAAGACAAGTTGTATTGTTTAACTTTATGATTCAGTGGTTCAAACTAGAAAATTAAGCTCAGCCCACTTATCTAAGGAGTTTTAAGATGTGACTCACTTGGTGTCAACCAAGGCAAAACATGTTGAAGACCAAGCAGCTTTTCCAAAGAAGGCAAGCCATAGTGCCGGTGGCAAAGCCACCATTCAGGAGAAAGGGCTAAAGAAGATTTTCCAAAGTTCCACCATTATTCCTTTTTGAGTATCGTTGAAATCCATCATTAAGAAGTTGAAGACTTATAATACCAACCCACCACTCTACCCAGATCAGGTCGCCCATGCAAAACTTAGCAACCGGCAAGCATGGAACTGTTGGAATGTCACTGTAAATCCAAACAATGACTTGATAGATCCGCAAGGCTCCATGTCAAAGATTGGGTGAGTATTCATTAATCAAGCAATCTAACTATCCTTCACCAGCTGGGCTCTATTAACTTGTGGCAAAAGGAAGTCATTGCTGAAAATGACGCATATTAAAAGCTCATACGGAGTTTGCGGAAAAAAAAAATCATATCGTTCATGATACTGAAGGCAATGTGGAGAAAGGTTTTGTGGTCAGATTGAGACAAAAATTGAAAATTTTTGGTCTAAATTCCAAAGACGCTAGGTCCGGTGCAAGTCAAAACACTGCAGATCACTCATTAAGTACCATCCGTACCATCAAGCATCGTGGTGCGCATCATGTTATGGGGCTACTTTTCCTCAGCAGGGACTGGCAAGCTTGTCAGGATTGAAGGGATAAATGGACAGTGCAAAGTATAGCGAGAATGTGTTTGATTGAAAACCTGCTTGACGTCCAAAGCCATTAATTTGAAACGTTGTGGGAGATTCCAATTCGAGCAGGACAAATATCCCAAAAGACACAAGCTAAAAGCCACACTGGTGTGGCTAATAAAAAGAAAATAAATGTTCTGAGTGCCAGTCTAAAGTCCAGACTTAACCAATTGAACATTTATGGTGAAAGTGAAGATTACAGATCTATCGACTATTCCCATCAACTTGCAGAACTAGAGAAATTTCACATGAAGTAATGGGCACAGATTCCACCATTTCACTAGTGCAAAAAGCTGTAAAAACCTACCATAAAGACACCATTGCATCCCAATCCCCAGTCATTGCTGCAAAAGGTACTTTCCACGCAAGTTACTGACCTGAGGGCTGAATACTTTAGCAAACCCAGTGAATTTGATAGGTACATGTTCTTGCATAGGTATTCCTGACATTTAACCTCCATTCAACTAATATAGCAGTGTTTAGCTTGGAAAAATTGTTTCCTCTCCAAGAATAGTAATTCATCTCAATGTGGCATTATTGGTTGGGGGGGGGGGGGAGTGAATCCTCTTGCAGGCACAGTACAGACCTTTTCATCCACAGATAATGGAGTGCTGTCTCCTCGCTGACTGGCTCCCCGCCTTCAATCTTGCTGAACTTGATTGCCGTGAAAAAAACCGGAAACAAGGCCTCTCAAGATATTGAATCTACCAGGATGAAGCTGTCCTTGGGCCTTATCACTTCGTCATCAAACAGGTCTGTGGTCTCGTCTTCTTCTGCCTCCTTTCTGTCTTGCCACCCTCAGCTCTTTCCGTGCTTTGCCCCACCACTCCCCAGGGTTCCGCAGGGTGCAATGGTCCAGCCATCAACTCATTTCTGGTGAAACTATCCTAAAATCCAAGAACACTGCTCACTTCCACTCATTTGCTCTCTTTTTCCCCTCCTGTATAACCAACTTCCCACATTCCTCTTCAATCTCATTATTCCCTCCCAGGGTCCTTCCAAAAAAAAAAAAAAACCAAGCTGTTTTTTTTTTTTTTTTTCCACACATCTCATATCGTCCCCAATCCAAAACCTGATATTTCTACCCCAGTAAGCAAACCCCACCCGAAATCTCTCCTTACAAATTGCATTTCTCTCCTGAGGTTTCCTTCTTATCCATCTGTGCCACACATGCATCCCTCCTGCCCCCATTCCTGCCCACACCCATTGTTGATCTGCCTCCCTCGGTCTTGGCCTCGGCTCTGCTGGTAGTATGTTTCCTCCCTCTCTCTGCTTTCCTTTTTGTCCTGTGCATCCCGATCTCTTCAGTTACTTGAACTAGCTCTTCACAAGCCGTCCACTGTGTGTACAAAAAATCATTTTATTTTGATAATGAATTGCGTCACTTACAAATCGCAGTTCTGGACTTCCATACATCAGCCGTAAAAGTTCTCCATGCTCGAAATACGACTTATGCCCAAATTGAGTGTTGGAAGAAATCAACAAGTACAGAGTGCCACCTGGTATGGTAACAGGAAGGTGTGGTTCTTTGTTCAGACAACATTCAACCGTTGTCGAGTAATTCTGCAATGCTCTACGTTATGATAGCACTGCCTTCCTCGATCATCAACAATGAAACACAGTTTATTGCTTCTAATTCAAACCGATACAAATTACAGAAATCATTCACGTGACAAACTAGAAGGCCAGCTTGGAAGAGCGCATACCTCTGCACGTATAGCCTGATCCTATGAAGAACATATCGGGCCCAATGCATTTGTGAAAATATCATGGATACAGTACGTAATATCGTTTTTTGGCCTATCAATGGTAAGAGTCACTTTAAAATTAAATCAGTTATCGTATCCAGATCCGGATTCGGATCTTTCGCCCCAAAATCAAGAGTGCGAGTGTGTCCTTGTGAACCACCCAAACCTGTCCAGTCAGTTTCATCCGAATCCTTCCACAACTTTGTTGAGGATATCGCTGCGTCCACATCATTTTTAGCCCTTTCTCTCAATGGTGAAAATCACTAAAAATTGTTGAAGTCGGATCTGGATCTTCCCAAAATCTAATTCACTTCTTCCTGTCACGCAACCCAACCTGTCACCAAGTTTCATCCGAATCTGTCCACAACTTTTTGAGATGTCGTGCTATATATCGGTTGTTTAGCAAAATATCTCTCAATGGTGAAGAATTCCTTGTTGAATAAAAAAATAATATTGTATCCGAATTCGGATCTTCACCAAAATTCAAATCAAGTTCTTCCGTGTCACACCCAACATGTCCAATGATCCATCAAGTTTCATCTGAATCTGTCCATAACTTTTTGATATATGGTGCTGTACTGGATATCGTTTTTGTCCCTATCTCTTAATGGTGAAGAATCACTTTAAAATTCTAGTGTCCGATCCATATCCACAACTTTTTGAGATATCGCACACAATCAAGAAACAAACAAACAAGGTGAAAAACATAACCTCCATCCACCGCAGATAGCAGAGGTAAAAATTTGAGCTTTTCATCATTTGTTTATACTGATGCATCAAAATGTGAAAGTGTTATAACAATGTTTGCCACAGTTCCACAACACCACTGCCCCCAGTTAGTGTACCTGCCCAAAAGGAATTACGAACGATGATCCAAGCCTTCCATTCCCACAGTACAACGGATGATAAGCTTTGACTTGTAGTGCCTTTGTGCTTTCTCAAAATTGCAAGAGCATATGCTCCTCCACTCCTTCCTCTCTTTGAGTGAATCCAAGTCCTGTAAAGTGCATTACAGTCAGTGTTGAATCGAAATTCTTGTTCCTTCTTACAATGCATTTTCCTCATTCATAAAAACATGATTACCGTAAAACGTTGCGTTTCAGCAATTGGTCAAAGAAGAGGGAAGTGCTTGTATCTGTATATCCAAAAAGGAAGGAAAAGAAAAGGTCACCATTTCTCCCAAAAGATCCATGCATAACAACCGCAATCATTAATGCCTGGAAGATTTTCTCGACATTTTACAGCGGTCTACAATAACCATACAGTTTAAAAAAAGACGTGGAATTCACAGTCTTTAAAACTCGACAGTTTTAACACTCTACATGTCCTACATGTTAACAATTGTGGAAACAGTGGAAAATCATATAACTCCGTGGGTCCAAAGCACTAGGCGTTATAATGATACAGCGCTATTACTGATCAGTGAAAAATTTTATATTACATACAAACCAGACCAAAACACGTGGACATGTACGTCCGCCATCTTGGTTGTTGGTGATGACGAAGCTGTCAAGTGAGTACAGGAGATACGGATGCTATGATGATTGAATTGAATGGATTTGTTCATCTCAGCTCGCCATTATAGGAAAGGGCAGAAGAACAGCTCTGAGTATTTTCACACCACATGTCAACTCAACACAGGGCGATGACAGCTTGAATTTTTCGCCACTTAGCGCTATTTGGACTACTTTGTCTCCATTTCTCACTTTTTTGCCTTTAAACATGAAATAGTAGTCATTTTTGCGTCCAAGGTGTATGAGCTTAATCAGTATAAGCACTATAACGCTTAGCGTTATATCGATTTCCACTGTACACACGGAAACACGCATTAATAACCATTTACTAATCTATCTTCAACATGTTTTGTCATTGCATTGATATTTCTATTTATTTACGACAAACATCACCAATGTTACCTTGAGTTGGTTTTGCCTCAATGTGCATGTGAAACAAGCATTGACCAACTGCTGCACCAAGGGCCTGAAGCTATCATCATCCAAGTGCTGCCTGGAGAAAGGAATTGCACCAAAAAGCAGGCATACAGCATAATACAGTATTAACACTCACACAGAACAAATACTATACAGGAATACCTCGCTTTACGCTCAGGATGTGTTCCTGGGAAAAGAGAACACTAATCGAAAATGCACTAAAAAGGGTCATTATAACATGGTTTATATGGAGATGCATTCCCGACAGCATTATTTGTTACACGAGCAGTATACGAGGGCTTCATCGGTGTTCGTAATAGCGCAAATAAAAATAGGACCACTGGACCTGGAGCTTATCTGGGCCTTGGCCGAATGTTTGTCACCCAAATTTGGTTAGCATTCTGACTGTGGTCTGGGAAGGAATATTTTTTGAAGGAAATTGCGCAACTGCCATTTTGACACACTTCTGGTCATGTAATTGCATGGCCTCCACAATTTAACATCCAGGACCTTGTCAAATGTTGGTAACCAAAATTTGTAGCATTCGGACTTGGCGGGTCTGGAGAAGAAGATTTTTGAATGAATTTTCGTGATTTTCCCAACAAATTGACTGTCGGTCATTTGACACATTTCTGGTCATGTGATCGGCATGACTTCCGTAATGTAACATCCCTACCCTAATGTGGTAACCCAAATTTGGTCGCATTCTGAATGGTGGGTGTGGGAAGAATATTTTTGAAGGAAATTACTAAGTCGGCCATTTTGACGATTTAAAGTCAAATGACCGGAATGAGCTTTGCAATCTATCTTATATATTACTAAAACTCTCATCTTGTATATATGTATGTATGTATGTATGTTCCCCGAAATACAGCCAAAATGGTACAAGATAGCGCAAACATTTAGGGCCACCTTACTCACCATTCGCCTCCGGTGTGCAGTATCAAATTTCGTTAAAATTAGGCAACGCCAAGAACTATTAAAAAAATAAATTCCCGATTCAGTCAAGTACTCTTCGGAGAATTTGATCAATGCAAACAACCTCAAGCGTATAGTGCACTGGAGCATATCATTTTTCTCTCTCTCTCTCTCTCTCCTCTCTCTCTCTCTCTCCTCTCTCTCTCTCTCTCTCTCTTCTCTCTCTCTCTCTCTCTCAACCCCTCTGCCTCTCTCTCCTCCCCACACCTTTGCCTCTCTCTCGCACCCTCTGCTGCATCTCTCTCCCACCCCTCTGCCTCTCCTCCCACCCCTCTCCTCTCTCTCCAACCCCTCTGCCTCTCTCTTCCACCCCTCCCAATCTCTACCCCTCTTTCCCTCCCCCCACCAATCTTAATATTCCAATCAGCAAAGTGACGGATTGTATTTTGCTAGAATCGATCCACATATTTATGAACGTGTGTGTGTGTGTGGTGTGTGTGTGTGTGTTGTGTGTGTCAGTTGTGGTGTGTGTGTGTGTGTGTGTGTGTTCTGATTTGCCGGCCACACCTTTTGACCCACGGTCTCAAACTTGCCATATAAGAGTTAAAGACTATTCACTCCACTGTTCACTTTTGACTTTGCTACTCTATTTAACAAATGGTTACCCAGGTGTGTGTGTGTTATGTTCTAATTCACCGGCCACACCATCTGACCCACAGGCTCTAAATTGCATTAAGTGTGCCCATTCATCCACGATAATTTTGCACTTTACCTTCCCCACCTCAACACCCAAGCCTCCCACAACCCTACAAATTTCCATCCTCACCCCAAAACTCAGGTTCACTCGGGCGACCTGTATCTCCTCCAGTCCACGTTCTACACCCACGTCCCCTCCCCAACCCCTTCCACATTCCCCCTTATCCCACCAAACTCCCTCATCCTCCGTTTCCCCCCCCCCCTCCCTTTCAGATTCCCCTTTGGTGTAAAACAGGTATTTCAGCAAGTACATGTATAAAGAGCGTGTGTCAGTCAGTTGTCAGCATTTCTCCTCCAGAACTCCAAAAGCATGAAACCTCGTGGCCCAAAACTCTGCATGTTCTACTAAGGGAACTCCCAGGGCTTCTTCATGAAAGCTGATTATTTGGGTAAATTTAAACACCTCTTTTTGAAGATAATTAACGGGTTGCTCATCATTCAAAAACGAAAAAAAAAGCCTTACCAAGATGGCGGCCACACCATCTTGGTCAGGTCCGCTTCATCTCGCAGGGGTATTAAAACTGCCATTTTGTTTCGGCTTGCTCAAAAATGCCTTGACTTGAAACAGACCTCAATGGTTTTGCACGATAAAAGTGTTCAATTTTTTTTTCACTTTCCTCACTCATATCATTGAATGCTTGATCTTAATATCACTGCACACACTCTCTTTTGTAGGTCCTCTCGTTTTCAAATAAAGAGCTTGGAACAATTTTATGCATTATAAGATGTGATTTTCCACGATGGCCTCTCACAGACTAATTAAAGTATATAATCAAAATCTGTCTTTGGATTTGAGAACGGAGCTGGTGGACTGATTAAGTGTCGAAATCTGGATTGAAATCTGAAAATTTAAAGATATTTAGCAATTCATATAACTAAGCATATTTACTTTAGCAAGGCAATGCTCCCTTCCTGCACTTATTTTACGCCAGTTTTTGTTTTGCGTTGTTGAAGGTGCCGAGTTGTTCCATCACCAATCAGCTTTGCCATCGCTTGCCAAGCCAACCGTTCCTTTTCAACAAATTTTGTTGGAGTGCTTGCTTGAGTTGCTTCAGCCACATGTCAAGCACTCTACAAACTGCTTGGTATGAAACACACGCCTGTTTCACCATTACCTTACCTTTCCACTTGTTCTAGTGCTCTTTTTGCTAAAATATCTGTAACGAGCAGGGGTGCCTGGATTGTTCAGCAACGCGGGTCCCTCCGCCCACCTTCTTCTCCTCCATCCTCCCATTCCTTCCCCTCCCCATCCCACCACTCCCTCCCTCCGACTCCACACCACCCCTTCCCCCCCTCCGGACAATCCCCCTTTTTCCTCTCCTGATTTGTGGAGGTTTGCTTGGGGCTTCCCATTCTCTGGGGACATGTACAGTGCGAAAATCAAGTTATCCCAACAGTTGACTTGTAATACCCTCTGCCATCAACCATCGGTTGTGCGACACGATACACATTCACATAGAGAATTTTTGCAAACCTTCCCTCCCGAAAACCCCATGACTTCAGATGAACCAAGTCGCCCATGTGCACCATGAGGTCAAACTTGGTCCATTTGCAAGTTTGTGGCAATTGGCCCAGTAGTTTTTGGATATGATTGGTGTTGAACACAGCGTACACTGACACAAACAGACATACAGACAGAAAATGACATTTATTTATGAGATGACTTGGTTGCTCAACTTTAGAGGTATTCTTCGATGTTTGTTCATTTGCAAGCCATGGCAAAACAGTCGACATGGTGTAATTGACGTTTCTTTTCACAGCGATTGTCATTTTGAAATAAATTACAAATTGACAATGAAGACAATGTCTAGTATGAAATAAACCAAGTATTCTCCAATTTACACAAGAAAATACAAATATAACGATTGTTCTGTTGTTGGTTCACGAAAAAATATCTTCCCGAAAAAAAATAAGTGACCACTATATTCGTATTTTGTGTATCTGTCCGTCTGTGTGTGTCTTCCGAGCATAGCTCCGTGGGTTAGATCCGATCCTGATAAAATTTTGGTGGGAGTTTATATCATGAATCTAGTGAGTTTCCTGAGAATGGGCATGGTGCACCCCATTATCGGCGGAGCCACGCCCAAAAAACATGTGTTTTAGGGGTAGCCGATTTCAATTTGCATCTTTCCTAGGGGGTTTGTCGAATCTGACAGGGGTCGGTATTTGGTTAGCCCAATGCACCTGCATAGCCCTACGGAGCTCGATTTTCATTTTTCCCAAGGTCAAGGTCACAGGTCACGAACTTAGAAAATTGCGAATTTGACATAAAAAATATCTCTCCGAGGGTTGTCGAATCTGGCTGATTCGGTATTGGTTAGCCCAATGGCACCTGCATAGCCCACGGAACCGTTTTTCATTTTCGTCCCAAGGTCAAGGTCACAAGGTCACGAACTTAGAAAATTGTGAATTTGACAAAAAATTCCATCTTCTCGAGGGTTGTGTTGAATCTGGCAGGAGTTTCGGTATCTTGGTTAGCCCAATGGCACCTGCATAGCCCCCACGGAGCTCGATTTTTCATTTTCGTCCCAAAGTCAAGTCACAATTCACGAACTTAGAAAATTGCGAATTTGACATAAAATTATCTTCTCCCGGAGGTTTGTGATCTGGCAGGGAGTTTCGGTATTGGGTTAGCCAATGGCACCGTATAGCCCCACGGAGCTCGATTTTTCATTTTCGTCCAAGTCAAGGTCACAAGGTCACGAACTTAAAATTGCGAATTTTGACTTAAAAAATTATCTTCCCGAGGGGTTTGTCGAATCTGGCTGGGGTTTCGGATTTGTTCGCCCAATGGCACCTGCATAGCCCCACGAGCTCGATTTTTTCATTTTCGTCCCAAGGTCAAGTCACAAGGTCACGAACTTAGAAAATTGCGAATTTTACATAAAAATCCATCTTTTCCGAAGGGTTTGTTGAATCGGCAGGGGTTTCGGTATTTGCTTAGCCCAATGGCACCTGCATAGCCCACGGGGCTCGATTTTTCATTTTCGTCCCAACGTCAAGGTCACAAGTCACAAACTTAGAAAATTGCGAATTTTGACATAAAATCATACGACGCCCAAACTTTGAGAGCGAGGATGACAATATTTTATGCATAATCTTGAGGTCATTCCCCACCTAAAGTCTTGAAACCATTTTGCTCTATCTCGAACACCTTGCCGTGGCGCCCCCTTCAAGTTTGTTTTTACGCTGATTTCATCAAAGTATGGATAATCCGAGGAGTGCAAATGCCATATAGCCTATAGACGTTATATTGTTCCTGGAATGTCCCAGAGGAAGTTTTGCACCAAAGGTCATTAATCCTTGACTTTGACCTTAAAAGTTCACAAAGGTCAAATTTCAAAGTTGTGGAATCGGGGACCGGGTTTCGACCTTCTTCGACGACTAATTCCAATAAGCTATAGCACGTATCCTGTTTCCTTATTTAATGTCCACAACATTGTTTTGTGACCTTTAAAGGTTATGCAAAGGTCAAATTTTGAAAGTTGTTGAACGAAACCGGGGTTTTCGACATTTTGCAGCAGCTATAACCTGGTCACTCGTACCACATCATGTTGATCATTTTTATAACTTGGTCAAACATTATCACATTGTCTCATCCTTGACTTCTGAAAGAATCATCTACATCGTCAAATACCGCTCGTGAACCATCGTCGTCTTCAGACTTGTCTTAGTTAAATTTGACAAGGTTAAAAATGTAAAATAAGACAAGTAACCTTAATAGTTAGAGTAATTATCACCTCGGAGAGTTCCATTTCTATCGCTGGAACACAGGGTGGCATCCGCAGTACCAGTCTCATCCCTCAAGGGAAGCCCATGTTATAATCTCTTTTAAAACGGTGCATGCTGTTTGAACCTGTTTGAACATGCTGTTTGAACGTACCCCATTTCTTTTAATGCTGTACGAATGCCAGCGGATGGGACGTCCAGTTTTACATCCATCCGAGTGACGGCAAATACAATGATGAATCGGCCTGCCTCTGAAAATGTAAAAGGAGAACCCCCCTCCCCACTCCTCCTCAAGTCCCCTTCTCACTTCAGCCTCTTTAGCCTCCATCATAAGGTATAAGGGGGTAAACTAACCCCTCCCCCTCAAATCCCCCTCTCATCTTTCGGTGTAGGGGGGTAAAGTTGGACTCTAGATAAATGTAAACCTCAGTAACCCTCCCCCCTACCACCCGCTTACCTTAAAGCACCCATACCAAATGCAAGTCAACCACACCCCCCCTCCCCTTCCCCTGAAAGTCCCACTACTAAGTTGCAAGTTGAGAACCCCCCTGCCCCCTTCCATCAGGTTGCCCTACCAAGCTCAAGTTGAGAACCACCCCCCATCCCCATCAAGTCCACCTACCAAACAAGTCAAGAACAGCCCCTCCCAGTTCCCCCTCCTCACTCCCCCATCCTCCTTGCTACCCCTGCCCTCCTCACTCCCACCCCTCCTCACATCACCCCACCCCCCCCCCCCCGCAACCCTCATTGGTAGTCCCAACAGCAAAGCGACGGGTGGTATTTGCTAGCGACGGGTGCTATTTTGAGAGAGACCTGGGGTGCGGCTCATGGTGTTCACACACGTCTTTTTACGATGTAGCAGTGATGAGTGAGCGACGTGGTAAGGCAAAGTGAACAATGTAGTGTTACGTACGCAGTTCGGTCACCTGCACTACCTCACACTACGGACAGTGTTGATTCACAGGCAAAAGTACCCGTAGGTGGCACGCAATGTCACTCTGCTAAACACAACCAAAAATGCATCCTATCCTCCTTTGTAACAACTGGTCGATCAATTAAAGTAAACGTTTAGGCCCCACCCACCTTTGTGGCTTGCCTTTTTGTTTAGTTATGCGATTCATTAATCAACATCACAGCATGACATAAGGTGCAGAAATGGATTCCCTTAACTACAGACCGATTAACTTACTTCCAATCATCAGCAAGGTCATGTAATCCATCATCGCAGCTAATATTAAATCATTCCTTTTCTCCAACAGCATCATCTCAGATCATCAATTCAGATTCAGACCTGGTCACTCCACCTTGAACGCTGCCTCAACTCTCCCAAAAATGGATGGAGGCCCTCAATATCAGACATGAGACCAGGGCCAGCTTTTGATACAGTCTGGCGCCCTACCTTGCCCTTCAAAGCGTCTGCCTATGGAATCCAAGGTTAACTCCACTCTTGGATTACTAACTTCCTCCACTCTCATAGCCAATGTGTGGCTCTCAATGGAACACCTTCTTCTCCTCTCCATGTCAAGGCTGGAATACCCAAGGCAGTGTTCTAGGCCACATCTTATTCCTAATCTTCATCAATAATCTCACTATCTCTCAGAAAAATTGTGTTTATCTCTTTGCTGATGACTCCATTCTCTGCCGTGACATCACTCATCCTTCTGACAGACAGGCAGCAGCCTCTTCCCTCTCTTCAGACCTTGACATCACCACAAACTGGTGAAACACTTGGAATATGTCTTTCAATCCTGAGAAATGTCTCTGTCTCTGTCTCTGTCTCTGTCTCCAAAAGAACCGTACAACAAATCCTCCCATTTACTTTCTCAATAACCCTCTGGAAGAGGTTCAGTCACTCAAACTCTTGAGTTTCACTCTCAGGCACGAACTATCTTGGGAAAGCCACATTTCAAAGTTGGCCTCCAAAGCCAGACAGACACCGAGTGGGCATCCTCCCTCGGGCAAAGTCCTTCATTGGCACATCTAAGGGCCCTGTCACACCTTGACGTTTAAGCCAGCAATGGCAACGTATAAAAATCTGATCTAAACGTTGACGTACGCTGAAATTTTGATGGTTTTTTTTTAGTTTTTGGCGTATTCAAAACGTGTTGGTCGTTGCATAACATATTAGTAACGGGCACAGAACGTTTCGTTGTGTTATACATAACTTTTACCAACGAATGCTTACCTTGTGATCGGCTTCAAAACCTAAGCAAGCGATAGTTCAACTTACCCTTTGCGCGTTATACGTATCGCCGGCGAACTCGTGGCATAGCCTGTTGAGAACTTGCCGGACGCCGATTGAAATCAAAACTGCCCGAGATTTTGAATTGTCAACATTGCAGTCACACCTTGACGATTTTGCCAGCGTATGCCATTCTATGAAAAATGGGTTTACAACGCTAGGCACACGTCAAATACGCTATAGGAAAGTTGAGTATACGTTAAGATTATGCTCGAAATCATTGAAGTACGCTGGCATATTACCTAGTCCGTTCGATACGTCGTGAAATTTCAAGCATGCTGAAAATTTTTAAGACTACTCGACGTAAGGCTCACACGTTTCGCATGCGTTGGCATCTGTTCTTGCACGTTCCGCGATCGTTTAAACACGGCGAACACACGTTACTTGTAGGTTACTCATAAGTCGAAGCACGTCAAGTTAATGGCAACCATACTTGAAACCCAATTTAAACCTTGAGTAACGTGCTTTGAACAAATAGAGTAACGTCAGCTTAGCCTATGTTTAACGTGCTTGGAAAGTATGAGTAACGTGCATTGAAACTAGTATAACTGCCTTGAACCAATGGCTACCGTGCTATGAACGTAAGAGTAACGTGCGTTTAACCTATGTGTAGCATGTTTTGAACCTAAGTAAAACGTGCATCTAACCATTGAATAACATGCTATGAACCTATATTGTAACGTATGTATAACGCACATTGTCGTATGTAGACGAATTAAATTGACGTTCTCGGACAACCACAGAACTTACTGAAAGTGTTTCTAACTTACATCTACCGTGTACTGACGTATTGGCAGCGTTTAGGAATTGGTACATACAAATGGGCTTCACAAGAGGAACCCATCATTGTTCCAGACTCCATGTTGAGTAGATGCAATGCCAGTAGTATCAGTAGTAGTAATACTATTAGCAGTAGTTGGTGTGCGTGACAGTAGTATATAGTAGATAGTAGTAGTAGTTGTATAGTAGTCATGTAGAGTAGAATGTCTACATCAGAGTAGTAGTAGTGGTATGTCTATGTCAAGTAGTAGTAGTAAGTATGTCTATGTCATTAGTAGTCTAGTAGTAGTAGTAGTATGTCTATGTCAGAAGATAGTAGTGTAGTAGTAGTGTAGTAGTAGTATTGTGTAGTAGTAGTAGGTCCATGTCAGTAGTAGTATGTGAGCGTGATGGGGGTGTGGTGATGATGGATCCTCTTATCGTCCACGAATAGGAGACTACTTTGCACCATTGTTCGATGTTCTTTTCGGCTAATTTTTTTTCCTCATTCCCACGATGAAATATTCTTTGTTTACTTTTTAAAAGTATTAAAAACGACTTTGACAAATGCATAATGTACTAGTAATGAACACAGAACGCTTCGGAGAACTTATACATAAGTTATACCAACGATTGTTTATCGTGTTTTAGGCGTCCACAACTCATGCCCAACGATAGTCCAGCGTATGCATAGAATAATTCCCAAGCACGTTATTCATAGGTAATAAATAAGTCACGGGTACCCTAAACATTACTTTGATGTGTTTCGACGTATGAGGAACTTTCAAGTAGCGTGTGCGAAGTGTGAACAAACGTTCGTTTGTAGCGTGCTTACAAAACGTTACTCATAGGTTAGAAATATAGTTTCGGGTACGCGAATGTTACCTCTACGTGTTTCGACTTATGATGAGTAACATACAATTAACGTGTGTCAACGATCGCATAACGTGCCTAAACCTTATGCCGGCGTAGCGGAACGTAGTGAGCCAAACGCCGAGTACGTCGTAAAATTTAAGCATTCGAAAAAGAGAGAAAAGCACAAAAGTCAACGATTAAAGCCAGCGTACAACGACTTATGGCAAGTGTTTTCAGGGTATTCCTAACGTATACAAAACTTACCAATAACGTATTCGACGTGTCTGCCAGCGTTATTCGGCAAAATTTTGTTAAAAAAAAAACGGCATACGTTCGCTAAATCGTCAAGGTGTGACAGCCCCTTAAGCTCCTATCCATCTGTAAGGCTTTCAGCTTTGGCTTGATAGAGTACTACTCTCCCCTCCGGGCTGACTCACCTGCCTCACATATTTCTCAGTTTAAAGCCGTGGTAACCAAGTTTTCAAGAACATTGGAATCTCTCTCAATGAAGCTGAGTCTGTGGGCCTATCACTTCGCCATCGCCGAGAGGTCGGTGATCGCTCAGTCTTCTTCCGTCTCATTTCTGGTCTTTCACCCTCTGCCCTCTCCATACTTTGTCCCCCCACTCCCACCCCCACCCCCACTCCCTCAGGTATCTGCAGGACGAGCATGATCCACCAGCAACCCCCTCCTCATGAAAATGCCTAAATCCGGAACGACTACTCACCCCTAATCATATATTCCACTTTTTCCCACCTTCCACACTGTGAAACCACCTTCCACATGCTCTTCAATCTCATTCTTTCCTCCAGATCTTCAAGAAGCTATTCACCACCATCTTAAGTCATCCCCCATAGAAAACCATGTACTTTTCTACACCTGTTAAACTACTCCCCAACCCTCCAAAAATTTTGCTTATGTATACATCTTCTCCACCCCTTCCGTTGTCCCCTACCTCTCATCGTTACCTACGATAACTACGATTAAATTGACAAGTACTTTAATCCCTCTGTCTACCAATACATCTTTTGACCCTTCTTTAACTCCAAAAATTAATTTTGTGAAACTTATAGAATTTCTTTTTCACTTGGAAGTTGTGGGTTACGATGTGTAAATAAATAGGTAAAAAAAAGTCTGATTTAATGCAATTTAATTCCAGGCGAGAAGGCAACAAAAGGTGAAAAATTTGACAGGGGGTGTAGACTTTCTATAGGCACTGTACATCATCATCATCATCATATTATAGCCATTTCCATGCTTGCCTGTGTAAACCGACCATGTGTATATGTACATATATACATATACATATATATATATATATTGTTGCGGGCCGGGGGTCGGTGGCGAGAATGACCACTAGGTGGGGGAGGTTATGCCGTCTCCCACCAACTCCCGGAATTGTAGGCCGTCGCTCAGATAGCTACGCGAGCCGGTGGGTCGCTTAATCGACCGTGGAACGCCAATATCTCGACCGTTGGCGTAGGGTTATTTTGTCTAGTTCAGTGTTTCTCAAGGGTGGGGCGACTCCCAACCGGTGGGGCGTCATATATTTTGGTGGGGCATGAGGATTCAGAATTAATGAATCAATATATCATCGCTTTCATAGCTTTGCACTTTCAAATTTTGCACACGAAACGTGGTGATTTAAGACTGAAACTAACAAAATTGGTTCCTCGAATCAAACAAATCTGCAGCCAGCGTCAAGGACAGGGCTCCCATTGAAGTGAGTAGCAATTGAATAAAATTTGCAATAAAGTTTTAATAAAGCCTTTTGAATACATATGTAGTATATACTGTAGTGTCTCCAATCATGGTGCGACGTACGATTTTTTTGAAAATCAAAGTGGGGCATGGGACAAAAAAGGTTGAGAAACACTGGTCTAGATCCAATGTACCTAAGTAACCACGCGGGATCGGCTACCGGGGATCCACGCCCTCGGAATGCTTGGCCGAACCGGATTCACTCTACCGGCAGCGGTAAAATTACACCCACAGACTACCACTCTGCCACCTACCTTTCTGGCTCGGAGGCAGTCGAGCGGGCCTGCCCAGGACGTCCCGGCTCAATGGACGATTACCGGGGATAAACCCGCCTAAACTCAGATCCGAACCATGCTGGACCAATTCAAGAAAGGACGGAAACGAACTGGGGACATTTCTACAATTGTTTATTTACAATAATAAGCTCAAATGAGCTAAGATCCTCATCCTCTTAATGATGACGTCATAAAAACGAATATGACGTCATTGTGATGTATTCAGGTTTGCGATAAATTATCTGTGCTAATGCCGGCTTCATTCCCGCAAACAAATTCAAACAGCTTGCCTAGTTTCGGAGATAATGGTATAGGCGATTTCCATTGCAGCGATATTATGACGTCAACTTTTTTTCTAGGAAGAATTTCCAAAATCGGAGATGGTTACTGCCTGTGCGTGGGCTTTCTGCATATACATGGCAAGTTTCACGAAGATCCGATGAAACTCTGGGTTTGTGAAACAAAAAATGTCAGAAAATAGGAATGACATCATAAAAATTGATATGACGTCATAGTGATGTATCATATCTGCGGTAATTCATCTCTGCTAATGCCCTGTTCGATTCCCGCAAACAGAATTCAAAAGCTTGCCTAGTTTCGGAGATAAATATTTAGGCGATTTCCATTAGCGGAGTATTTTGACGTCCTAACTTTTTTTTTCTAGGAGGAATTTTTCAAAATCGGAGATCGTTACTGTCTGTGCAGGGTTTTTTTACATATATACGCCAAGTTTCAGGAAGTTTCCGATGAAAACTGTAGGCTGTGAAACAAAAAAGTCCACAAAAACGTGAGTAAGACTTAGAGATCCTTCACGAGGATCTAAAAAGACACAGGGAAGACTTAAGTGGATATGCAAGTAATATTTACAATGATCAAAAACAAACACTGAAACAGTTTCTATTTTTAAGACGGGCCCACACACTCAGACACACCACAGATGTTTTATTGAAGACCCCGCAGCCAGAGAAGGAGAGACGAGCTGAGGGTCGCAGTTCGGCGGGGTACCTGTATGCTGGAGGTAGGGGGTGCTCCGCGGTGCGGCACCTGTCAATGGTGTCTGGCTCGGGGGCTCGTGCCCATGGAGGAACCCGCGTGGAGCAGTCGGAGTCCCTGGCAGAGATCAGGATCGCGGACGGGACCCACTTCTCGGCGTTGAACGCCAGGAGACGGCACACACTGACTTGTATTCCTGGCGGTGGCGGTGATGTCGGACGGGTGACGAAGTCTCCTCTCACTCTCGTTGGATCCACACAGCTCTCGCACTTCTCCTCGTTCTTCAGACGCGCTCCTCTCTTAAATACCCACGAAAGGGAACAAAGAGCCTTCGTTCAGGGTGGAGCTCCGTGAAGCACACGCCATGTCGCCTTGATTGGACAGGGTTCCACGGCATGCCCTTCCTGGGAAGGGTTTCGGGTTGGGGAGAGCGAAGTGCTCGCTCAGTAGCAGGCTGGATGGTCCGCTGGATGTGGCGTTGGAGGATATGTGGTTTGAAGATATAACCTTCCTAAACCGTCGCAACGCCACCTTTGATTCTCCACTAGACAAAAGGAGGGGTTCTATCTCACATGTAATTAATGGAATAACTGACTTTGGGACATCTGTATGTTTGAATGCTTATGGTTTCCAGATCCGTAACAATATATATATATATATATATATATATATATATATATATATATATATATTGAGGGAAGATGAAAGGAGCAGAGGGGGTGAAGAACTGACTGATAGGGTGAAGGAGGGATTGTTGAAAGTAACGGGGGGGGGGGGGGGGGGCAGGGAAGACATCATATATATATATATATAATATATATATATATATTATATATATATATATTATATATATTATATGTATGTATACAGTGGGAGAACAAGTATTGATAACACTGCGAGATTTGCAGGTTTTCCCACTTACAAAGCACGTAGAGGTCTGTATTTTTTATCATAGGTACACTTCAACTGTGAAAGACTGAATCTAAAACAAAAATCCTGAAAATCACATTGTATGATTTTTAAATATTAATTTGCATTTTATTGCATAAATAAGTATTTGATACATCAGAAAAACAGAACTTAATATTTGGTACAGAAACCTTTGTTTGCAATTACAGAGATCAGACGTTTCCTGTAGTTCTTAACCAGGTTTGCACAGACTGCAGCAGGGATTTTGGCCCACTCTCCATACAGATCTTCTCCAGATCCTTCAGGTTTCGGGGCTGTCGCTGGCAACACAGACTTTCAGCTCCCTCCAAGATTTTCTATTGGGTTCAGGTCTGGAGACTGGCTAGGCCACTCCAGGACCTTGAGATGCTTCTTACGGAGCCACTCCTTAGTTGCCCTGGCTGTGTGTTTCGGGTCGTTGTCATGCTGAAGACCCAGCACACCCCATATTCAATGCTCTTGTTGAGGGAAGGAGGTTGTTGGCCAAGATCTCGCGATACATGGCCATCCATCCTCCCTCAATACGGTGCAGTCGTCCTGTCCCCTTTGCAGAAAAGCATCCCCAAAGAATGATGTTTCCACCTCCATGCTTCACGGTTGGGATGGTGTTCTTGGAGTTGTACTCATCCTTCTTCTTCCTCCAAACACGGCGTGTGGAGTTTAAACCAAAAAGCTCATTTTGGTCTCATCAGACCACATGACCTTCTCCATTCTCCTCTGGATCATCCAGATGGTCATTGGCAAACTTCAGACGGGCCTGGACATGCGCTGGCTTGAGCAGAGGGACCTTGCGTGCGCTGCAGGTTTTAATCCATGACGGCGTAGTGTGTTACTTATGGTTTTCTTTGATACTGTGGTCCCAGCTCTCTTCAGGTCATTGACCAGGTCCTGCCGTGTAGTTTCTGGCTGATCCCCACCTTTCTCATGATCATTGAGGCTCCACGAGGTGAGATCTTGCATGGAGCCCCAGACCGAGGGAGATTGACTGTTATTTGAACTTCTTCATTTTAATAATTGCGCCAACAGTTGTTGCCTTCTCACCAAGTGCTTGCTATTGTCCTGTAGCCATCCCAGCCTTGTGAAAGTCTACAATTTTTGTCCTGATGTCCTTAGACAGTCTCTCTGGTCTTGCCCCATTGTGGAGAGGTTGGAGTCTGATTGATTGAGTGTGGACAGCTGTCTTTTATGCAGATAACGAGTTTCAAACAGGTGCAGTTAATACAGGTAATGAGTGGAGAATGGGAGGGCTTCTTAAAGACAAAACTAAAGGTCTGTGAGAGCCGGAATTCTTACTGGTTGGTAGGTGATCAAATATTTATTTCATGCATAAAATGCAAATTAATTATTTAAAAATCATACAATGTGATTTTAGGATTTTGTTTTTGATTCCGTCTTTCACAGTTGAAGTGTACCTCTGATAAAAATTACAGACCTCTGTGCTTTGTAAGTGGGAAAACCTGCAAAATCGGCAGTGTATCAAATACTTGTTCTCCCCACTGTATATATATATATATATATAGTATATACACATATATAGTTATGGTCCAGGGTGTGGGCTCGCCATGAGGGGAAGCAATCGAGTTTCTCCCGAACACCCGGTCCTGAGACCACCAACCACAGATAACTCCACGGTCCAATGGGCTGTAGTTTTTACATCACCGTAGCCACTTGACTTCGATTACCGGCCTAGCAGGGTTACGTTTTGCTGTTTCCGTGATACCTATTGACACAGCAACCTAACTGGAGGCCACACCCTTGGCGCCACACCTGGTGATCTTCTGCCAAGTGGAACAGATCAGTACAGCACCAGCTATCAGAGCAAATCAGGTGGGGAACAACTTCCCATTCAACTACACTTGTACACTGTTGGACCAATGAAGGAAAAGGCAATTGAGACAGATTTGAAATAACAACACAGTTATTTATTATTACACACACACAAACACACACACACACACACACACACGCAATCATTTAAAAGCGAGTATTTACAAACAAAAAAGCAAAAGGCACATAAGAGCAGATTTACCTCACGTATTCTTTCTTAGAAAATATTATTTACAGAAGAGACAAGGCCATCATTCAATCAGGGGAGAAGAAGACTAGAAGAAAAACTTGAGAAGAAAATAAAAGTATGGAGAAAAGAAAAGTCGGGTCTTTTCTTTTCTCCCTCAACTCACACAGCCTGACGAGGCTGTGTCAGCCCAAATATAAGAGAATGGGGAAGATGGGCAGTAGTGATGGGGAAGATGGGCGGTAGTGATGCGGAGCGATGGGACACGCAGCTGCATCCCTAAGTTGCCCAGACCCAGGAGGCGAGTCCTCTCCGGAGTTCCAGATATGTCAACTGCAAGCAACTCCGTTTCTGCTGGGCCCCATGTCCAGAAGCTCCCCACGAACCAAACCATATTCTGGGATTTCCACACTGCCCAACTCCGCACTCTGGGCTTTCTCTTTCTCTGTCTCTTTCTCTGTCTCTGTCTTTCTCTCCCAAGGACAAAGACCAGCTACAAACAAGTTTCTCCTCAAAGGATCTCGCCTTTTTCCGTCTCTTCCTGTGCGCTTCTGTCCTCTTCCTTCCTCCTCTCACTCTGAGCTTTTTTTCTCCTGTCTCTGCTCATGCCCTCCTGTTCTCTTTCTCTTCTTCTCCTGAGTTTTTCCCATTTTTTTTTCAGCTCTCCTGAGAGATGCCGCTGGACCAAGGGACGACCGAAAGGCCGCAGGGCCGAAGATAAGACCAAGGGGCTGAAGGAGGGATTGGCAAAATGATGTTTGGTGAAAGGGAGGTCATTGGTGAATTGAGAAAGGCGGGAGGGGTGGGTCTAATGGTGTGCACGAAGGAATTAATGAAAGTAGCAGAGGGTTTGATCAGACAGATGTGGTGAAGGAGGGAAGACTGAAAGGAGCAGAGGGGTGAGAACTGACCGATAGGGTGGAGGGATTGTTGAAAGTAACGGGGGGGGGGGGGGGGAGGGGGGGGAAGAACATCACACGAGGAAAAAATGAACTAACCAATGCGTGCCCGCCGAACAACACTTTGACAAGGGGCGAAGGACTGTCTACAGAAAAATTAATGAAATAACTAATCCTCGGGTCACCTACGTGTCTATGTATGCTCTCTCCCTGGGGTGTTTCCAAAACCGTAAACCAGTCATTGGCACCTCACTGATGGTGAACGGTGAGGTCCAAAATACATCTGGAGCAGCATGAAATGTCTACCGCTCAAGCACATTATCTTTCTTTACCAGACCACATCAGGAAGTGTTAGAGTCAGACGTATATGATAGTGAGGCAATTTAAAGGCATGTCGTGACTCTTCAACACTGTGGCGTCTTTCTTTCATTGTAAACTAACAACACATTTCACCCTGACTGCAAGCTAGCAGTTCAAATGGTGAGCGTCACCAGTGACTGAAAAGGTTATGAAATATATTGTTACGGGCCAGGGACCGGTGGCGAGAACGACCGCTAGGTGGGGGAAGTTACCGTCGTCGTGCCACACTCCCGGAATTGTAGGCCGTCGCTCACAGATAACTCCGTGAGGCGACGGGTCGCTTAACCGACCGTGGATGCCAATACCTCCACCGCGTAGCGTAGAGTCTTTTTGTCTAGAACCAATTTACCTAATTAACCACGCGGTGTCGTCTACCGGGAACCACGCCTCGGCACGTCTTGCTCGAACCAGGTCACTCTACCGACTGCGGTAGAGTTCCAACTACTGACTACCAATCCAGTTCGGGTGCAGTCGAGCGGAACTGCCAAAGCCGTGCCGGCTGGGATGAGCAGATTAACGGGAACAAAGACCCGGCTAAAACTCAGATCCGAACCATGCTGGACCAATGAAAGAAATGACGGAAACGAACTGGGAACATTTCTACAATTGTTCTATTTACTAGCAAAGAAGGACACAGAGCAAGCTTATCGCAGATATACAGGAGATTTACAATGATCGAAAACACTTATGCAGTGGTACTTAGCAGACGGAACCACACACACAGACGAAAATAAAACCAAGTTGAATTCCAAGGAACCCCACAGCCAGGGAGAGAGACGAGCTGGGGTCGCG
>CM068961.1:40827467-40840611 GCA_035128595.1 Eptatretus atami
CCCCCCTCCCCCTTCCCCTGAAGTCCCACTACTAAGTGCAAGTTGAAGAACCCCCTGCCCCTTCCATCAGTTGCCCTACCAAGCTCAAGTTGAGAACACCCCCATCCCCTCAAGTCCACTACCAAAAAGTCAAGAACAGCCCTCCCCAGTTTCCCCCTCCTCACTCCCCCATCTCCTTGCTACCCCTGCCCTCCTCACTTCCACCCCTCTACATCACCCACCCCCCCCCCCGCAACCCTCTATTGTAGTCCCAACAGCAAAGCGGACGGTGGTATTTGCTTGCGACGGGTGCTATTTTGAGAGAGACCTGGGTGCGGCTCATGGTTTCACACACGGCTTTTACGATGTAGCATGATGAGTGAGCGCAGTGTAAGCAAAGTGAACAATGTAGTGTTACGTACGCAGTTCGGTCACCTGCACTACCTCACACTACGGACAGTGTTGATTCACAGCAAAAGTACCGTAGGTGGCACGCAATGTCACTCTGCTAAACACAACCAAAATGCATACCTATCCTCCTTTGTAAAACTGGTCGATCAATTAAAGTAACGTTTAGGCCCACCACCTTTGTGGCCTGCCTTTTTGTTTAGTTATGCGATTCATTAATCAACATCACAGCATGACATAAGGTGCAGAAATGGATTCCCTTAACTACAGACCGATTAACTTACTTCAATCATCAGCAAGGTCATGTAATCCATCATCGCAGCTAATATTAAATCATTCCTTTTCTCCAACAGCATCATCTCAGATCATCAATTCAATTCAGAACCTGGTCACTCACCTTGAACGCTGCCTCAACTCTCCCAAAAATGGATGGAGGCCCTCAATATATAGACATGAGACCAGGGCCAGCTTTGATACAGTCTGGCGCCCTACCTTGCCTTCAAAGCGTCTGCCTATGGAATCCAAGGTTAACTCCACTCTTGGATTACTAACTTCTCCACTCTCATAGCCAATGTGTGGCTCTTCAATGGAACACCTTCTTCTCCTCTCCATGTCAAGGCTGGAATACCCAAGCAGTGTTCTAGGCCACATCTTATTCCTAATCTTCATCAATAATCTCACTATCTCTCAGAAAAATTGTGTTTATCTCTTTGCTGATGACTCCATTTCTTGCGTGACATCACTCATCCTCTGACAGCAGGCAGCAGCCTTTCCTCTCTTCAGACCTTGACATCACCACAAACTGGTGAAACACTTGGAATATGTCTTTCAATCCTGAGAATGTCTCTGTCTCTGTCTCTGTCTCTGTCTCCAAAAGAACCGTACAACAAATCCTCCCATTTCTTTTCTCAATAACCCTCTGGAGAGGTTCAGTCACTCAAACTCTTGAGTTTCACTCTCAGGCACGAACTATCTTGGGAAGCCACATTTCAAAGTTGGCTCCAAAGCCAGACAGACACCGAGTGGCTCCTCCCTCGGGCAAAGTCCTTCATTGGCACATCTAAGGGCCCTGTCACCCTTGAGTTTAAGCCAGCAATGGCAACGTATAAAAATTGATCTAAAACGTTGACGTACGCTGAAATTTGATGGTTTTTTTTAGTTTTTGGCGTATTCAAAACGTGTTGGTCGTTTGCATAACATATTTAGTAACGGGACACGAACGTTTCGTTGTGTTATACATAACTTTTACCAACGAATGCTTACTTGTGATCGGCGTTCAAAACCTAAGACAAGCGATAGTTCAACTTACCCTTTGCGCGTTATACGTATCGCCGGCGAACTCGTGGATAGCCTGTTGAGAACTTGCCGGACGCCGATTGAAATCAAAACTGCCCGAGATTTTGAATTGTCAACATTGCAGTCACACCTTGACGATTTTGCCAGCGTATGCCATTCTATGAAAATGGGTTACAACGCTAGCACACGTCAAATACGCTATAGGAAAGTTGAGTATACGTTAAGATTATGCTCGAATCATTGAAGTACGCTGGCATACTAGTCCGTTCGATACGTCGTGAAATTTCAGCATGCTGAAAATTTTAAGACGTAATCGACGTAAGGCTCACACGTTCTCATGCGTTGGCATCTGTCTTGCACGTTTCCGCGATCGTTTAAACACGGCGAACACACGTTACTTGTAGGTTACTCATAAGTCGAAGGCACGTCAAGTTAATGGCAACCATACTTGAAACCCAATTTATAACCGTTGAGTAACGTGCTTTGAACAATGATAACGTCAGCTTAGCCTATGTTTAACGTGCTTGGAAAGTATGAGTAACGTGCATTGAAACTATGTATAATGGCCTTGAACCAATGGCTACCGTGCTATGAACGTAAGAGTAACGTGCGTTTAACCTATGTGTAGCATGTTTTGAACCTAAGTAAACGTGCATCTAACCATTGAATAACATGCTATGAACCTATTTGTACGTATGTATAACGCACATTGTCGTATGTAGACGAATTAAATTGATGCTTCCGAGAACCACAGAACTTACTGAAAGTGTTTCTAACTTACATCTACCGTGTACTGACGATATTGCAGCGTTAGGGGAATTGGTACATACAAATGGGCTTCACAAGAGGACCATCATTGTTCCAGACTCACATGTTGAGTAGATGTCAATGCCAGTAGTATCAGTAGTAGTAATACTATTAGCAGTAGTTGGTGTGCGTGCAGTAGTAATAGTAGTAGTAGTTGTAGTAGTAGCATTGGTAGTAGTAGAATGTCTACTCAGTAGTAGTAGTGGTATGTCTATGTCAGTAGTGTAGTAGTATGTCTATGTCAGTAGTAGTAGTAGTAGTAGTAGTATGTCTATGTCAGTAGTAGTAGTAGTAGTTGTATGTAGTAGTATTGGTAGTAGTAGTAGGCCATGTCAGTAAGTAGTATGTGAGCGTGATGGGGAGGGTGTGGGTGATGATGGATCCTCTTATCGTCCACGAATAGGAGACTACTTTGCACATTGTTCGATGTTCTTTTCGGCTAATTTTTTTCCTCATTCCCACGATGAAATATTTCTTTGTTTTACTTTTTAAGTATTAAACGACTTTGACAAATGCATAATGTACTAGTAATGAACACAGAACGCTTCGAGAACTTATACATAAGTATTACCAACGATTGTTTATCGTGTTTTAGGCGTCCACAACCTATGCCCAACGAAGTCCAGCGTATGCATAGCGTATAATTCCCAAGCACGTTATTCATAGGTAATAATAAGTCACGGGTACCCTAAACATTACTTTGATGTGTTTCGACGTATGAGGACTTTCAAGTAGCGTGTTGCGAAGTGTGAACAACGTTCGTGTGTAGCGTGCTTACAAAACGTTACTCATAGGTTAGAAATAAGTTTCGGGTACGCGAATGTTACCTCTACGTGTTTCGACTTATGAGTAACATACAATTAACGTGTGTAACGATCGCATAACGGTGCCTAAACCTATGGCCGGCGTAGCGGAACGTGTGAGCCAAACGCCGAGTACGTCGTAAAATTTAAGCATTCGAAAAGAGAGAACAAGCACAAAAGTCAACGATTAAAGCCAGCGTACAACGACTTATGCGATGTTTTTCAGGGTATTCCTAACGTATACAAAACTTACCATAACGTATTCGACGTGTGCCAGCGTATTCGGCAAATTTGTAAAAAACGGCATACGTTCGCTAAATCGTCAAGGTGTGACAGCCCCTTAAGCTCCTATCCATCTGTTAAGGCTTTCAGCTTTGGCTTGATAGAGTACACTCTCCCTCCGGGCTGACTCACCTGCCTCACATATTTCTCAGTTTAAAGCCGTGGTAACAAGTTTTCAAGAACATTGGAATCTCTCAATGAAGCTGAGTCTGTGGGCCTATCACTTCGCCATCGCCGAGAGTCGGTGATCGCTCAGTCTTCTTCTCGTCTCATTTCTGGTCTTTCCCTCTGCCTCTCCATACTTTGTCCCCCACTCCACCCCACCCCACTCCCTCAGGTATCTGCAGGACGAGCATGATCCACCAGCAACCCTCCTCATGAAAATGCCTAAATCCGGAACGACTACTCACCCTATCATATATTCCACTTTTTCCACCTTCCACACTGTGAAACCACCTTCACACATGCTCTTCAATCTCATTTTTCCTCCAGATCTTCAAGAAGCTATTCACCACCATCTTAAGTCATCCCCCATAGAAAACCATGTACTTTTCTACACTGTTTAAACTACTCCCAACCTCCAAAAATTTTGCTTATGTATACATCTTCTCCACCCCTTCCGTTGTCCCTACCTCTCATCGTTACCTACGATAACTACGATTAAATTGACAAGTACTTAATCCCTTGTCTAAAATACATCTTTTGACCCTTCTTTAACTCCAAAATTATTTTTGTGAAACTTATAGAATTTCTTTTTCACTTGGAAGTTGTGGGTTACGATGTGTAATAAAATAGGTAAAAAAGTCTGATTTAATGCAATTTAATTCCAGGCGAGAAAGGCAACAAAGGTGAAAAATTTGACAGGGGGTGTAGACTTTCTATAGGCACTGTACATCATTCATCATCATATTATAGCCATTTCATGCTTGCCTGTGTAAACACGACCATGTGTATATGTACATATTACATAACATATACATATACAAATTATATATATATATATATATATATTGTTGCGGGCGGGGGTCGGGCGAGAATGACCACTAGGTGGGGAGGTATATGCCGTCTCCACCAACCTCCCGGAATTGTAGGCCGTCGCTCAGATAGCTACGCGAGCCGGTGGTCGCTTAACGACCGTGGAACGCAATATTCCGACACGCTTGGCGTAGGTTATTTTGTCTAGTTCAGTGTTTCTCAAGGTGGGCGGACTCCCAACCGGTGGGCGGTGGCAAATTTTGTGGGGATGAGGATTCAGAATAATGAATCAATATATCATCGCTTTCAAGCTTTGCACTTTCAATTTTGCACACGAAACGTGGTGATTTAAGACTGAAACTAACAAAATTGGTTCCTCGAATCAAACAATCTGCAGCCAGCGTCAAGGACAGGGCTCCATTGAAGTGAGTAGCAATTGAATAAAATTTGCACATAAAGTTTTAATAAAGCCTTTTGAATACATATGTAGTATATACTGTGTGTCTCCAATCATGGTGCGACGTACGATTTTTTTGAAATCAAAGTGGGGCATGGACAAAAAAGGTTGAGAAACACTGGTCTAGTCCAATGTACCTAAGTAACCACGCGGATGCTCACGGGGATCCACGCCCTCGAATGCTTGGCCGAACCGGATTCACTTACCGGCAGCGGTAAAATTACACCACACGACTACCACTCTGCCACCTACCTTTCTGGCTCGGAGGCAGTCGAGGCGGCTGCCCAGGACGTCCGGCTACAATGACCGATTTACGGGATAAAACCCGCCTAAACTCAGATCCGAACATGCTGGACCAATTCGAAAGGACGGAAACGAACTGTGGGACATTTCTACAATTGTTTATTTACAATAATAAGCTCAAATGAGCTAAGATCCTCATCCTTTAATGATGACGTCATAAAAACGAATATGACGTCATTGTGAGTATCAGGTTTGCGTAAATTATCTGTGCTAATGCCCGGCTTCATTCCCGCAAACAAATTCAAACAGCTTGCCTAGTTTCGGAGATAATGGTATAGGCGATTTCCATTAGCAGCGATATTATGACGTAACTTTTTTTCTAGGAGAATTTCAAAATCGAGATGGTTACTGCCTGTGCGTGGGCTTTCTGCATATAATGGCAAGTTTCACGAAGATCGCGATGAAAACTCTGGGTTGTGAAACAAAAAAATGTCAGAAAATAGGAATGACATCATAAAAATTGATATGACGTCATAGTGATGTATCATATCTGCGGTAATTCATCTCTGCTAATGCCCTGTTCGATTCCCGCAAACAGAATTCAAAAAGCTTGCCTAGTTTCGGAGATAAATATTTAGGCGATTTCCATTAGCGGAGATATTTTGACGTCCTAACTTTTTTTTTCTGGAGGAATTTTCAAAATCGGAGATCGTTACTGTTGTGCAGGGTATTTTTACATATATACGCCAAGTTTCAGGAGTTCCGATGAAAACTGTAGGCTGTGAAACAAAAAGTCCACAACAACAACGTGAGTAAGACTTAGAGATCCTTCACGAGGATCTAAAAAGACACAGGGAAGACTTAACGTGGATATGCAGTAATATTTACAATGATCAAAAACAAACACTGAACAGTTTCTATTTTTAAGACGGGCCCACACACTCAGACACACACACAGATGTTTTATTGAAGCCCCGCAGCCAGAGAAGGAGAGACGAGCTGAGGGTCGCAGTTCGGCGGGGTACCTGTATGCTGGAGGTAGGGGTGCTCCGCGGTGCGGCACCTGTCAATGGTGGTCTGGCTCGGGGGCTCGTGCCCATGAGGAACACCGCGTGGAGCAGTCGGAGTCCCTGGCAGAGATCAGGATCGCGGACGGGACCCACTTCTCGGCGTTGAACGCCAGGGAGACGGCACACAACTGACTTGTATTCCTGGCGGTGGCGGTGATGTCGGACGGGTGACGAAGTCTCCTCTCACTCTCGTTGGATCCACACAGCTCTCGCACTTCTCCTCGTTCTTCAGACGCGCTCCTCTCTTAAATACCCACGAAAGGGAAAAAAGAGCCTTCGTTCAGGGTGGAGCCCGTGAAGCACACGCCACTGTCCGCCTTGATTGGACAGGGTTCCACGGCATGCCTTCCTGGGAAGGGTTTCGGGTTGGGAGAGCGAAGTGCTCGTCAGTAGCAGGCTGGATGGTCCGCTGGATGTGGCGTTGGAGGATATAGTGGTTTGAAGATATAACCTTCCTAAACCGTCGCAAACGCACACCTTTGATTCTCCCACTAGACAAAGGAGGGTTCTATCTCACATGTAATTAATGGAATAACTGACTCTTGGGACATCTGTATGTTTGAATGCTTATGTTTCCAGATCCGTAACAATATATATATATATATATATTATTATATATATATATATGAGGGAAGACTGAAAGGAGCAGAGGGGTGGAAAACTGACTGATAGGGTGAAGGAGGGATTGTTGAAAGTAACGGGGGGGGGGGGGGGGCAGGGAAGACATCACATAATATATATATATATATATTATTTATTATATTATAGTATATACACATATATAGTATGGTCCAGGGTGTGGGCTCGCCATGAGGGGAAGCAATCGAGTTTCTCCGAACACACCGGTCCTGAGACCACCAACCACAGATAACTCCACGGTCCAATGGGCTGTAGTTTTTACATCACCGTAGCCACTTGACTTCGATTACCGGCCTAGCAGGTTACGTTTTGCTGTTTCCGTGATACCTATTGACACAGCAACCTAACTGGAGGCCACACCCTTGGCGCCACCACCTGGTGATCTTCTGCCAAGTGGAACAGATCAGTACAGCACCAGCATCAGAGCAAATCAGGTGGGAACAACTTCCATTCAACTACACTTGTACACTGTGGACCAATAGAGGAAAAGGCAATTGAGACAGATTTGAAATAACAACACAGTTATTTATTATTACACACCACACAAACAACACACACAACACACACACACACGCAATCATTTAAAAGCGAGTATTTACAAACAAAAAAGCAAAAGGCACATAAGAGCAGATTTACCTCACGTATTCTTTCTTAGAAATATTATTTTACAGAAGAGACAAGGCCATCATTCAATCAGGGGAGAGAAGACTAGAAGAAAAACTTGAGAAGAAAATAAAAGTATGGAGAAAAGAAAAGTCGGGTCTTTTCTTTTCTCCCTCAACTCACACAGCCTGACGAGGCTGTGTCAGCCCAAATATATAAGAATGGGGAAGATGGGCAGTAGTGATGGGGAAGATGGCGGGTATGTGCGGGCGATGGGACACGCAGCTGCATCCCTAGTTGCCCAGACCCAGGAGGCGAGTCCTCTCCGGAGTTCCAGATATGTCAACTGCAAGCAACTCCGTTTCTGCTGGGCCCATGTCCAGAAGCTCCCCACGAACCAAACCATATTCTGGATTTCCACACTGCCCAACTCCGCACTCTGGGCTTTCTCTTTCTCTGTTTTTCTCTGTCTCGTCTTTCTCTCCCAAGGACAAAGACCAGCTACAAACAAGTTTCTCCTCAAAGGATCTCGCCTTTTCCGTCTCTTCCTGTGCGCTTCTGTCCTCTTCCTTCCCCTCTCACTCTGAGCTTTTTTTCTCCTGTCTCTGCTCATGCCCTCCTGTTCTCTTTCTCTTCTTCTCCTGAGTTTTTCCCATTTTTTTTTCAGCTCTCCTGAGAGATGCCGCTGGACCAAGGGACGACCGAAAGGCCGCAGGGCCGAAGATAAGACCAAGGGGCTGAAGGAGGGATTGGCAAAATGATGTTTGGTGAAAGGGAGGTCATTGGTGAATTGAGAAAGGCGGGAGGGGGGGGCAATGGTGTGACGAAGGAATTAATGAAAGTAGCAGAGGGTTTGATCAGACAGATGTGGTGAAGGAGGGAAGACTGAAAGGAGCAGAGGGGTGAAGAACTGACCGATAGGGTGGAGGGATATGTTGAAAGTAACGGGGGGGGGGGGAGGGAAGACATCACACGAGGAAAAAATGAACTAACCAATGCGTGCCCGCCGAACAACACTTTGACAAGGGGCGAAGGACTGTCTACAGAAAAATTAATGAGATAAACTAATCCTCGGGTCACCTACGTGTCTATGTATGCTCTCTCCCTGGGTGTTTCCAAAACCGTAAACCAGTCATTGGCACCTCACTGATGGTGAACGGTGAGGTCCAAAATACATCTGGAGCAGCATGAAATGTCTACCGCTCAAGCACATTATCTTTCTTTACCAGACCACATCAGGAAGTGTTAGAGTCAGACGTATATGATAGTGAGGCAATTTAAAGGCATGTCGTGACTCTTCAACACTGTGGCGTCTTTTTTCATTGTAAACTAACAACACATTTCACCCTGACTGCAAGCTAGCAGTTCAAATGGTGAGCGTCACCAGTGACTGAAAAGGTTATGAAATATATTGTTACGGGCCAGGGACCGTGGCGAGAACGACCGCTAGGTGGGAGAGTTACGTCGTCTCCCACCACACTCCCGGAATTGTAGGCCGTCGCTCACAGATAACTCCGTGAGGCGACGGGTCGCTTAACCGACCGTGGATGCCAATACCTCCACCGCGTAGCGTAGAGTCTTTTTGTCTAGAACCAATTTACCTAATTAACCACGCGGTGTCGTCTACGGGGAACCACGCCCTCGGCACGTCTTGCTCGAACCAGGTCACTCTACCGACTGCGGTAGAGTTCCAACTACTGACTACCAACTCCAGTTCGGGTGCAGTCGAGCGGAACTGCCAAAGCCGTGCCGGTGGGATGAGCAGATTAACGGGAACAAAGACCCGGCTAAAACTCAGATCCGAACCATGCTGGACCAATGAAAGAATGACGGAAACGAACTGGGAACATTTCTACAATTGTTCTATTTACAGCAAGAAGGACACAGAGCAAGCTTATCGCAGATATACAGGAGATTTACAATGATCGAAAACACTTATGCAGTGGTACTTAGCAGACGGAACCACACACACAGACGAAAATAAAACCAAGTTGAATTCCAGGAACCCCACAGCCAGGGAGAGAGACGAGCTGGGTCGCGGCTTGGCTGGTACCTGCACGTTGGAGGGAGGGGGTGCTCTGTGGTACGGCACTGCCAATGGTTGTGCAGCTCGGCCCGCAGTCACACGCGTGGGGCTCGTGTCCGCGGAGGAACCCGAGCGGAGCATAGCGGAGTCCCAGGGCGGGGATCAGGGTCACGGACAGGACCCAGTGAGAGACCCAGTCAAGGTCGGGTGTCCTCGGTCGTTATCGGAATCGACCGGACAGATCGCTCCCCAATGAAGAACGGCCATGCACCACCACCACAGACTCTTGAAAAAGCTCAGTCTGTCAATCCTCCTCGTACACCGAACTCAAGACTCACGCAAAACTCCAACGAATGCCCCAGCGAATGACGAACTGAACTGAGCCTTTTGACTGAACTCCAGAACGCGCATCTCAGAGGGTCCCTTCGTAGTCCATCAACCTCTCTCAGCAGGGCGGGCCTTGGGCAAAATTGACGTCACTGTGCGCCCTGATTGGACAGGGCCTCCATGGGTCCCCCCTTCTGGGCGGGGATTTCGGCCATGCTGGAGCCGCCCCCTCACGCGTGACGCACTCGCCAAAAAAGGTACCTCAAAGATTTCGCCTCGGAAAGTGAGAAAAAGGTACTGTGGTTCAAATAGAGGGGAAATAAAGATTTATTACCCGAACTAAAAAATACATCGCAACGCACCCCTTCGATTTCCCACTACACACAAGGAGGGATTCTGTCTACACATATACTTAACTAACTTCGGGCACCTGTACGTTGAATGCATACGGTTCCTAGGAACCGTAACAATATATACATATATTTAATTATATACATATCTATCTATAGTACTATATTATATATATATATATATATATATATATACACACACACACACATATAGGGTTCATTAGAAAAATTGACCGGAACAGATTACTGATTTCAAAATAATAATAATAATAAATGCATAAATAAATAAAAATCGGATGATTATAATTATGCTACCAATGCCGATTATAATTTATGTTTATTTATTTATTTTGGCATTCACTTATCGTTGTGATTTTCTCATGCTTTCAACTGGCTATGACTACGGTGCATCGCCACTGCTACTGAGAATGCAGATTATAAAGTGATAAATAATGACATCGTTGTGCACACATGAAGTGGATACGGTGCTGGAAGGACTGCGAACTGGAATCGAACCCAGACACGACAGCCACCAATGTGCATATAGTGGTGCTGGAATTTAACCCAGACTTGACACCCTCCCCATGCCCTTATATTCTTAACATTTTCAGATTTCGCTCCAGATTTTGAGTTATTTAATCAACATGATCCGATCCTCCAAACTCAAAATATGTTTCAATTATAAACTTGAATTAGTTTAATGAGAGTAGATCGTGGAAAATCGCATCATATAATGCATGAAATCGCTACAAGCCCCTAATTTGTAAACTATAACACTTACAAAAGCGATGTATACAGCTATTCGTAGGTATGTAGATGAGGCATTCAATGATATGAGTGAGGAAAGGGGAAAACAAAAAAACATTTTGAGCGCTTTATCGTAAAAAAAACAAAATATTGAATCCTGTTCCAAGTCAAGGCATGTTTGAGCAGGAAAAAAAACATGGTGGCTTCAGATCACAGCGAGGTAACCCATGATGTGCCTGATTCAGGATATAATTAAATAAGGCCGTAAATTATCTTCAAAAGGGGTGCTTTAATTAACTCAAACACCCAATTTTTCCCTCATGCACGCCATTGGAGTTCCCTTGGTATACATGCAAAGATTCAGGCTGCTATAGAGTTATGGAGGAGACACACACACACACTGACACACACACACACACCCATTTCCTATTACAGATATATATATATATATATATATATATATATATATATATATATATATATATATATATATATATAATATATGTGTGTATACAGTACATGGTAATAGCACCCTCTGGCTGTAATTATGAGCATAAACTGCAGATTATGTCTCACACAGTAAAACCGCATAATCTGCATAGATTAAAAGCCTTTCTGTGCCACACAGACGATTGCTCCGGCCATTGCATTGCTTGGCACATGTACAGGACTCATCCATTTGAGATCGGGTAGGAGCACTTCGTCACACTCCACACATTCTGGTACGTGTGCATGTGTATATACGTATATAAATACGTATATATCAAACGCACCTCCTCACTGTTATGGTAAGCATCGCCACAAAATATGTCTCGCACGATAAAACGCATAATACGCAAAGAACAACCATCCGTCTGCCACCCAGATGATTGGTCCTGCAAATGCAAACCATTCAACCAGAAGGTACGTGATGTGGTCGACGAGAAAATCGAAACATGTGGAGTGTAACGAGCACTCCGCCGATCCCCAATGGACACAGTCCATCACCAAAGCGTCGCCTCCAACACAGAGGCTTCGACCTGGTGACTGTCAAACAGACAAAGATTATGTAGTCAACATCAAGGTATTGGACTGTGTCCAATGGTGATTGACAGAGCGCTCATTACACTCCACATGTTTCGATTTTCTCGCCGATCACATCATGTACCTTCTGGTTGAATGGTTTGCATTTGCAGGAACAATCGTCTGGGTGGCAAACGGATGGTTGTTCTGTGCGGATTATGCGGTTTTACCGTGCGAGACATAATTTGCGACGATGCTCACCATAACTGTCAGGTGTGTCTGATGTATAAACGACGATTGTGGGCATCATTGGTTATATATATCTATCGGTATGCTATCCTGACGAGGGAAAATAAGCCCAAAACCTGAATCGGTGGTTCTGTTTGATGGTTAACTGATGATGACCGCATTATCTTTGTCTATTTGACAGCCACCGGGCCGAAGCCTCTGTGTTGGAGGCGACACTTTGGTGTACTGGACCGAGTCCAATGGGGATAGGCGGAGTGCTCATCACACTCCACATGTTTATATTTTGTGGATTTTCGCCCGCCCGGCGTGCGGGCGACCGCCTTTAGCTCAATTGCCGCGCGCCCACCGAACGAGCAATCTAGTCGCAGCTTTCGGATCAACGCCGAAACCCAACTAGTGGTGTTGTTAACCACACCATAAACAGCCAACTCTTCTGTCCACGCGCTAACAGGGTCGATCGCCGAATTGTCGATGTACCTAATTATTCACGCAGACAGAAATGCCGGGGATTTATACCTCAACGGAGCCTGCACGAAAACAAGCCGCTTTAAGCAGCTCGTTCCGTTTGCGATTGCCGAGCAGTTTTATATCGCCAAACCCCGTCGGACCAGATGTACGTTTTTCGGCTTATAATCAGCCAGCTAATTATTCCGAACGCAATTATGGCAGTCAATGGAGGAAGGGACGCAACGGACATTCAAAATGGAACATTATTGGCACACGTAAGCAATGCAAATGAATGGGGGTAGGGGACAAGACAACGAGTAAAAACCTACAGCCGATATCTATTTATTATGTACATACACTTACAACAATTCTACTTACGGACAAGGCGCCACAGACTTTCAGGCAAAAACCCCAGAAAAGAAAGAAAGAACAGG